>VZRO01007591.1:373567-510923 GCA_013397915.1 Daphoenositta chrysoptera | reverse complement strand
CAGGGCTCCGGACCGCCGCAGCAGCCGCCGCGGGACGAGGGGAAGCGGTGCGGGGGTGAGTGCGGAGCGGTGCCCGGGCGGGGCCGGGCAGCTGTTGGCGCTCCCCGGGGATGGGGCTCCGCGGGCCGGGGCGCGGCGGGGGGGGAGGACGGAGCTCCCCGGGACCCGCGGGGCGTGAGGCGGCGGCAGCGCCTCCCTCGCAACCCCGGCGTGTCGGCCCCGCACCGCCGTGTTTTGGAGGGCGAGGGAAAATGGCTGACGGCTCCTCATCCCCGGCTGCCGGCGGGGGGGAGCGCCCGGCGCCCTCGGGGGCTCTGAGCGCCCCGCCGGGGCCCCTCTGGCCGGGCCCCCCGGTGAGGAGGGCCCGGTGCGTCCCCGCAGCGCTGCACCGGCATCGCCTCCCCTGGCTCTCGCTTCCCTTCGCCCCGAACGCCATTACTGAGGTGGAGTGATTGGGGCCGCGTAGGCCCGGGCGACGCCTGGAAATCAGGCCCTGCCGAGGCGCTTTCCCGACGGTCTCAATGAAATCCTCCAGCACCAGCTCGCTCACGCCCGCTGTAAACACTGTTAACACGTAGGCCACTCCTCTGGCCTCGGCCTCCAGCGGCCCGGCTTCCATGTACGAAAAACGTTTGTGGCTTTTTCATCTCATTTCTTTACTTCACCGCGCCGCTTCTCCGCGGAGTTGTGTCTTAGGGCTCGTCTGTAGCGATTTATTTTAGGCAGTACAGCCCTCTCCCCTTGCCCGACGTGTGCGGCAGGGGTAGTTGCGTGTAGTTTGGCCATAGATGCTCCCTGTTATTGTCCTCGAGAAAACGGGATTTCAGCAGTTGGATGGGTTGTTGGGGTTTTTGTGTTAGTTACCACTGTGTTTAACATGTGCCGTCCCACTTTGTGCAGCTTTGTTTGTATACAGTGGGAATAGCTTTTGAAAATTATTTATTTTGTTCTTTAGAGATTTTTTTTCTTGTAGAAGCATCCAAAAATGTTGGGGTAGTTTGTAAGATGCAATATTTCATTTTCAGGTTGCTCTTTCAGAAGTCCAGTTAGGTGTTTTAAAGATTTGCAATAGCTCGCAACTGTACAGGAAAAAAAAGAACCTTTCAGAAAACAATTGTTCTAATTAAACGTTCAAGGGACTCCCAGGCTCACTGCAGACATATTGTGTCTGTCTCAGCTGTCTTCATGTTATCGGTACAACTCGGTTTGTATTCGCAGTTCTGCAGTTGTGTTCGTATCACTGGATGTTCGTAATCAGCCCAAAGACCCTCTGAAGTCGCAGGCTCAAAGCCAGCACAAGGCCTGCTTTTGCTGACCTACTTGCAGAACTGGGGCCTGTATTTTTTATAAAAAGTTGTTGAATTGGGATACTATTATGCATTCTCGAGTATACTTGTGGCAACACTTGCTACGACAGACAGACCAAGTAACCTGTGTTTTTCAGCAGCTTCTCAGATGCCTGACAAATGGGTGGTAAAATTGTTACAGTCAGGAAGGGGCTATTGATAGGTGTTTGGGGGATTGACCCTTATTGATTATGGAATTGAAACAGTGTCCCTAGTAAGAAAGGTTTAGAGGTGACTGAAAGCTGTAGGCAGCTAACTTTATTATTCATATTATACTTGGATTTTTAAATTTTTTTTCGTATTTTACTTGAGAAATTGTCAGGCCTCCCCACCGAAAAATGTTGCTGATCAAGTTGCATATTTATTTCAGCAAAAACCAAGTCATACATGAGGGAGTTAGGAGTTTTTTGTTTGTTTGCTTGCTTGGGCTTTTTTTGTTTCATTTTCTAAAATAATGCTTTTGATTCTTGGAGTTGAAGTAATGTTTATTCTTTGAACCAACAAACTACAGTGGCTAATACCAAGAATTTCAGGCATATAAAATACATGTATTGATTATTCTGTTGCAATACCCTGGACAGCAGTGATGCTTAATGATAGCTGTGCACAAAACCCAAAAACATAATCATAAAGCTGCAGTGGAAGAAACTCAAATTATCAGCATGTTTATGTGGAGGGAATTAACCAAAAATAAATGTGAGATTGTATCATATTAACTTTTCCCTCTCCAGTGGGTCTTGTACTTTACTTTTGTGTAGTTTGTCTTCAGGGTGTTTCTTTTGGGAAGCTTCTGTCTTAATCTTGCCTGGCTGCTCTGTATTGCCTTGCAGTATTTGCCCTTGTGGCAATTCCTCTGCCCATGGAATTGACAGGAAGACTACATCTGGAACTGGTAATCAATAAAGATAGTGGTAGCAAAACTGTTTTCTGTCTCTGTGGAACACTGTCACCCTTACATAAACGTTTTATTCCCCACACTGTGGTGCATTTGTACTCAGACCAGTGCAACTACTCTGTGTTCAAAAGGCACAGGTTTAGGTTTATGCATTTTATTAATATTCTGAAATTTGTAGATGAAAGACGTAAAATAAGCTAAAATAGTGATTAGTGTATATTTTGTAAAATTAAATAGACTTCTAAGAAAATAAAGGTACCTGTAATACCTTTAAGACGTCTTACATTTGAAATAAAAATTAGTTTAGGACCTTCCAGTATGAATACAGGCTTGGGTAGGAATGGATAGGAATTCACTTATCTATTATTTTGAACAATTCATTTTTAAATGGCTTTGAAGTTATGTTTCTGTCAGGTGTGTGTTGAAAATACATTAAATTCCATGGAAGGTATTTCTGCCCTTACTGCTCTGGTTTAGACAAGTTCAGAACTTATTTCAGAAATTTGAATGGAAAGTACTTTTGTGTTAGGCAATACTCTGAGTGTAGAGATATATCTATATATTTGTATATAAATATATATGTACATGTGTGTATGTATTTACTCACTTTTTCTTTTTTTTTAAGAAATATTGTTTTATCCATTCTAAGAGATCAAAAACAGGTATATTTTGAAAACGTCCGGATCAGGATAGCCTCATTTGTGTCCCTTACTGTTTTTAACTTCAGTCAGGATTTTATATTTCTTGAAGACAATCCTAACCCTGCAAAATCCCTGAAACTATGGCACTTAATTTAATTCTTTCTCTTATAAGCACAAGAGCCTTGCTTATCCAGCACTTGCAGAGACCAGTGTGAAGTGGTGGTCTGAAGATGTAAGAAACTTGGCTGGATTTTATGGTCATTTGAAAAGTTGTAAATGTGAAGGCTTTTGTGTCCTGTAGACAGTTTTTCTCCTGGATGTTAGCATTAATAGTAATCTGAACACGTGGACATTGTTTCTCTTGTGCAGGTATCTTAAATTTTTCTTATGTGGATGTGTCTTCTCTTCAACTTCTCTGTAGCTGTGCCCAGTTATATTATCCGGATCACCCCTGTTTAAAATCAGAATTCTAAATTTAAAGCTGAATTTCAGGGTATGTTTTGGGAACACAGCTTGGTAATGTCTGTCTTTCATTGTAGTGCTTGTCTTTTGCAAAGCTGGCAATGTTGTGTGCTGTTCCTGTAGACTTGTCTTATATCACACATGATATCTGTGATCTATAAATACACAACATTACTTTTACTTTTTGCATTACTGAGCGTTGTTCTGGTGTTCCATTGCAGAGGCAAAGGAGGGAAACGTCTTCTATAAGCACAGACTTCTATGCAGTGAGTGAGACTTGAATTTTTCTACCTGGGAAGTTTAAACTACTTCAGATTCACGTGTTAGAAAAACCCAGTGACTTTTTTCCATGTATTAAATCTAGGTTTTGTTCTCTTAGTGATGTAGGAACATCTGAAAGTTCTCACACTGTTATTATGAAACCGTATTTCATTATAAGTTCCCTTTTTAGAACAGTTATGTTGTATTGGCTGGCTCTCTTATGCTTAAGGCTAGAACATGACTTGAGAATATGGTTAACAGAGGTTTCCTCTGCACTTGGTGATTTAAGGTGTTTGGTTAGAGCCTTCAGTAGACAGGGCAGAAAGCTGTTCTGCCATGGCTTTGCACCCTCAAAATGTCAGCTGCTGCCTTTCTGATACATTACAGTGCCCACCTGAGCCCTTTGGTGCATTGAGCACATTGTAGATCTGGGCTGGTAAAGTGATTTAAAATGGGCTGTTGGTAATAACTGTCCTCACTGTAGAGGATAGGAGGAAAGTAAATAAGGTCTTAAAGCAGCCAGTTGTGACTTCTAATATTAAATCTTTTTACTTCTCTTTTGGTTTTTGTGGTTTTTTCAGGGAGCTTAACAGAACAACCAGTTTCTTTTGCATTTTCTGTTGTGAGTTTTCTGATATTTGCTTTGTTTTATAAGAAGCCATTAGCTACTCATTTTATTTGAGTGTTGAATTCAGTCTGCTTATAATCGAGGCTTTTTGGTTGCCAGTTGTTGACGTGTTTTCAAATAAAAATTATAATGCTGGGAATGAAAACCACTGGGACACAGGTATGTTCCCAAGCTTGCTTTTTAAAAGAACATTGTTGATGTATAGTTTTCTTAAAGGATTAGTTATTATTGACTATGATTACTTGCTTTTGGTTAAAGTTGTGTTAGTACACACAAGAAAAAAAGAAATCCATTAAATGAGATCCATGGGATGTAGGTTTAAGATCTAGGTGTATTTTGAATGCTGCTGTTACCAGCTCTCTTTCATTAAGTCAAATTGAAGACTGTTTTAGAAGTAAGGGATAACTATGAGGAATGTAACTGTGGGAAGCTTTTATTTGTTGCGTCCTTGATCTGCTTACAAAACCACTATGTAACCCTGTTTAGTGATTTAGTTTTCCTTACACAAGTAGCTGCCAAAAGAAAAATAAGATTTTCTTGCACGTAGATCTTTGCATGGACATCTCAGCAAATCCTACTGTTTGGTAGTTAACATTTAGCTGTGGATTCACTCAGAAGAGGGGAATTCCACATTGCATCATTCCTTAGAGATGTGCTTTTTTTCCAAATTCCGTTTTTAAGCTGAGATTCAAGACTGTGTTGAAGGCAAGACATCCTTGTTGCATGAGTTTCCTCATATCCTCTCTGCTATAAATTGCAAAAGACTTCTTTTTTTTGTTTTAACAGAAGTGTTCAAATGAGTGCTTCAAAGTAATGAAAAGTATGCAGAGGGAATTTCAGGGCTGTCTTTTCATTAAGCTTTCATGTAAAATACCCAAAACTCAAGTAATAGAAAACTGTCCCTAGAAGAACCTTTAAGACAAGGATCACTTTTTTGTAACAGTTGAATGCCAACACGGAATGACAGAAAAATGTACGTTCCAAATTCCATAGGGTTCGGTCCTTAAGTAATTTAATTACTGCTTAACCTTTTCTTGAGCTTCAGCTGGACTACGTGTGGGAGGAGGAAAAGGTTTGGTTTTGTGTTAGGGTGGTCTTAGCTCTAACAACATCAAATGGTGAAAGAAGGAAAAAAAGATTGTTTAGAAATGTGTTGAGTAAGAAAATCAGCAGTGATGAGTTTCAATTATGATCTCTCTGTTTCCAGAGAGGCCTTTTTGGTTGGAGGGGAGTGTGCTGGTGTGGGATAGTGGGGACAGGCCTGTGTTGGCTGTGGGTGGGACTTCAGTTTTCTTGTCCAGAAATAAATTTGACAGTGAGGGGAAGAAAAGTCTCTTTTTAAATGTAAGATGAGAATGAACACTGTTGTCAAAATATACTGGCATCTTGGTAAATGAGCCTTGAGTAGTTTATGGTTTATGTTTTTCTATTGTTTTAGCAATAGAATACTTCAGTGTGTTTTTCAGTAAATTTCAACTGGACAAGTCTATGAATTTGAAAGTTAAATAAGAAAGATGTATCCATTTAACTTAATTTTTAGGTGAATAGGTTGGTGAAAGGCTAAAATTTTGATAAACTAAAACCTTAAACTATAAACTGTATTTTAGACTTAATAGGTTTCTGATTTAGAAATAGAATGTTAATTGTTTGATGATTTCTGATGTTTTCTTTTAATGTGTTTTCCTGTATCCTTCAGCTGTGAGGATTCCCTTTTTTTTTTTCCCTTAAATCTTAAATTGTGACATAAATCGTCTGGAGCTTGAAGATACAAGTCAAGTGGCTGGTCCTACAGTTTCAGGCTCCAGTTTTGCACAGCCCTCCATATGTCTCGACCTGTCTTTCAGACAGTGTTTTATTAACCACAGTGGGACCTTAAAATCCCAGATGCTTTTCCTTGAATGCTTATGATGACGTGTGCACACACTCATGCAATGTGACTTGTTCTAGGATGAAGTACTGACTTCTTTCCCTAGATGAGGTGGTAATGTCAGGTTTTTAAAGTCCTTTATAGCTCTCTTGCTGTGTCAGGATGTCTTCATGATAGTTTTGGTTATTAGGCAGGAACACAACCTGAAAATTCTTAAATTGGTGTTCTTGTAGCAGTTCAGCCGGGTTGCTGTGGTTGACAGTTTGTTACATGCCTAGTGAAGATGTAGCTGAAAACATGAATTCCCTTGTGCCATTTGGGAAGCCATTATTTTTTTTCCCTTCCATGTATAGGATTGGAAAAATTAGGGGTTTTTTTTGCTTGGTTTTGTGAATATGGCAATGGATGCAGCAAGGTGAGTTCAGTGGTAGTGAAACCTTGCTATAAGCAATAATGTTACATTGCTATAATGTCTTTTCAGCCATGAAAAAACCCCAGTCAGTCCCATCTGGTTAGCAGGTGTATGACTGGAGTTTTCCACTTACCTGCACCATTCTGAAATTTTTGACTAGATGAAGGAGGGTTTGGTAATTCATCCTGTCATGAATGTTCCTTTAATTTCCTATCACTTTCCTGATAATGGTATGAATATTTAGGACCTGTAGAACTCTGGATATGTTGCCTGGAGGCACCTGGAGGAGGATAGTGGTTAGTTTAGTTTCATTGTTGGCAAGTAGGAGCCAATATAAGAGTTTAATTTGGAGGTTCCAGTGCACTGTGTTAGTTGATCCTTAGATGGTACTTCAGAAGATCATATTTTTCTGAAGTTGAAATTGTAGCACTGCTCAGTGCTCTGTTTGTTTATAGGTGTCACATTTACTCGGGTACAAGTGTCACACCGAAGGCTGAGGTGTTGTGCAGGTTATGGACATTATCTAGGCCAGCAGTGAGTAACTCCACAGTTGAGAGCAGAGAATCAAAATCTCTCCTGCTTCATGCTTTCAAGTATGTGCTTACACTGTGCTGCACCTGAAATACAGTTCGAGGGTTTGGCAGTGTTGATGAGTCACTGCAGTTCTTTGTGGGTGTAAAAATACGATAAATAAGCAGTAGTTCACACTTAAAATGAAGACTAACCCTTTATTTCTACTTTCAGTTGGTCTGCCAGCAAAATTTGCTTTAACTGTGAGTTTATCATTGTATGTAATTTAAGTTCTAGATTGCAGCTGTCCACTAGAATTCTTTATTCCATGTGTTTGACATAATCAATTTTTCTAGCATGTTTGACCAACTTAAATTCTTGTCTTAGAACTCCAGAAATGGAGGGGTGGGGGAGAAGCCTGAGCAACCATGTTGACATTTAAACAGTTCGGTTGCAATGATTCTTCCTTTGATAGGAATTGTGAAGACATTACTTTGGGGATACAGTTCTGTAGGTATAAAAAACTGCTTCCTACACAGGCTGTGGAAGTGTTTGCTTTCTCTTAAAATACTTCCATAATTTTTGTGATGATTTTCTCTTAATAAGAAAATTTTGTTAAAATTTTCTCCTACTTGCCTGCTTGGTTAGGTGTTAGTAATCTGCTTTCAAGGAGAGTTGTGTCTTGTCTCTACTGAATAGCTGATGTTCTCTTTCCCCAGAATTGGTGATGCTAGGAGTATACTTTGGAGACACTTTCTAGCTGTGAATAAGAAAGTGTCTGCTTTACAGACAACAGCTTGTCACAGGGTGCATATAATCAGCTGGGATTTTTCTTTGCCTTGCTGCATTTGTAAAGATGAGGTTCATGTTAGAGGTGCCTTATTTCTTGCAAAGATTGTTGATAAATGGAAGTGAAAAGTTTATTTTTTCCATATTGTTTCATCAGGATATGGAGTTTGTATTTCAGAGCGGATTTCTCAACAAAACTAAAAGCTTATTTTTAAAAATGCCTCCATTATTCATTTTTTAGTCAAATTGTCAGATGTGTTAGCAGTGAAGTTACTTTAAAATTATGTGTGGTAAAAACAAATTATGCAAAGAGCCTTGGAAAAAAATTACAAATCATGGTCTGTATAAGCATTTTACCATTTAGGAGCATGGAGTGCACATTGCCCAGGTCATGTGGAGCTTCTTGTCCCCCAACACCCCTAAGTCCTTCTCAGAGCTGCTCTCATTCCATCCTTCACCTGGCCTGTACTTGAGTTTGGGATTGCTCTGACCCATGTGTAGGACTTTGCACTTGGTCTTGAACTTCGGGGTCCTCTAAGTTTACATAAATATGGAAAAGGGACAAATAGGAGAATGAAGCTTGTCATTAAAAAGGTGTTTCCCCCATCCCCCCCACTTAATTAGGAACGCTTCCTCCCATTGGATCCTTGACTCATTCAGTCTTGACTGAATCAGTCAGATGGAATTGGATTGTCATTCAGTTTTTTATCTTTGGAATTCTTTCTGTAAATGCACGTGTGACATCAGTCTAGATACTGAGTAGAATTATTTCTCTGCTGATAAGCTTGATAGGTTCTTTAGGTTCTTTCCATTCTCATCCTGTATGTCACCCAAACATTAATCAAAAAGCTTGTGTTGTCTTTTGTGTTATTGATGAAGAACTGAGACACAGAGGGTGTAAACTTCAAACCTTCCTGTCATAACTTTTCAGTGGATTTTTGTTAGATACTCAGGTGTTACACGGTTTTGTTAGCTTAAGTTGCTGTTGTACCTCCTCACTTTTCCTCAGTTTTCTCTTTCTCTTAATACCCAGAAGAATGAGAGGAGGATGAAAAGGTTAATCTGATAAAGACCTGTGTGTTCTCCAGCAACATTTATGAACAAGACATAGAATAAACTTCTTGGGTGTTCTATATAGCTGCCTTGTAAGCCAGAGATTTCCCTTTGATTTGTGAAGTTCTGGTTTTTTTCCATATAAAACATCATTTAACTTCTGCAATAAATAAGGTATGGACAATTTTTCTTCCTGGTGCTTCAGTTGATTACTGTTTACCCAGGGGACTCAGTTTGATGGAAATGGAATTACAGTGGAAACCAGATTACTCTAAAAATTCCAATTAGGTAGGAGAAAAATGACAAATTGAGCCTTTGACAAATACAGAGACCATGTTGTGTCTGTCTCTCATGCAGACACGAAATTTTGTTAAATGTAAACTTGTGAGAAAGTCCTAAGATGCTGACTGTCACAGTGGATGCAGCTATTGTACTCAGCTATTCATGCTCTGTCATCTCTAGTTCCATTTTTTTATTACCTGAGTTTCCAGGTAATGTTTGAATTGTAGAGTTTTGCTTACAGTTTTATAACTCCGGCTTTTTTTTTTTTTTTTTTTGTTACCACAAGTAAAATTTTTACCATCTTTCTGTGTTTTACAACTTCTGTGTTACCTGCTGTAGCTTTGTCTTTAAGTTCTCTGCTTGTAGTGAGATTATTCAGAGTATTACTGCCAAATAATATTCCTGACTCATTGCGATCTGCTGAGTATTTCACTGGCTTTATCATAATTTCCAGGACAGTTTGTTGCCTTCACCTTCTGAGACTTCTTGCACTTGGCATTATTTGCTGTGGCTGCTTAATATTTCTTTCATGACTGAACTTGTGCTGTTGGTGAACTGACATTCCTGGCATTTATCATCTACTAAAAAGCTTTCTCTGTGTGCATTTTCCTGTGATATCCATTATGCTTGGGAAAAATTTCGGTCTTTATGACTTTTCTCTGTTGTAAAGACTCATTTGTGCTATAATGTATGGGAACCTTGGTTATATATTAGTTAAATATGTGCTAATTGTAATGATCTGTACTCTGTTTCTGTCCCTTTCCCTCTTCTTCTAGGGTTTATTTCATGAGAGATTTGCAGTGATGCTGAAAGAATTGGTTCTGTTCATGGTTATGTGTTCTTCCTGTTTCTCCTGCCATTGTTAGTGTTCATATAGCATGTGATGCAGCTGAAAACTAAAATTATTTTATTCCTATCCTCCAGTTAGCTTTCAGCCAGATTGGCTTCTTGATCTGGCTGGTGATGTGGTGATGCAAGGACTAACTCCATAGTGGTGAAAAAGTGGTTAGGATGGAAGCCAGCAGGATTGCCCTCCTTCCCTTCTTGTCACAGTGGAGAGTTCCCTGATTTCAAACAGACTGAGAGGCTTTACATTGAGCTAAGGCTTGTCCACAGGCAGAAATACAATGAGACTTACTTTCTAAAATTTATCAGGCTATAATGCTTGTACTGAGGGATGAGATTGCTGTTTCATACTGAGATTCCAACAATAGAAGCAGAAGAGATCCACACAACACACTGTGGTGGCAA
Organism: Daphoenositta chrysoptera; assembly: GCA_013397915.1. NCBI lineage: Eukaryota > Metazoa > Chordata > Aves > Passeriformes > Daphoenositta > Daphoenositta chrysoptera. The sequence continues at coordinate 500,526 of VZRO01007591.1, read as the reverse complement.
AACCACCTTACTAGAGTTCTGTCACTCTCGTGTGGTGCTGGTTTAAGCACTTCCTGAGAAGAACAGGTCCAATGTTCTTCTTGTCTCTCCTGGCCCGTTGGGAGGTTCAGCTGAGAAGTGGCATCTTTGTAGTCTGTTTTGTGGCTGAAGGGAGGGCTCTTTAGCAAGGGGCTTTATGGGCTTGGCAGTTTATGGGATTATTTCAGTGCAGGAGAACAGCAGTAGTGTGTGTTGTGGATTTTTTTATTTTGTCTGTGGTGGGCTGTGGTTTTTATGAATGACTTTCTGGTTTTGAAATAGCTGCAACAAGAGTTCTTAAACCCATCCTCAGTCCTTAGGATGTAGTCATAGTTGATTGTTTTCTCCTGCATTTCTCAGTAAAGAAGGTTATGACATGCTTTTTGATAGCCTTTATGGATCTAGGAATAGTGTGTTTCTGGGACAGTGGTGTCACTGAGTGGAGTGAATGTAGTGGAAATAACTCTTCTGTTTCCAACCCTGCTTTGTTCTTAGTGTACTTCCTAGGGGCTTCTTGTTCCTTTCCAACCTCCTCTGCTATTTATCTTTTTGTGTTTATGTCAAACCACAGCCTTCATTGAGTTGACAGAATGAACATAAAGACAAGAAGACAAAACTTCTGTTGCCACTTCTTACTTCCCTGTAGTGACCAAGATTTTTAAGGGGAGTTGTTACACAAGTTCTCTGGAGCAGGTAGATAGTTTTCAGGGATTTCTGGAGCATTCAGTCTGCTTAGGAAGATGAGCTTGTATGAGTTAGGGGCAGACAATAGTAAAAGAAATGAGCTATCATCTTGTAACACCTCTAGGGAGCTTGTGCAAGTTTGGTTTATCAGACGAAGTATCTTCTTACTAAAATAGTTGTAAGGCAGCAGAAAATGTCAAAATGTTTACTTGCAGTTATCTGGCATGGAACAGTACAAAATCACCAGGCTGAGTGGGCAGTTGATATATTGGAACTGGTTGAAAGTTTGGCTAAGTTTGTTAAACAGTTGTGAAGAAGCTTATATAAACACGAATTTTAATGCTGGTATCACTTTCTTGTGTATTAGAGACATTTAAATGACACTTGACAATGATGATGGTAGAGTTTGGGTTCCTGTGCTTAGTTTGTGCTGATTAAACATTATGTGAAAAGCAGAGCTAAAAAAAGAGTGAAATTAAAACTAGTACAGTAACGGGAGTGCTTAGATACTTGAATTTAAAGCATTTCAAAATATGTAGGTATTTCACAAAGTTATTTTTGTCACGATTCAAGAATGTGATCTGCTTCCAGCTTAATACCTGTGTTAGGTGATGTATCATGCTTTAATTATTTACAATTAACAAGCAGTAAGTTGGGTTGATTTTATATTTTGTGTGAAAATTTCCATAATGTGTTGATAATGTCACAGAATATTAGCCATAAAGACTACTACTAATTAATTAATTAATTTTCTTTAGTGCCATGTGTAACATAGTTTAGAGAAGCCATTAAGTTTTCCATAGGGAGCACGAAGGGAGCCAGAAGGGCTGAGCCTGATTTTTGCAGGCCAATTTTAGACTCCACTTTTCTACCAGAATCTTTACAGTCCAGTTGCAGAATTGGCATTGGGTGCTGCACACGACAGTGACACATCAGGTGCTGTGCATAAGCAGGGTTTAAGAAATTGTGCATAAGTAACATGTAAAAATAACATAGCAGTAATACCCTTAATTCACTGCCTGAATGTTTTTAGCCAACATTTCAAATATTTATAGTCCTGAGTTTTGCAAAGCCTTAAGTGCAGTATATATACTATAAATAAGGCCATGTTTTAAAGCTGCAAGAGGGACAAATCTGCAAGATGCCATTATCCTTCCCTTCAGGTACTTGAGAAAGAATGAAGGTAGCAAAAGCCATTCAGCACTTACAGGTGGCCTGGTAGAATGCATGAACCTCATCAGAAATTACAGAAGCCACGATGTGTTTCCCTCAGGAAGAAACCAAGGCTAGGGATGCCACTGAACATCAGTGAGGATTTGGACCTCGGTATAGTTCAGCACAGTCTTCCAAGGATGGAATGTTGAAGGGTTATTTCCCTTTTTACTCTGTTCCATAGGAAGAATTGAAGTTGTGAACAGTATTAAATGGCTCTAGTACCTCAGAGGTAGTGTTTTGATTTAAACTTTCCTAATTAACTTTTTCAGATTTTTGTCTGCACTTAGTGTTATCTGTAATCCTGAGGCAGCTGAACTAGATGGTCGTTGGAGGTCCCATGCAGATGAACAAAATAATTCTATTCTTAAATATTCCTGTAATTGGAGGAGGAAGTAGATATCTCATAGTTTTAGCTTCATCAGTCCTGCCTACGAAATTGTGTTTTTAAAAAATTTGAAATTTCTTTCTGAGCCCTGCAGCAAAAGAAGAAAACAACATACAAGGAAATTACAGAGGTTTATCATCTGCTAGAGTTAGGGTGCAAAAGTTATTAATGATTATTAAGGGTTTGAACCCCACTCATGATAAGAAGTAAGATATTCTGTGGATGATTTTTGGAATTTACAAGACCCATATTCTTCTCTGGTTAAAAATAGGACCTGACTTACACATTATAGACTCTAATGCAACCTAAAATAACAATAAAACCTTCCTGCTTAAATTGCAGAACTGAAGTTTGGGATGTGTACTATCAGTGGCTTCACCACTGCCCTCACAATATTTGATAGAAACCTCAGTGTTTTTACCAAATTAAAGGGCCAAGGATTTGATCGTGAGAGAAGAAAGGAGCCTTGAACACCGTCAGGGTTGGGCATCCACAACCTCCCTGGGCAAATGTGTTCCAGTGTCTCACCATCCTCGAACTAAAAAATCTCTTCCTAATATTTAACCTGAATTTCCCCTCTTTCAGTTCATTTCCATTACTCCTTTTCCTGTCACTACCATTGCTGATGAAGAGTTGCTCTCCAGTTTCCCTGTAGACCCCCTTCAGATACTGGAGAGTTGCTGTGAGGTCTCCACTCACCCTTCTCTTCTCCAGGCTGAACAACTTTCTCAGCCTGTCTTCATTAGGGGGATGCTCCAGTGCTCTTACCAACTTTGTGGCCTCCTCTGGACTTGCTCCAGCAGTTCCCTGTATTTATATTGGGGACACCAGAACTGTACACAGCACTCCCAAGTGGGGTCTCACCAGAGCAGAGTCGAGGAGGAGAATCGAAAGATGTTAGAGACTACTGAATTTCTGAACTGCATTTTAACATGCTTGTCTGATTAAATTTACAGGAAAAATAAATAGAGGTTTAAAAAAATGAATCTTCAGTGAGTGAAATCAGAATTATTAACATGGTTTTAACAAACAGGAACACATTCCTAGCCAAACCCTTCACCTAGCAATTCACAATTTCATACTATTAATATATTACCAATTACATAGATAAAACCATAAAATCACTAATAAATTTTGCACATGACACCCAAATTAATGGGGTGACAAACAGTGAGAACACATTACAGAGTCTGGTTATCTGGTAAGCTTGGCACAATAAAATGTGCACTAACAGCCAAGTGTCAGGTTGTTTACCTAGAAAAAAGGGCATTTGGAAAACTTTGTATATATTGGTGACCATGACAAAAAGCAGTTATTTTACAAAAGCAACTGCCTGTGAACACCACAATTGCGTATTTGCAGCAAGAATAAATCTCAGCACTTCTCTCTTTTTAATAGAAACATATAATTTTGGTCACAGAACTGATAAGAAACTTGTGTATTACAGCCTTTTACATCCAGAACAAAAGTAAGTAGCCAAAAAATTAACTCTCCACACCAATTAGCTACCCCAGTGAGATGAGAATGCAGTGGGATGAATCAGTGAGCCCATTACAGAACATGAGAGACCATCCTTTGCCAAGGTAGCTTAGCTGTTCTGGGGTTTGCAACTATTTATCTACTCCCTTGCAGTTAGGGAAGAAAGATATCCTTTTAAGATTGTTGTTTCTATTCTCTCTGACTTTTGGGCTTATCAAAGAAGAAAAAGAACTGAGAAATCAGCAGACAGCTACACAAACTGTACTTTTGACTGGCACTTCCCTTTCAGAAAAAGTCAGAACTGCCAGTCAGGCACACAAACAAAATCAGGAAGAGCAGGGAGAACCTACCTTTTACTCCAGCTTTTGAGAAGAGGTATACCATTTCCTACACATGACATAGTATGTCCTCCTTGGTTCTGAAGCCCCAAATTACAAATACAGTAAGGCATTATTTCATACTAGGAGCTTTTAAGCTGTAGACTTCAAAACAGAACCACTACATCTAAAATGTGTGTTTTGCAGGTCTTTTAGCTTGTGATGCAATAAAACATTTCTTGACTGCTTGAATTAGCACACAGAGCTAAGAAAAGCAGCTGATACCACTACCACCTATATATAGATACACTTTCAATTAAAAGTAATGTACATACAGAGGAACCATCTTTAAACATAGCTCCTAAAGCACAAATGCTAAAGAGTAACATACTCAGTAAAAGCGTTCTATGTACCCAGTGAAAAGGGAGGATGCTGAGTGCATTCCAGAACACTGGGAATGTTTTGTGCTCAAGTGTATTGGATGGTGAACTTTGTTCCACAGCTTGCAGAGGTGTAGCTGTCACATCCATTTTTGAATTGGATGAATCCAGGACCAAACTATGGATTTAGCAATCAGAAGTAAAGGACTGAGAGCATTTAATCAGTCTTCAGTGCAAACTTTAGACATACTATTTTCTTGAAGTAGTGATAAATAAATACAATGACAAAATAACAATTACTCCATAGATGATAGATTACCAACTGTGAATGTATTCCTTGTCCTTGCCTGAACTGTTCTGTGGCTGCCTGTAAAAGGATTGAGTTTGCAGTTGGGCCTGAAGTATCAACTCAATCCTAATTGGCACTATTGCCAAAACCATGTTTTTTGGGGTTGCAGAAGGACAGTCTTGTGCATAAATAAACCGTAGCATAATTGGAAAAAAATACAACATAAGTGTGAATTGGGTTTGAATGAAACAAATGCATATACTGAAGTTCTTTGCTATTTTTTGTTGTTTTAGTTCTGAAGTTTCTGTTGTAGCTCATTCTATTAATACAAGGTAAAAGGAAGTCTTATCACTTCTTTGCATGTTCGTTTGGAATTAAAGAAAAGGGCTTTATAGTAAGTGAAAGTCATAGTTCAAAACATTTAATCAATTTAAAATAGATTTTTGTATTTTCTAGATAGAAGTGACTTAGTTTGCTTTTCTTAGGTTCTAATGTGTGCATTTACCAGTACCTTTATATATTTACTGGATTCTGTTCTTAGAAAGTCTGTTTTGTTTTGCTGTCACAACTAAGATTTTCATCTTTCACCATAAAACCCCACATTATTTAGCCAGTTACCAGTGCCTTAAATGTAGTTTCTTCATTGCTGGGATACGTTTAGACCAGTAATTGAATTACTAGAATTGTGGAGGCCATACATTTATGTCCCTCTTACTTCTGTCACTGCGGTACACTGGTTCAACTGGTGTCAAAATACATCCTCAGTCATATTCAGTGTAACTCCCACCAAAGGCTCCTGAGAGTGAAGGAATGGTCGTACTGGGTGAGAGGCCCAGTCTTGCTCAGCACTTTGTCCATGCCAGCAGCCTGGGATGTGCCTCCATGGAGAAGCACGGGAGCAGGGCTCAGCTCCCTGAGGGGAACTCAGTTCGTTGTCTTAACGTTTGGTGGGTTTTGTGTAAGGCATTGACTGGGTGCTGCAATTTGGATTCATCTCTGTTTACTGTCACATGAGCAAAACACTTCCTCAGAACAGGAACGGAAACTGCTTTTTCTGTCTGGTAGCCAGAACTAAGTGTGTGATCTGAAGACCTGTCCTTTCAGTACATTATTTGTGAAAAAGCATCATGTGCTGTAAGTAACCAGTGGTGCACTGTCTGACTGTTAAATGTCCCAAGAATTATTGGCAGGTGAATGTCTTTTGGAGAAAGACACCTGCTGCTGCTCTCCAGTTCCCTTTCCAGGCCTGACCTTCATCAGTTACTGCCTTGAAGTAAGACAGTCCTTTGATGTGAAGTGTTTCCTTTTTTATTTAGGTCCTTTGGAAAGTTATCCCATGTGGAAACACCTCTCCTGTGAGGACACACTGAGAGGGTTGGGGCTGTTCAGCCTGGAGAAGGCTCTTGGAAGACCATAGAACCCCTTCTGGTATTGAGAGGGGGCTTACAGGAAAGCTGGAGAGGGAGTTAAGGCAAGGGCATGTAGAGATAAGGAGAATGGCTTTAAACTGAGAGTGGGTTTAGATTAGATGTTAGAAGAAATTATTTCCTATGGTGAAGCACTGGCACAGGTTGCCCAGAGAAGCTGTGGATGCCCCATCCCTGGAAGTGTTCAAGACCAGGCTGGATCAAAGGAACAACCTGGTCTAGTGGAAGGTGTCCCTGTCCATGGCAGGGGTTGGAACGGGATGATCACTGTGGTTCCTTCTAACCCAAACCATTCTGAGATGCTATGAAAGGATAAGTTAATATGTTTTGAGTATGTCAGCTTTGTTGCCTTGATGTGCAGAGCCAAATACTGTTGTCAGCCTTGGCTCGAATACAGTTTGTTTTGTTCAGAATTTCTTGGGCTCAAAGTTTGGAAGTTCACTTTCTATGCTCTTACTGCTTGCTTAAACTCATGTGAGTGCTGTGTGTAGGAGCATCTTGTACTAAGTGAAGTTGGATACTGTTAAGTAGATGTATCTTAGCTAAGCTTAGTCTCAACACCAAGTTTTGAAATTAAAAAGAAAAGAATCCTGAAAGAACTGAAGTATGTTTCAGGACAGTTCCCTTTTATTTTGTTATATGAATTTGAGGGCAAATAGATGTTCTCAGTGTTCCAGAAACTTATGCTGCCAAGTGTTTTAATTTCAGATATATGATGTGCAATGATCACTGAAGAATAGGTTACATGAACTAACCTATTTTTCAGTGAGATTAGTTTTAGTTTGTAACCATTACAGTTACTCAAATTCTGTCTTGTACTGTAACATTAAGACATTTATTGCTTTGAACTAATGTTGGAACTTGATACAGTTGACTTAAGTCTCATATGCACTCACTCCTTTACGAAGGGAAGGAATTTAAAGGGGGTTTTTTTGTAATAATGTGCTATTTGAGGTAACATTTTCTGATTGCTGCTTATCAGGTATTTTTTAAATGTTGGAAGTTAGATACTTCTTGTTCTACTGAATAGTAGCTTAATGACAGGTTTTGCATTAATCACTGAATGCATGTCACTTTCAGTGCATGTCAGTGTTAACGAACAAAATGCTGCGACCTCCAGTTCTCTATTCTGATTACGTAAATAATTTCCTCCTTCCTGAATGATACAAGGCACAGGGAGGAAAGAAAATGGAAAATGTGTGGGGGTGTTTATAGTTTGTAACTACTGAATTAGGTCAGTGTTACAGATTTGGGGGAGGTGTTTCTAGTTGAGAAGCTGTTCTGGTTGAAATAAAGGAATAGGGTAGAAGTCTAGAATTTTTAAACTAGAATCATAATCCTTGTGATGAGTCAGTACTTATTAAGGTTTTAAGAAGGCAATTCCTAGAATTCTGTATGAAACAAATCAGTGGTACCTTTCAACCCCAAATTTGTATTGCTGCCCTTAAGCCTTTTTGCAGTACAGCGTTTGTGATGAAGAAACACATCTGTGGGCTCCCGTTTCATGGGAACATCATTCTGTAAATAAATTGCTGTGTGGTCGTTAGAAAGCTCTGTTGTTACATGTTAAGCAGACTCTTACTCTGACATTCATTGTTACCGCGTGGCAAAGTAGATTTTGTGACATATGTCCTCACTTGCATATAACCAGAATACTTTACTTAAAGGAAAAATACGTCTGTTCCCCTAGACAGGGCTTAGGTAATGCTCATGAATAGTAAAGTGTATTCTGAGGTCTGCCTCTGTCATCTGGCACCTTGCATTTGGTTTTTGCTGAGACTCTGTATTATAAGTAGCTAATTTAGGGAAAAGGATTGTATGTATTGGGGTATTTCAGTTATTTTTGAAGAGGAGACTTTGAGAAACTCAAATGAAGGCTGTTCTAGAAGTCAGCTGTATTAGAAAATTGTGGTTGTTCCTTTATCATTGTATGCTAAAATGCCATCCTTTGTGTTTGCTGTGACATGTTATCTTGTAACAGAGTATTGTGTAGATATTTGCTTCTTACCTACCACTTATCCAGGAACCTACATCTAATTTTTTTTTCCCTGGCTTTTGTAAAGGTGCTTGTTTTCTCCCCAAAACAAAATTAACTTATTCTGCCACAAAGGCATGAGATTGCAGACTGTGGAAGCTGAGGTGAGGTTCAGGTGTGCAGCTGTCGTGGATGGTTGAGCCTGGAAGCAGAGACCCCTCCTGGAGAACAGTGCCGTGCCTGGTGTCCTCTGTGTGGGCAGCTGGGGCTCTGTTGGAATGCTGCTCACACCGGGTGGTGCCTTCTAAATGGGGACCATACAGAGTCAAAAAATCCATAGTTGTCTTTTTCTGGTGCTACTGAAATTCCAGGGAGTCATATAGAGCAAAAACTGGCTTTCATTTATAGTTTGATGGTGGATCAGGGTGACATAAGGAGATGGCAAAGACATGGCAGATAGGAATTTTCTCAGTTGGCATCAAAAACAAATGTCAGTGGGATTCACTCAACTCAGTCTTCATAGCCTCATACACTGCTTGATTAGCAGTGGAGGAGTTGGTTTGTCACTTAAAAGGAATCTGTCTCCATCTTGATCTTGTGTTAAAACATCCATTCAAAGCTTTGGGTAAAGGTGATAACTTTTTTTAATGTGGCTTTTAATGTGCACCTGGGATGGGGCAACCCTGTATGCATGGACAGACTGTGGAACAAGGTGCTGGAAGGCAGTGCTGCAGGAAGGGACCGGGAGTCCTGGTCAATGGAGAGTTGATTGTGAGCCAGCAGTGCCCTGGCAGCCAGGAGGGACAGCCCTGTCCTGGGGACATCAGGCACAGCATGGCCAGCCGGGCCAGGGAGGGATTGTCCCCTCCGCTCTGCACTGGGGTGGCCTTGCCCTAAGTTGGTGCACCACGATGTAAAAAAGACATGAAGTTCTTAGAGAATGTCCAAAGAAGGGCCTGAGGATGGTGAAGGCCTTGAGGGGAAGCCATGTGAGGAGCAGCTGAGGGCACTTGGTCTGCTCAGCCTGGAGGAGACTGAGGGGAGACCTCACTGCAGGTACAAGTCCTTGTGAGGGGCAGAGGAGGGGCAGGCACTGATCTCTGCTCTGTGGTGACAGCGACAGGACCCGAGGGAACAGCCTGAAGCTGTGTCAGGGGAGGTTTAGGTTGGGTTATCAGGAAAAGGTTCTTCCTCCATCAGGTGGCTGGGCATGCAACAGGCTCCCCAGGGCAGTGCTCACAGCACCAGCCTGGCAGAGCTCAAGAAGTGTTTGGTCAATACTCTCAGGCACAGGGTGGGACTCCTGGGGATGGTTCTGTGCAGGGCCAGGAGTTGGACTTGATGATCCTTTTGGGGCCCTTCCATCTGGGCATGTTCTGTGATTCTGTGATAGTGTGCTGGATCCAAAATCAGAAATAGTAGAAATGAGATGTATGTAAAAACTAACCTGGAGTATCCATTAGAATTCAGCTGGATACAGGCAGTTTGAATTGTTTCTATTGGGCTGTCTGTACACCTAAAACCAATATGTCACTGCATCAGTTTACATTTGTTTATAAATTATCAAATTAATTATAAATAGGTATAAAGACTATTCTTGAGCTGAGCCGAACTGTGCCTTGGTGCGTTGTAGCTGTAAAAAATTGAAATTTAATAGTCTGAATTAAAGAAGTGATGGGAATTCAAAGTTTCATGGTTAATTAGTTCTAGAGAGATTAAAGCAGTGGTGTGTTCTCCGTGGGCATGCAGTTAGATGTTTTCTCTGAAACATATATGGTAAATGAGTGGCTGAAAACAGGACTGGTAAACCACTGCTTTCTCATACTGTTTAAATGGCACCAATTGGATTATGATTGCATTTACAAAAGTATGTTTGTATATTCTGTAATTAAAAGGAAAATACCTGAACAAGGATATCCCTGCAACTGAGAACATGCAGATACTACAAGAAGCAGTCAGATGATTTATTGGAGATGGAGTGTTTTCAGTTAGCTGCAGCATAACTTGAAGTTACTGTTGTCTAAGAACATCACAAAAATTTGGAGGGAGAAGTGATGAACTCGCTTAAGAAGTTGGCCTTGTCTAATGCACATGGCTAAGACAAGTGAAATTCTGTGGAAGCCCTGAAACACACTTTCCTGGGAATGTAATTGAAGTAATATGCATGGAGAATCATGATTAGACTCTTAAGCAAACAATCTCTAAACAAGAGGAAGAAAAAAATAGATTGGTCCTTCATGTAAATGTTTTGTATTTACTAGTATCTACAAAATTCATAATATTTTTCTTAGATTTTGTTTCTCTCTATGAATTTGTAAGATTTTGAGTAAGTTAGCTATTTCAGTAGTAGCTTTCTTGTATCTCCTGGTTAAATTGTGTTACGTGCCTTGACCAGAATGGAATTTACAAGAATGCTTTGCCCACATCCTTCAGCTAAGAACAGAGACAAAATCTGAGGGTAAATTCACACTAATGTCAGTCAGTCTGACAGGAGAGCTGCAGTTTGTCCTGGCTGGCATTAGGGTGAGTACTCTCTGGCCTTGCAGTGCCCCACTTCAGATAATTAAACTGAAAAATAATCGGTCTTTGTACATTTGGTAGGGTTTTGTTGTTGTTTCCTTTAGTACTCTGAACCAGCTCACTTCATGATAATTCAGCCCAAAGCATTAGAGCAGGGGAGAGATGAGATCAAGCAGCTTGTCCTTGGTGTCAGCTATTGTGGAACCACAGCTCCCGGTGGGCAATTCCACCTGCAGTTTGAGCCAGTCTGGAGCAGGATTGCTGTTGAAATGAGCTGTTTTACCCTTTTCCTGCTTCTTTGCTACCTTACTGCTTGTGCCAGCCCAAGTTTTTTATGTGGCCGTTTTGTGGACCAGCCCTGTTAAGGAAGAATGGTGGCGATTAAAGAAGGTTTGTTGTGGTGGTGGTGGTTGGCTTAGGGCTGCAGAAGAGTGCAGTGTGAGTTGGCAGCAGTTTGATTTCACTGGTTTATGTGAGTACCTCGAAATCTCCATCAGGTAGTGCAGGGGAGCTGACTGCATCGAGCTGCAGTAGACTGCAGTGTGTGTATGTGTATATGTATGTGGCAGGAAACTTAGTCTTGCTAGTACTTTCTACTTAGTGATCTTTATAAACATCAGTAGAAAACAATTAAATACTCAGGAGGGCATTTAAAAAAAACCCCACAAATTAAATACCAAATATAATCATTTTAAAAATTGCATTTCAAAAATCAGGTTCTTCCTAAAGAAAGTTTTGCATTGGTAATGCATTTGTTGTGGACTTAGGCTTACTAAGCCCTATGAATATGAATTATGAAAGCTACAGATGTATTACAGTTGAGTGTTTTGAAACAATACAGTTTTATTCAAAAGTGAACATTATTTTAGTGACATTATTAGAGATCTCTAAGTTTATTGGTGCTGTTAGTATTGGAGACTGGGCAAAGGAGTTAGTGTATTCAGTAAATTTTTATTGTATATATAATGCCTTGCAAATTCACACAATATAAGAAAAGATTTTAAAGTGTCTTGGAGAAAGAGAACAGCATTGAAACTTAACTTGAGATGAGACATCATAATAAAACACTTAGGAATATGTATAGTGTTACAACACAAATTTCACTCCAGTTGTTAACTTGAGGTTTTGGTGATTGGATCAGGAACTCAGCACTGCCAAATGCATCTTGCTGGAAGCTCACATAACTCTATCACCTTACTTGGCTTTTTAACTTTGTGAGAACTGTTTCTGTTTTATGTGGTGCATGGAAGTCTGAGTTGCTCTGGGAAATTACATTTCAGCTTCCGTGGTTATACAGTGCTTGGTGGTACAGAGTGGAATTGCTTTTATAACTTAATGCAACTCTTTTTGTCTGTATATAACAGATTGAAGCTGAAACACAATGAATATTGAACTGTTGGTGTACCATTACAAGCTCAACAAATCTGATGTCACAATTTCCTTCATATAATCTGTAAAACCATTTTGTGGGGATGTGATGGGCTTCGTAGTGGGGCCGAAAGGCCAGTGGACCCAGCCTTTCATGGGCACATGGTGGACAAAGGGAATACAGGTCAAATTCCCTGGGTGAATACTGATGTGCTCATAGTTTGGCTGCAGGGTCTCTGTTAGCCTCAGCTGAGGTAGAATCAGTCTCTCAATTCCCTCTGACATCTGCAGATAGTGTCAGGAGGAGAGTACTGGAAAAGATAACAAATTTGGCTTTTTAGGCTCTTAATCAGCACCATGAATTCAGATGAAGAATTTATTGTAGCAATTCAGACACAAAAGTGTCAGAGTAAACAGCTCCACAGGTTTACTCTGAACTGAGAGTAAATAACAACACATTTTGGATGTGTGTAAGTTTCTCAATGGTATAGAGGTGATTATAAGTGTAATTTTTACTTTGAACAGTAAAATAATAATATTTCAAATGTGACTTCATCAGTTGTATTCAATAAAATGAAACACTAAGTATAAAACAGAAAATTGTCTATAGCAATGTATTTGTTTCAGTAATGTTCTTTTCCAGTTGTGAATTGTGTTTCCATGCATGTCTTAATACAGGATATTGTCTTCTTTTTCCCCTCCAGGTTATGCAATGGTCTCTGCAAGATGGCATGTTCTTGAGTTGGAGCTTTTTAAGGCAAGCATATGCTGGTACTTCAACTTTACTAAGTGGACTATAATTTCTTCTCTCACATCAACTACATAAGCAGACAAAATTGCAAAGATCTGCCCTGTGTCGAGTATGACAGCCACGACTCGTGGCTCTCCGGTAGGAGGGAATGATAGCCAGGGCCAGGCTCCTGATGGACAGTCCCAGCCTCCCCTCCAGCAGAATCAGGTATGGTATTAACAATCAGTTCATCTGAAAATAAAGGAATTTGTTCTGTAGAAATAGTGTTCCTAAATTATTTGGATTTGTATATTTCTGGAGATCTCTAGTTAAGTTAGACATTTTTGTATGTGTGTCTGGAAGTACAACAGTATTTTGAGGGATGAAGGCAGGCAAAGTAAATATGGTTAGAAAGCACTGCATTGCAAAAAATGCTCCCTTTTCAGGCAGTGGCATAATTCTTTCAAGCATACCTATTTTGGATAAGAAGCCTTCTTGGAATAATACCAGAAGCTTCCTCAAAACCACATTGTAGAATTACCTGCCACAGATTGGTAAAACTGCTGTACATCTGTGAGTTTGGGTTCTGCTCAGTTCTGCAAAAGCACCTTTTGGATAAAGCAGCTGACCCAGGTATCAGCTCTTCCAGAGCAGCTGTGTCTGGGTCTGCATTCTTTGTACTGGGCTTCCTGAACAGCTTCACATGTTTCTTGCTTTCAGAAGACAAGCAAAAGCTTTCATTTACTACATCACAGTGTAATGATTCTTTTTTCTTGGGAAAAAAAATACCAGAGAAGATGCTTTTAAAAAATGCCATTTACAGCCAGAACCATTTAAAAGAAGAGCCATGCTTTGTCATTTAATTCAGTATAAATATGGTATTTTTTTAATACTGTAAGGTTTAGTGATTGCTCCTTCCTGCTAATGAATTGTACTTTGAAACGTGTGGTGGGCTGACCCCAAACTACCAAGGAAGTCTCCACTGTCGCTGGCTCCCTTTGCCTCAGTGGGATGGGGAATAGAATTGGAAGAAAAAAGTGAGAAGCTGTTTGGGCTGAGATTAATGCAGTTTAATAAATGAAGGGGTAGGGGGAAACAAGTGATGCAAGTGCCATCACTCAATACCAGCTGATGGATGCCCAACTACTCCCCAAGCAACAGCTGCCTTGGGAAAAAAACCCCTTTGTTTTATTGCCAAGTGTGATGCTCTGTGGCATGGAGTGTCTTCTGGGTCATTTCAGGTCAGCTCTCCTGGCTGTGTCCCCTCCCAGCCTCTTGCCTTATTAACTGCTGGGGGCAAAGTGAGAACCACAGGATGGGTAAGGTTCCAAGGGACAACTGGTGGTCATCTAATCCAGGCTCCCTGCTCAAGCAGGGTTCCTTAGACCACCTTACTGGGAACTGTGACTAGACAATTTATCTCCAGAGAAGGAGACTCCACAATCTCTCAGGGCAGTCAGTTCTAGTGCTTAGTGAGCCTCACCGTTAATTTCTTCCTCATGTTCAAGTGGAACGTCTGTCTTTCAGTTTTTGCCCATTGTCTTCTGTCCTGTTGCTGGGCATCACCCAGTAGAGCCTGGTCCATCCTCTGACACCTTCCTGCAGATATTGATGAGGTGCCCTCTAAGCCATCTCCGCGTTAAACAGGCCCAGTCCCCTCAGCCTTTCCTCAGGGAGATGCTCCAGGCCCTTCATCATCTTTGTCACTCCCTGCTGGACCTGTTCCAGGAGCTCCATGTCTCTCCTGTACTTATGAGCCCCAAACTGGACACAGCACTCCAGGTGATCCTCACCAGGGCTGAGCAGAGTGGCAGGATCACATCCCTGACCTGCTGGCAGTGCTCTTCCCAATGCACCCCAGGACCCCATTGGCCTTCTTGGCCACAGGGACACGGTGCTGGCCCAGGGGCAGCTCATTGTCCACCAGGACCCCCAGGTCCTTCTCCCCAGAGCTGCTTCCCAGCAGGTCGGCCCCAGCCCGTCCTGGTGCCTGGGGTTGTCCTTCCCCAGTGCAGGACCCTGCATTTGCCTTTGCTGGATCTCAGGAGGTTCTGTGCCCATCTCTCCATCCTGTCGAGGTCCTTCTGAAGGGCTGCACGGCTCTCTGGGGTATTGGCCCCTCCTCCCAGCCTTGTGTCACCAGAGAACTCGCTGAGGAGGCATCTGCCCCTCTCCCAGGTCATTGATGAATGAGTGAAACAGTGCTGGGCCCAGTGTTGAACCTTGGGGGACAGCACTGGTGACAGGCCTCCAGCTGTGCCACTGATTACCAACCTCTGGGATCTGCCATCAGCCAGTTCTCAATCCACCTCGCTGTCCTCTCATCCCATCCACACTTCCCGAGTTGGTGAACGAGGATGCTGTGAGAGACAGTGTCAGAGCCTGGCTGAAGTCGAGGCAGACAACATCCCCTGCTCTCCCCTCATCCATCCAGGTTGTTTGATCGTAGAAGGCCATCAGGGTGGCCAAGCATGGTTTACCTTTAGTGAATCCCTGCTGACCTTTCCAGATCATCATCTCGTCTTCTGTGTGGGTGGAGGTGGCCTCCACAGTGAGCTGTTCTATCACCTTTCCAGGGGTTGAAGTGAGGCTGGCTGGCCAGTAGTTCCCTGAGTCCTCCTTCTTGCCCATATTGAAGACTGGGGTGACATTTGCTTTCTTCCAGCCCTCAGGCGCCTCTCCAGCCTCACTATGGTTCCAGCAGTTCTCTCAGCACTTGTGGGTGCATCCCATCAGGGTCCGTGGACCTGTGGATATGAAATTTAATTACATGGTCTCTACCCAATCTTCTCAATCAAAGGAAACTTCCTCTAGACCTCCTCCCCAATCTCCTGGCTGAGGCAGCAACAGGACCACATTTTCCCATGTATTTATTTAGGTTGTCATGTGTTTGAGGAAGCCCTTGTTGTTAGCCTTGGCATCCTTAGCCAGGTTTAATTCCAGGTGGGCTTTGGCCTTCCTCATTGCATTTCTTCATACTCTGACAACATCCCAGGTGGCTTTTCCCTACTTCCACCTCATGGTATCTCCTGCCTATGTCTGAGTTTTGGCAGGAGTTATCAAAGAGAAAAACAGGCCTTGAATCTGTGCCAGCACCGTTCACCAACAGACAAAATACTGGTGTGTTACCAGTTCTGTTTTGGTCACAAATCCAAAACCCAACACCCTACAGGCTGATATGAAGAAAATAACACTCCCTGCCAAGCAGATGTGGTACAGCAGGTGAAAAATATTCCTGAGGTTTTGTCTTCCTAAGTTTTGCTCTTCCAATTTGAGCCTTTATTATTGTCAATTCATACTATTTCTGTATATGAATAATAAGCAGCATCTTCAAAATGCGTTGTTTTGCATGGCCCATCAGAATAGATTTAACAGTCCTGTTCTTCGAGGTTGATTAGTAGATGGTTATAGTAGTGGGTCTCACATTTTTAGCAAACTCTTTAAGAAAATGTTTTTCATTATTGTTTTCTTCTGTGCTTTTGTTGAAAACTATTTCTCTACTTAAAGTAATCAACTTCTCTGGACAAGATTTGTAAAAACTGGAGGTTCAGTGTATTTATTTCACCTTCTGAAAACATGGGCTGCTGAAAGTAGAAGCTGTTACCAAAAATTCCTCACTGGGAAAGTAGCTTGATTTTTAGACTGCCAAAATAGAAAGAATATAGCACATTTTATGCTCTGTTTTTTGTTAATAAATCTGAAATCAAATTATATTATATTGATATGTACTTGAGATGATTCTTTGGAACATATTATGGAGGCAAACTGCCAAAACAAGTGGCACACAAGTGCAGGCAGTATTTAAAGTATTTTCCATCCCAATTTTAGACTTCTTCACCTGATTCTTCCAATGAGAACTCCCCAGCTACCCCGCCTGATGAGCAGGGCCAAGCTGATGCTCCACCCCAGCTTGAAGATGAGGAGCCTGCATTTCCACACACAGACCTGGCAAAGTTGGATGACATGATCAACAGGTATTGTCACACTTCTTTTTTTTTGACAAGGTGTAGATGATTTGTGCGAACATCTTGATAGTAGAATCAGAATTTTTGTTATCTTTGTTTCACCGGACTTCTTGTAATGCTTTTTTTGTTGGCTTAAAGTTACAAAGAGTAAGAGGCTTCAAGCAGAATGAGTTTTTGTTTGGGTTGTTTAGTGCAATACTCATCAGGGCATTTAAAAATCTATGTACTGAGCCTATGTTTAAAGCATTACAATGGGGCAAGAGTTCTTGGTTTTTCAGAAGCACAATTGAAATTGGGTTTGTTTGTTTCTGAATATAGGCCTCGATGGGTTGTTCCTGTATTGCCGAAAGGGGAATTAGAAGTTCTTCTAGAAGCTGCTATTGACCTAAGTAAAAAAGGTAAGCTGAAAGACATTTGATTATTGGACTGGTGTGCAAAGTTTTTTCTTCTTCTTTTAAATCCCGTGGGAAGGCTCAAAAATTGTTAATAATTTCTGTTACAGCCCTGGTCTTGAAGATTGTGTCAGAGTGCTATGCAAAATCTTCACAGATGAGAACTTTAAAAAAGCCATTAATGTAGTTAGAAGTAGGTGCCTTAGCACGAGTAGGGAAGTTGAATAAGCTCACAGACATAAAAATCCTGTCATTCCTGTCATACCTCTTTTCTGTATTCACTTTGATATCAGACCTGGTGGGTTTGGTCTTTATAGCTGATGCTAAAACTCAAAGAATTCTATTTGTTTTTATTTTTTAATAAGTTTCTAGTCTAGCTTTCAAATGTCTTGCCATAAATTTTTGTTCAAATTTTGCACATATATACTTGTAAGAATATCAGAGAAAAGTTAGCATTTTAAACAGCATGACTTAGACTAATAGTCCTACCAGTGCTTTCTGTATCTGACTTGGGAGTGGGAGGGTTCCATGTCAGGACTGTGTATGTGTTTGTTAAATTGTATTGGTCACATTGACAAGTTTGTCATCTGTTCTGGAAAGTTCTGTTCTCCTGGGAGGTTGCTTGTTTGAGTAATAGTGAAAGTCACATCAAAATAATTTTTTTGGATATCTCTGCTTACAAGCTTGTTGTGTTTCAAATACAGTGTCATACAGAGTGCCTGCTCTTTCTTCTGCATTGGTGCTGGCCCAGGACAATTTCATTTCCATGTTAATAAATGTTATTCTTAGGCAGCTTGAAGACTAAAATGTTGATTGTGATCCTGATATTCTGGGTTATCTTGATAGTTAAGTCTTTTTTGCTTTGTAGCACTCTACGGAGAAACAAAAGATAAGGTGCATCCTTGTGATCCAGCACAGGATAATGACATATTGTTGCCAACACTGATTTATCAGCTGTAGTTGTGCTTGGAATTGGTGGCTTTGTGTGTAGCTGGGTCTGGCAGGAATCCTCAGGCAAGTGTAGGATGTTCAAGGGATGTTCAAGGGATCACATCTGTTCTGAAGCAAAAAAAATATGCCAGCTTTTCAAAAGAAAATGCAGCCACCTTTGTGTCTGTGTTGTTGGAACAGTGCAGTAAAAAGAAATTATCATGCTTGTGATTTGTGAGAGAGGAGATATATGTTCTGCCAGCTGTTAAGTCATCTTTAAAAAAAAAAAACAACCCAAAACCTAAAAGCTGTCAATGCAGTGAAGTAATAAGAGTAGAATGAGATTTTTAGCTACTCCTGACATCAATGTACTTCCCCAAAGCATCATGCTTAGTTGAAAGATCCTCCCCCCAAAAAAGCTTATTTGCTTATTTTTCCTCTTGACGCTGTGAAAAACAGTGGAAATGTATTCCTATGCTTTTGCACTTTGATTTTTATTAAGTTGGTGGTGTGCAATTCTAAAAAGTACTTCTGTGTTACTAATTAATTATGTTTCCTTTTGCCCTCCAGATGAATTCCTATGTGTTTATGCAAGGATGATTGGATAAGGAGAAAATGAGGAAAGCTCTTAGAATTAGTTGTTTCCTGTGTTATCTTTACAGCTCCATCCTAGATTTTTGGGGGTTTTTTTGCTACTTGAAGTTACATGATGGCTAACATGGTTCCTTTTAAATAACTTCCAGTTCCCAAGGAATATGATAGGGTGTAACTTGGTGTAACTGACACTTTTGGTAGATCAGAGCTTGGCAGACACTGTTTGAGAGTGGGGTATAAATAGAGAAGTAATATAAATGGTTCTGTTGTGTACATTTCTTAATAGATTAAACTGTGCTCCATTATGTCAGTAACATCTAAAACTGGACCCCTTGCTACCTGTCTATGAGAATTTTTCATATTCTGACAAAATTGGTTTCCAAAAGGAGGAGCTGAAAGGATAGATTGAAAAATAACCAGCTTTTGAATTACATAAACTCTGTGTTTCTCACTGTATCTTATTTAAATTGTGAAGCAACAAAACCTAGAAAAACCCCACTACATGTTTCTGTCAAGCATCATTTTCTTGTGGTTAGGGCTCTTAAATAGCTTTTATTCCTGACACAGCCAATGGCCATCACATTCTGGAGTGACTGCAGGGTAACGCCTTCTTTGTGACCCTGGCTATAAAATAAGAGTGATATTTGCATCATCTTTAAATCTTTTCAGGAACTACAATTGAAAGGGACATAACTGAAAGTACATACAAGAACGAAATGTCAACATTACCACCTTCAAGTGAAAGGAGCAAATTTGACAGAGCAGTGTGAATCCTGTTAGGCTGTGACTTGCATTATTCCTGGCAGATGCATTCATTTATGGAAAATTCTCTTTTTATGTGTAGGCATCGATCCATTATTCTTTGTTAAACAATGAGCCATGAAACTATCAACAGAC
Source organism: Daphoenositta chrysoptera (assembly GCA_013397915.1). Classification (NCBI taxonomy): domain Eukaryota; kingdom Metazoa; phylum Chordata; class Aves; order Passeriformes; genus Daphoenositta; species Daphoenositta chrysoptera. The sequence goes on along the minus strand of VZRO01007591.1, from coordinate 480,961 downwards.
AGTCTGGAGTTACTTGCTAACAGAAGAAAACTTATTTGAAAAATAGCATGTAATAGCTAGACTGATGTTTATCTTCACAATAATTCTGGAATACTTGTGGAGTATTTTCAGTAATGAGATTTGCTCCAGAAATAAATGTCATAGTGAATTGGATGTTATAAATTTGAAAGATAAAAAAAAATGTTTTATTTTAGGGTTTTGGTTTTTTATAGGCAAGAATATTCTCTACTCTTTATTTCAAGAGGATTTTATTGCTCCTAATATTTACACTCAGTTTTTAATATGCTGCCAGAACTTTCCAATGTGTCAAACACAAGCAAGATGCAAAGCAACTTTTGGAATTTATACCTTACTTAAACTGAAATGAGATTTCACTACACAATATAAACCTTCAGACTCGATCCCAAATCTGTTTTTGATGAATTGCGCAGAGTGGGAAAGAGAAGTAGGCCCTAGTGACAAATTAAATTTGTGTGTGCATGGGCATGTGTGCATCCAAAAGTTAGGCAGGCAAGTAATGGGAGTTGTTTCCAGCACCCTCTAAAGACCATCTCCATCTCTCTCAAGATGATTCATCTGCATTTCTGTGGGACCACTACTGAGTTCCTTACTGAAGCTGTATCTTCTGCATTTCCTTGAAATGATTATTTTTACCCCTCTTCACTCACTGTTTTTGCTGTCAGCAAGTAGATAAGAGAGAACATAAAGAAGAATGGAAGATAAAGATTGTACTTATTGTTATTTTTGCTAGTATATCTATCAGAGAATGTTGTAAACATGGGGGGAAAAACCCAACCCAGATAACATGTTTTTAAAAACAATTCAAAAATTATGTAAAGGAGTGTAATTTTTGAGGTGGCTTTACTAGAACATTAATCTGTCAAGAGTTTTGTCCATTTAAGCTTATGTAAGTTTGTTTTCATCCAAGACTTGTTTAAAATCAATTCTGAAACTTTAAACACCAAACCTTTGAAGTCCAAATGTTGTGATTTAACCCCAGCCAGCAACTAAGCACCACACAGCCACTTGCTCACTGCCCCTCCGGTGAGATGGGGGACAGAATCAGAAGGGCAAAAGTTAAAAACCTCATGGGTTGGGATACAGACGGTTTAACAGGAAAAGCAAAAGCTTTGTGTGCCAGCAAAGCAATTCATGCAGCACTTCCCATGGGCAGGCAGGTACTCAGCCATCCCCAGGACAGCAGGGCTCCATCACGTGTAGTGGTGACTTGGGGAGACAAACAACTTCAGACATCTCCCCCTTCCTTCTTGGCCAGCTCTGTAGGCTGATCACAACACCATATGGTCTGGGATATCCCTGTGGTTCTTTGGGCTCAGCTGTCCTGACTGTGTCCCCTCCCAAATCCTTGTGGCACCCCCAGCTTACTTCCTGGAAGGGTGGTGTGAGAAGCAGAAAAACCTCGGATCTGTAAGCACTGCTCAGCAGAAAAAAAAACATCCCTGTGTTAGCAACACAGCCCAAATCAAAACACAGCCCTGTATGAGCTACTGAGAAGAAACCAACACCAGCACACCAACTTTGCTTTCAGCATTTAAAATGTTCATGTAACAGCTAATGAAATTCCATGTCTAATACTTTGTTGTTCTTTGTTATTTTAAATAGGCCTTGATGTCAAAAGTGAAGCATGCCAGCGATTTTTTCGAGATGGGTTAACAATATCCTTCACAAAAATCCTTACAGACGAGGCAGTGAGTGGCTGGAAGTTTGAGATTCATGTGAGTTTTTAAAGTTGTGTTTTGGAAGAGCGTGGAAATTTAAATAAGGAAGGAGACTGCGTTTGCGATTAGGGGGAGGCTCTAAAAACTGGATCTAATCTTTGAAACTCAGTAGTGAACTGTGAGAAAACTCTTGTGTACATGGATCTGGACGGGCAGCGGGGAGTCATCTTTCTGTCATTGTTTCACTTTGCCTCCAGTGTTTGGAAGGAAATAAAACATGAGAAATTATTTGGGGAGGACTGAAACCATGTATGTTTATAGTTCATATTCATTGTACAGTCCCCTGCCACATTCTTACTTGTTTGTCTTCTTTCTTAACAGAGATGTATTATTAACAACACTCATCGACTAGTGGAACTCTGTGTGGCCAAGCTGTCCCAAGATTGGTTTCCCCTTCTTGAACTTCTTGCCATGGCCTTAAATCCTCACTGCAAATTCCATCTATACAATGGTACTCGTCCCTCAGAAACAGTTCCTGCAGGAGTCCAGCTCGCTGAAGATGAACTTTATGCCCGTCCTCCTGACCCACGATCACCAAAGGTATGAGAGCCCTTCCAGACCTGTGTGTTTTATTCTATGCAGTGTTACCTAAGCTGCAGAGAAGTGATTTTAGAGCCCTCTTCATTTTCTCTATCACTAAGATGTTCTGCTGCTTATGACTCCTGATTTAATGTACAATTCCCCTTCTAACTCTTCCTGTCTTTGGTCCACAATCAAACTGTGTCATGTGTTTCTGTGGTAAGCTGGCACAACCTTGTTGGAATGCCATTCCTACTGTGTTAATTGGCTTGCTTGCATTTGCCAGTTGATGGATTTACCTTCTCACTTAACATGATTTTGTAGGCGACACATTTTGAGGAGGGGATTATGTGATAAAGTAGGAATTTTCTCTCCCTTCTAGTTTCCAATGGTGGAAGAAATGTTTGTAATTGGACATGAGATACTACTGTCAGTGTGGTTTTTTCAGTGGTTTTGGTTTGGTTTGGTTTTGGGGGGATGTTGAAGGTTTGGTTTTGGTTTTTTGTTTGTTTGAGGTTTTTTGTTTGTTTTGTTGTTTGTTTTTGTAGTTGTGGTTTCTTAGGGTTTTGGTTTTGTTGTTGTTTTATTTTTTTAACTGGAAGTGAAGATTAGCAATCAGTTCTGGTTCTTGAGTCTAAAGTTTTTAGAATTGATCCGTGAGTGGTATTGATAAGACTTCAGGAGTTAACTGAATTAAATATATACGTATTTTAGATTTTTTAAAATTTTCTTTAGTAGAACTGCTGATTATTGACTTATAAGAACCAAAGATAAAAAACTCCGGTGTCCTTGGACTTCCCTTGCATTTCCAGTTGTGTTTAGAAGAATGTTACTTTGCACTCATAATGTTTTTATTTTGGCATTATCACATCCAGAACAAAGAAAAAGTACTATAACTGTCAGACTTTCTGTAGTAATTTAGCAGCCAAAGCTGGACCTGAATTATAGTCAGTTTTATTCCTATATATTTGATAAATTTCTTTGAGTAGCTCATATACAGCATCAGCTCTTTGACATTATAACAGAAGAGGTCTTGTTGCCTGTTTCTGAGCTTTTCCTTAAAACTGAACATGTAAGCTATTGTTTAAAGACTTTTTTAAAGCAAATTTTGTTATTAACAGGTACTTTAAAGTATTTCTACATGGTACTTTGTAAATGTCATAAAATAACTTTGTTTTATTGTAGGGTTGGCTAGTAGATCTTATCAACAAGTTTGGCACATTAAATGGATTTCAGATCTTGCATGATCGATTCATGAGTGGATCAGCATTGAATGTTCAGATCATTGCAGCTCTCATCAAGTAAGTTTTTTTCCTAAATAATGATTTATGCATTTTGAAAAGTTGGGTTCAGTATAAAATACTGTGTTAGCACAAAGCTTAGACTTTCATTGAAGCACTTCCTTTCACTGTGTCTCTTAGCTGGTTGTGTCTACCTTCACCATTTCACGTGCTTCTAAGTAGATAGGGGTTTCTTGAATTAATTGCACCTTATTATAATATTGCATGTCTACTGATTATGACACTCTCCCTTTTTTCTTTCTTTTTTAGGCCATTTGGACAATGTTTTGAATTTTTAACGTTACATACAGTGAAGAAATACTTCCTTCCAATTATAGAAATGGTTCCACAGTTTTTAGAAAATTTAACAGATGATGAACTGAAAAAAGAAGCAAAGAATGAAGCCAAAAATGATGCTCTGTCAATGATAATCAAATCTCTAAAGAACTTAGCTTCAAGAGTTCCGGGACAAGAAGAAACTGTAAAAAATTTAGAAATATTTAGGTTAAAAATGATACTTAGGTAAGATGCTACTCCTAATATAATATGCCATTAGTGACATTTTCTTCCACACTTCTTATATTAAATTTTTCTCACAGGTTGTTACAAATTTCCTCTTTCAATGGTAAAATGAATGCACTAAATGAAGTTAACAAAGTAATATCCAGTGTGTCATACTACACTCATCGACATGGTAATCCTGAAGAGGAAGAGTGGCTCACAGCTGAAAGAATGGCAGTAAGTGCTCCTTTTCAGTGGTTCATTGCATAGATTTTGTTTCTCCTTTATACTTTAACTGGAGAAGTAGCTCTATATTGTGGATCCAGCACACACTGTTTATTTTCATATACAAGTGTTAGAAACATTAGGTATCATGTGATGGTAATAAAGTATTTTAATAGTAGTCTTTCTGTGAAAAAATGCTGTATTTGTGTCAAAGCTGCTGTTGATAATTACTTTTCAGTGCTGCTAAAAACTTGGCTCAAAAATGGATCCTTGAATAGTGTGGGTTTTATATAGTGTTTTAAAAAACACAAAGAAACCTAGATAAAACAAGCGTGATTCATTTGCAACTTCAGTTCCACAGTAACTAGAAATTTAATGGTCATTTAAATAAGGATTTAGTCTGGGTTTTGTGCTTCAGCTTTTTCTTACAAGACTTCTAAGTGACTACACTGCTTCTCACATTTCAGAAACGGGAAGCTTTGGTACAGAAAGTTCTAGATATCACAATTTTTGCTTAATATTTTTGTATTCGGAATACTGTTTCTTGAATGTATGTATAGGGAACTATGAAAATGAGCAATTGTAAAATTAAAATAAGAATTTTCTCCTAATCTTTGTGAAATCTAGTTGTGTTAAGTGATTTTTACATTGTTCTTCCCCATCTTTCTGACTGGCCACCTGTTGTGAAATTTGTAATCTACAAAAGGACATCTGACAAGAAAGAATAACTGCAGTTTTGACTTTTTAAAGCAATAGGAGGAAATAGGTCTCTTTTTTACATATTCCCTTCAGTTTAGCATCTCATACAAGACCTGTGTTTTTAACTGGAAACTTCTAGATTTCATTATTTCATGAGACCAGTTTGAATATTGTAAGTGTAATCAAGGACACTGTTGGAAATTATGATGCTGTGGATGTTTGTTTTCTCTTTCAGTGCTCAGAGCACATCCTGCTTTGCCTCACTTGGAACAAAACAGTCTGGCTGTGTCAGTGACACCACTGAGAAAATTGCATCTCCTTAAATATGACTTGAATATTTGCCTCTGATTCAGTTAGAAGTATTTCAAAACCCCTATGAGTGGCAGTACTTAAATAATCTAATCTTATTTGTATTTCAGTCCTTGCTTAGGTCCTTTTTATGGGATATGCTGTAGGTGTACCAGTAAAGTTAAAAGTGTCTTAAACAATTTGGTTTTGAAACTTAATAACTGTGAATTGGAAGATAAAAATTTTGTTCCTTGAATAGAGGAGTTAACTCTTCTTCACATTGGTGTTTTATGTTTGAAATTGTTTGAACATTTTTATGCTCTGAGTTCATGATTTTAATATGGCTGAAAAAAAATTCCCTCAAGACATCACAGTGAAGAGGATTCCAATAATAATCCAATAAAATACTGGATTACTGGATTATTTTAAATGGTGATTTTTTTTTAAGAGAGGAAATTAAAGTTAGAGATAAAAACCTTCCTCATGTGCAGCGTCTTTTTAAATCTGTAACAGGTTGGGATTTTGTTTTGTAGTTTAAATATTAATGATGGCACCTGAATAATTTGAGATGGCACTTCTTTCTTTTTATATTCAGGAATGGATCCAGCAGAACAACATTTTATCAATTGTATTAAGAGATAGTCTTCATCAACCTCAATATGTAGAAAAACTAGAGAAAATCCTCCGGTTTGTCATCAAAGAGAAAGCTCTCACTTTGCAGGATCTTGACAACATTTGGGCTGCACAGGTAAATAATTCAGGTGCTTGTCTGCTGCTGCACAGGAGGTGTCTCCTTGTATGTCATGTGTTTAGAAGAGAACCTGGGCTGCTTCTGCTCTGTTTTAGAAAAAGCTAAAGAAAAAATGGAGATGAAATGGTGTTCCCTTTTGGGGTCTGGAGCTCAAAATTGTCATCTCAAATGTCTCCAGTGGAAGGGGTCAGCTACACGTATATGCAAAGCCTAAGGGAACAGTTCAGCACACGGTGCAGAGATGATGATTTTTAAGTATTTAGGAACCTTCAACACTGAACAAAGACATGATATGTGATAGCATAGTGTTTTAAAATGCATTAAGAAATATGTGTTGGTAGTCTCTGAGTTCCCCACAGTTGTGTAAGTTTTTCCTGGGCAGAATGTGATTAGTAAGGCTTATAATAATGACTGTTCTAGAAATTGTTTAACTGCATGTTCTTTTCTTTGTGTTGCAATAATTACATTTGAAAAACTACAAGTTTTGCAATATTGACTTTTTTACTTACATGACTGGGAGTCTGGGCTTCCTAGTTGTGGGCTGCGTGAGTTTAACACACAGAATGGGCAGCTGGAGAGACAAAATCATTAAGAATTACTGAATATACAGCAAATAAAAAAAATCAGATAGAAACATAAGTAATGGGTAGTGAAACTCTGTTTTGTACAAGTCCTCAGGCCAGTCTTTCAGATGTGGGAAGGCTAACTGATTTCCAAGACAGGGAGGGAGGGCTGTACTGGTTTGGGCAGGGAGAGAGTTAAATTTCGTCATAGTAGCTTCTGTAGTAACTCTGTTATCTCAACGCATGGGTTTTTTCACTTTTACCCTCCTGACTCTCTTCCGCCATCCCTCTGTGGTGTGGGGAGTGAGCGAACAGCTCTGTGGTGCTCAGCTGCCAGCTGGGTTATACCCTGACAAGGGCTAATACAGGTTTGGGTGTTTGGGTAACACAGTTTACACGTGCTCATGCTGTTCTGAGACTGTAACTGTTTGGCTTAAGTGGACTTATTGTCAGGTTACATTTAAAACACTTGGGACTGCAGGTGATGTAGGGGAGGGTTGACTTGAGATCTCTGGTGTTGCAAGTCACTTTATCATGCCTAGACTTCAATTCCAGCATGGCAGTAGCTGCACAGGCTGAAACTCTATACAGTCCTTTCTTATTATCCCACAGTCCTGTTAAGAAAAATTCATAATGTAGCACAGCAATACACAGATTACTTGAATTAAAGTCTGGAATCATACTGTTCGTTTTCACCTTGTGGTCTGTAGATCTTTCCAGACTACAAGATATCTGCAGGGGAAAAAAAAAATACTTTGAGAGGTTAGTTTGCTGTTAGTAGGCTTATTTTACCTATTTTAGAGCCTCAATTTCAATAAGAGCAGAAAAAATCTGAAATCTGGGAAAAAAGTATTCCAAGCAATTACCTTGCTCCTAGTGCTTGGAAATAGGACATGTGGATAAGATAGTGTAAGTCAAACTTTCTACCCTTCCACAAAAATGTGAATTCGTGGTGCAACCCTTAAAAAATGGGCATAGTCCATCCCAACAGTTGAAAAAAAGTTAGGAATAAATAGGAGTAATTTCAGAAGAAATGTTCCATGCCTTTAAATACCCAGCTTGCTCTGCTCACTTCTTACACTTTCAAGTAGGTGGTTACTGCACTGCTCTTGCTGTAATTTTGTCCTGTACATTTTTTGTGTGAAAGTAACTCTTATTCAGGTAGATGGTTTCACTGTGGCTTTAGCCATTGGATTATAATGGACTAAAAATTGAAAATACCAAAATCTGCTAATACAGAATGATTTTCACCTACTTCACTACTCCCTGTGTATAGTGGTTTTTAGAAGTTCTTATTAAATGACTTCTCCTAAGAGCAGCTGAGGCATGAAATTCAGTAGTGAGGAGTTGATTTACTGTGTGGCTTTATATAACAGGCTATTTTAGCTCAGCCTCAGTGCAGCAGTGGGGAGGTTTTGCTTTCAGGCTCGAGCACTTGTGTTGCTGCCTGGGTATGGAGGGTGAGCATGCACCTGAGACTCTTAGTATTACCAAAAGTAATGCAGTCATTCTGCTTTTGCCTTTAGAAGGCAACCTAAGTTTTAATTTTTTGAAGTGTTTTCATGTCTTGCAAAGCAAGTGCTCACAATATAGGAGTGTATTTGATTCAGGGAATTATGTTGGAAGTCTCTAAATGTAATCATTAAGGTGCAGCCTCTGGAGTTGCAGGGAAAGATCCAGCTGTACAAGACACAAAATGGCAGAGGTTGAGGTCTCATGACTTAGGTTCTGGAGTATTTAATTGGAACTTTACAGGCATTTCCCTGTTTGCACACAGCAAGCTGGCAGCTCACACACCAGTTTCCTTACCTCCTCCCACTGTCTGGTTCTGCTTCCCCAGACTCTTCAGTGCTTAAGGGCTTCCCCATATCTGTTAAAAACCTCCCAAACCGAGGTTGTTACATGCCTTATTCTTGCTCTTCTTGCTCCCCCCAGGAGCTGGCCATACTTCTCCTTTTATTTGTTATATCATAGATACTCTTTCTGCCCTGCATGGTCTCAGTTTTTCTTTCTGTCCAGGAAATGGTCTGGTAAAAGGAAAAAAATTACATGATGTTTTCCAAAGTCAAGTGGAATAAGGGGTTTAGTAATTGCCCCTCTTGTAACCTGACCCATAATGTGAAAATGACCATTACTACTTAAAATGACTTGTTTTAAAGAAAAATTTATGGCACCCTATAAAGAATTTAAGGCACAGCATGTAACAAAGCTATTAGTCTGGTTTTGGTTTTTAGTTTTGGTTTTAAATAACTGATGGAAGTTTTTAGTAGGAGTTGAATTTCAAAAGTGCATATACATGTATTTTTAATAGTGTATGAGATTAATTACATCAGAATGTGTATTCTAGGTATTTGTTTTGCATTTTTTATTCCTCACTTAGAGGAAAATTTTCTACAGTAAATCAGCTATTGATTTGCACAGTCCAAATTTGTTGGTTTTGAGTGCAGATGTAAAGTACAGGATGTGTTTCCAGCCTGGGCAGAAAGTATTCTTCATGCTCAATTAAATGGAACTAGCTTTTTTTCCCTTCTTGTCTTCCTCCTTAAATGTCAAAATTGTGATGTACACCAAGCTCTCAGTTAAAACTGTGTCTAGTATAAAACTCAGGATCTTGTTCTTAGTTGTGTCATTGCTGGATTTGTAAGTTTAAAAGCTGCTGGACTTCAAAACGTTGTTTGGTAACAAGTTGTAATAGAAGGCTTTAGTTGTCTGTGAATCCACTAACACAAAGGAAGTACTTCAGCCTGAGAAACTGTGGAAATACTAAAAATTGGCTTACACCTTAAAACATCTCAATGAAATTCAGAAGGGGATTTTGAGTAATTTCTTATTAAAAAAACCTCAAACCATAAAAACCTATGCAAAACACTAAAATACCAGTTTGTAAGTTATAATATCCTTTTAGATTTTATTGTCCTCTGTCCCAGCTTGATTTTGTAGCAGGAACAAAAAAATAAATATTTTGATACTGCAGTATTTGTGTTCTAAATAAATACACGTGTGCACACACACAAAGCACACTTAAATACTTACACTTAAAAGGGAAATCTAAATATTGTGAATTCCCAGTGAAGTATTCAGTTTGCTGTGCTGCTCCCACAGCATCAGCTTTTCAGCTGGCCATCTCTAATAGTCTTCCTGTAAAAACTATGTAGAATCTCTTGCTGCTTGACTTAATATGAATTGTTGGTGGATTTTTTTTTTTCTTCCTGACAGGCAGGAAAACATGAAGCCATTGTAAAAAATGTACATGATCTCCTCGCAAAATTAGCTTGGGATTTCTCTCCTGAACAGCTTGATCACCTGTTTGATTGTTTTAAGGTAATTTTGTGTTTTGACTGTATTCAGGAAATGAGTTGTGAGGGTGTGTGTAAATTTGTGGCTTTTTCAGTGTCTTACTTTCTTCTTCTTTTAGATTTGCTCAGTTTCGCTGTGTTAAAAGACGTCTCAAAGCGTAGCAACAGTCTGTAATTTTTAATTCTAGAAAGGCTATTCTTTAATGAACACTCCTTGTGGTATTTTCTCTTTACTTCCTGTCTAAAACAAAGGCTGCTTATGTTTGTTCGGTAGACAGTTTTGTTTTCTGGTTTGAATACTTCAGGATAATGCAGGCGTGTAGAAGCCTGCAGTATTAAAGTTACATTTAGCAATCCTAGAAATATAGAATTTTCCAAATAAAATCAGTTATTTAAGATAAATACCTTTTTGCATTTGTTCCAAATTAAGAAGTGTTGGTGATTTAGTAAATTATGTTTTTCTCCTGGCATTAGAGTAGGTTTTGTCAGGTTTACTGGGCAGTGCTACTTTGATCTTTTAAGCAGAGGAGATCAAGGACTTCCGTTCCCTGCTCCCCCAACTTCCTCTTTATCATGTAATAACTTTTCTCTGTTTAGCTTTCATACAAAATGCAGTAGTCTCAGGAGGATAAAGTTGAATGTTTATAAACACATAATGATTTGTTTGAAATGACAAAACAACTTGTTTCTCAAAGTTTATATTATTCACTGGCTTTTATGTATGACATTTAACATTTGCCGCTTCCAGTAGTGGTGCCTTGTTTTACTGTTTCACTTTCAGGACATGATCTGCTGTACTAGAAAATGCAAGCCATCTTTGTAGACTCTGTTTGCTCTTTTTAGATAAATTCATTATTGTAGTCATATTTTGGCTTACATGCAGCTTGTGCCTTGTTTAGTGTGGTCCTGTAGTTCGGTGAAGGTGGGTCTAATGTTCTGTAGTTCAGATACTGAACCTAGTGCTCAAAAATTCTGTGTGTAAACTGTTGTGTCTGACCTTGAGAGATGACCTTGAGAGATGAAGATGAAGTGATGTTATACTGAAAACTTACCCAGTAAAAGGGTAGTTTAATGCAGGTGACTTGTTTCAGTCAGATTCAGAGGCACTGTGATACTAAAGTTTTACTTCTGCAGTTATTACAAGTTATTTAAGAAATTTTTTAAGTGTAAGCACGGGCGTTTTGTGAAAGCATTTGAAAGAAACAGCTGAGTCCAGTCTGATTGTTAGTGAAACTGTCAATAGTTTTGTTAACTTTTACAAGCACATCTGTGATCTTTAAACAAAGAGCCATCTTTTTTTAATCCTCAAGTTGAATATGCTGTAGTGGTAAATACTGGAAGAGCTCTTCAGTTGTGTCTGGCTTATGTATTGCTCTCATTTGCTATTTATTATTAATGACAGGAATTAATGTGAAAGTTCTTTATGTAGTTGCATCACTTTATTGTTGCACTGTTGGTTACAGTGCAGGTTATGTGTGGAATTTAAGAAAAAAGACTTCTATAATATTTTTTAAAAATACTGTCTTAGGCAAGTTGGACGAATGCAAGCAAGAAACAGCGTGAGAAACTGCTTGAGTTAATTCGTCGCCTTGCAGAGGATGACAAGGATGGTGTGATGGCACACAAAGTGCTGAACCTTTTGTGGAATTTGGCTCACAGTGATGATGTGCCAGTTGATATCATGGACCAGGCTCTTAGTGCCCATATTAAAATCTTAGATTACAGCTGTTCACAGGTGAGTAATCCAGTATGAAATCAGTCACTTGAGTTTCCTTCCATTCCCCACAAAATATTCAAGGTATTTGGTAATTTAACAGAAGTGTTACTTATATAAATTTGTATGGTTCTACCAACATCCTGGTACTTTTAAAATGTTACAGGACATATTTTAATTAACACAGTTGGTACTTAAATGGGAGAGAGTGTAGTGCATCCGTTTGCCTGTCTTGTTGCAGTTGGTGACATACTGTAACTAGCACACTGGAAGAATTGGAAAAGAACCCTACCAAAATAAATAGGGAGAAAGGAAAAACAGCCCCCCCACCCCCCTTTGCTTTTTCCCAAACTCAATCATGCTAATTTGTTTCAGTGGGTTTTGTTGAAGTTTTTTGTGCCAGTAAGTCCTTATCTGTCTTGTACTATTTTAGAAGGGACCTAGCAAGATCCTTTTCAAATATTGGACACTCTCCTTCCCCACCCAAACTTCTGTGGAAGGCTGCCAGAGAAGTAATTCATTATGGTTTGAAATGAATCCATTATCCATCTTGTTAAGTTAAGAAACAGTTTCTCATTGTTTCTTGATATTTTGTAGCAGAGAGTAGAAATAAATGAAAGAAGATAGAGCAAATTATTTAAACACTTCTTAAATAAGTACTGAGTGCTTGAGTGCAGGGAGTTTGTAACACACTGGTAGCTTCTTTCACCATGTAGTCCTGGTGCTCAGATACTTCTGTTATACTTTTATGCTTCAGAAATCAGGTGATGCAGTATTTGTTTGTATGTTCTATCTTGGAAACAAAGAAGGGGAATTATGATAGTTCTGCAATATACTTGATTTTGATTATAAACTGCTGTTCTTCAAGGATCGAGATACACAAAAGATCCAGTGGATAGATCGTTTTATAGAAGAACTTCGCACAAATGACAAATGGGTCATTCCTGCACTGAAACAAATTAGAGAAATTTGCAGTTTGTTTGGTGAAGCACCACAGAACTTGAGGTAAGAATGGAATTCAGATAAAATTTTGTCTGTTAAATGTTGGTTGGGTGGAATGAGGCAAATGTAAATTTTTTTTTTACAAGAGGTCAGGAAGCTCTTGGTAAAACCCTAACCCATGCTGGAAGGTGTTCTTGAGTTTGTTTTAGTGTGTTTAAAAAACCTCCAAAAATTCAGACACCTAAGTTCAGTAAGGGAGTGTTAACTACTTCTTTGAACATGCTTTTAATAATTTTTATAATAGTAGTCTAGTAGAAAATCTGAGTTTCTTTTTCAGTTATTCATGGACTTCCCTGCCTAACAATGGAATTAACTTACAAAGCATAAATATGTTTTTTGTGCATATATGGCTGTATGCACACACGTATGCACACAAACATACCCACCCATCCTTGTTCTTTGATGATAAATTCTTGCAGATCATCTAGTTCACATGCTGGAAATCAAAAATGACTTTGTAGTCTGGGAGAAATTCTCTAGTGATTTTCTCTCCTGAATGGAATAGATTAGAAATGTGTGGAATTTGTTTTATTGGGGTGAAGGGGTTTGTTTGTGGGGGTTCATTTGATGTTTTTTTTTAAAGGAAGAAATAATGAGAAGTCATTATCAGTTTGTACTTGTTAAAGTATACATGATTATTTTAATTGTTATAAATGTCTTCTCATTAAGAAATAGCTGAGACTGAGCCCCTAACAGTATTCGTATCCATGTCAGAATTTTTACAAACTCCTGAAAAATATTGTTGGCTTACCACTGTTGCACAATTGCTTTGTTTTAATTCTTGTGAGCAGATAAAATATTCAAATCAATGTTGCTGTTACAGTTGGCTCACAAGAAGGATCAAATCAGGGAAAGTAGAGGAAAATAAGCCACAGTTTGCACAACACTCTCTTCTTACTGATACCATTTTCAGGAGCTGTGATAATGTTGCATTCCTGGCTTTTGGAGTTTTCTTTATTCATTTAGTTTGCAACATACTTCTCAAAATTTCCATATATTTTAATCCTTTACAGTTTTACATTAATGATTGTTTGAGGTTTGTCCAACAAGGTCACAAAGTTACCTACTAATTGTCAGAAAAATCTGTTTTCTGTGTCTAGGAATCCTTAACTGTTTTCATGCTGTAAGATCCAAGGAAATCAAGCTCCCTGGTTCTTCAAGTTGGATGCTTTTAGCACAGTGCTTTAACAAAGATGCTTTTAAAGTAGTTACTGAAGCAGAGCTCATTCAAGGCACTGGTTTAGGTTTCTGCTCTGAAGTAGTCTTGGGAGGAACCAAACTTCTTTTGATTGTGAAAGTGTAGGTTTCCTGTATGGTCAGTGTACAGTTAGATGGCTTGAATGTCTCTCCTCTTTTTTTTATCTGACCATCTCATCCTCAGATTTCAGGGCAGTCTGCATTGCAATATGTAATAGCACTTCATTTTATGCAGAATTTGAAAACAAATATGGCAGGAAAGTGAACTTGGAATTGAAAGTTTTAATCAAGGAACTTAAAAAGTCCTCTTCCTGTGGAGAGCCCTTTGTTAGCAAGATACTGTTGAGGGAGTTGTTTTAGTCAGGTGGTGTCACTGCCCAGGTGACTGGGAAACCTGCTGAGTGAAAACATCATTTTGAAATAATCAGTGACTTTCCAGTCCTCTGAATTTTCTCTTAATATTGATACAGTTTGGAAACTGTAATGCATGCATACAGTACCTCTTCCTATCAGCTTACCTTATCTGACTAAAAACTTTAATTTCTAACATCCTTCTAGAATTTGGAGTGAAAATAGGTCCAAATAGATGTTTGTGACAACTGCCTCAAAAACATGTCACAGAGCACATATTCTTTACGCTGCTCTTTTGAGGTGGGTCAGCTGACTGGCACTGGCAGTGGAAAGTTCAGTCCAGATCAGCAAACACTGCTGATTCTTGGCAAAAATATGTATAAATTATCTTATGTCATTGGCACTGTAGAAATTCTTTTGAGGGGGAGGTTTTGATTGTTGCTAGTTATTCATGCAGTTGAACAAAGTGATGAATTGGTTATACAATTGCTGTTGCAAAATTTAGCTCCCTGACCACAAAGAAATGCTACATGTGTCAGGAAGTCCAGCTTAACCAGAATTGCAACAGAAAATAATATTTATGTAAGTACAAGGACTCTTACAGGTGCAAAGATGCTTATTAATACTTAGGAATAGTCAACTTCATTACTCAAAATACTAACCTTTAGGTTACAGATAATCATCTTAATCCTGTCTGTGTTGGATGGTAGATCCTCCTACAGACCAATATCAAATGCTTAAGTTTGACCTGTATCTACCTGAGCAGTAGAAGATCAGTCTCTTAAATTACTTGCCCAGAAGAATTAACTGAGCACTGAGAGTTCAGGGGTTTCATTAGTGCTTTAAAGCAACAATGATGCTTCAAGTCACTTGTAGTGACTAAGTAGTGTGGGGATTGGTCACTGCAATTTGGATTAATCCAAATAATCTGCACTTTAGTGGTACATAGCATTTGTTCAGTTAGCACAACAACTGTCATCTTCAAAAGCTGAGTTACATGTGTAGTATTATGTTGGGTGAGTTCTATGTGCAGATAAATAATTCCTTTTAATCCATTTAAATTAAGTTGTTTGGAATTTTACCTTTGCCAGTTTGCCAGTATTTTTCTAACAAATAAGCATTCTAACAATGTCCTTTTTCATAATCCAAAATACTTTGTCATCCCTTTCAAAATGCTATTTTTTCTTTTTATACATTGACTTTTGATATCTATTCAGAATAAACACAATGAAAATACGAGTTTTGTTGTTAACTTCAGTTTCTCAAGCTCCTCAGTCAATACACACTAATGAGTGTCTAGTAACTAATGTGTAATAATATTAAAGGTTAAATGATTGTGTCCTAATGGCAACATCGTATTAGTCTAACCTTAGGTGCTTAAGGAAAATTTCAGTTGCATGTAGACTTTGCCTAGGTCTAGGCAAAGAAGCACTTGTCAGATCACCTTTTTTTCCTGTGCTTAAAGACAAACATTTTACCTTTGAGTCCATCCTAGCAGTGGATCAAAATAACATCAGAAGTGTTGCTCACAATCACTGTTACCACTCATAGCTTACAACTCTAGGTATTTCAATTATTAATCTTTTAGAAGTCATTGCTAACCAAGATGAATCCATGTGCAAATGTACTGTTTGTGCATGTGATTGAGAAAAGAGAGAAGTAAAAAATATCTAACACAAAACATTGTGGTCTTCTGTTGATAGAGCTTTGGTTTTGCTGTACTGTGTGAGATTGATACAAATGCATAATATTATGAATATAAATACATACTCCAGTATATTTGATTCCACAAAACATCCCATCTTGTTTCTTGTTTGTTCCTTTAGTTGTTTGATCATATGTATTTCCCAAATAATCAGTGTTCTTATTTACTGTTACCCTTTGTGAATACAGTTCTCTGTCTAGAGGTAACATCTTGGGTAGCCACTAAAATAGATATCCAGTCTCTTGCTAGATTTGCTGCTGCTTTATTCTGAGTAAGGAGGTTGGTGGAGATGGAATGAAACATAATTAGAAAGTTTCTTAAAGTGAAAACAGAGAATGTTCTGGATATATGAAGTCCTATATGTCTTCTTTTTCCATGCTTCCATCCATTTTGTTTTCTTTCTGACAAATGTCTGGGTATTTTGGTGTTTGTAACACAATTTGTGTTTGAAGTGCCCCTTTCAGACTATTTTAGAAAATTCTTCATGTTATGAAATTTAATCTTCTGAAAACCACAGTGCTTAGCAGGCCAAATTCTGTTGGTTGCAGATAACAAAGTTATTGGCAGTGTGATGATGGCTTCTGTCTTTTAAACCCAGATGGACACTGATCTTTGGCCAATGAATCAGTTTATCTCTTGCTGTTAGATCTGCAGTAAATGTGGTTATCAGCTGCAAGATCTCTGTCAGCTGATGCTGGAACTGGGATTTCTTGCCTTCCCCACCGTTCTCTAAGGCTGTGGCAGTACTGTGAGTGCTGTAGGCCACGTAGTATGGAGATCCTGTTTCCCAGGGAGGATGAGAATTCCTACCTGTAATCCATTCAGCTCATTCTGAGGTCTACTTTTTTAAGTGTTGGAGGAAAGGAGAACAGTTCTGAAATTACATTTTTCTTTCTTCAGGGCAGGCTATGGGGTCAGCTGAGTGGCAATGAATGCTGCTCTTCCCCCTGACATCCACTTGCTTTCTTTTTTCTCACTTTACCATGGAAGAGCAGCACTTGTTTGCCTGGTTTATGCAGTCAAGATCAGTGCTCTGATCTACAGCTACAGCAGTTGAGACATTTTGAGAGTGTTCTGCAGAGGTGATGAGTCCCCAGGCTCTAGAATTTGATAGTGTTCATGGCATGTGGGTCTGGGACACAAGCTCTGTATTTTCTTTTGCAATTTACTTTTGTCATCTGAATATTTGTAGTGTTGTTTAAGAGCAGCATTTTTGGTCAGGTCTTGATAATAACTTACAATCTGATTATTTATTTGGGATATTTCCTTTCTTGAACTTCTCTGGGGTTTTTTAGTTTGTATGCTCTGTGTAACAGCTTTTTTTGCTTGTACCGACATTTTCTCACTTAGGTATTGTTAGAAAAAAATCAATACTGTTTTTAGTTTTTAAGTATTTAAATGATTGGTGTGATTATTGGCTAGTGTACTTTCACTATGGTCTTGAGTTTTACTTGGTGTTTTAATGTTAAATATAGAAAAGAGTATCAGATGGCCATGGAAGAAACCATGGTTACGTGTATTGTAGTTACACTGTAGTTGAGGGCCTCTACTGTGCATTTTGGACAGGTATTTATCTTCTGTCTTGCTGCAGATATTCTTCCTCCAGCACACTGAGCTGCTCACATTGTTTTGATGTTTTCCATACATATTGTAACTGTATAATCCTCATAAATTAGCTGCTTTTAGTAACTGATAAGAACTGTTGATACGTCAGAAGATAGAAAAATATTGTGAGAAATTTTTAATCTGTGTTTGTTTGAGTTGTTGTAGGAAAATTTGGATCTTGCATCAAAAGCGTGTTTCTTAAATTGATTTCTGAACTATTTGGTGCAAAGCTTCTTTCTCTTCCTCTAACACTTGTATTTTAATTTCAGTCAAACTCAGCGAAGTCCCCACGTGTTTTACCGACATGACTTAATCAATCAACTTCAGCACAATCACGCCCTAGTTACACTGGTTGCAGAAAACCTCTCTGCCTATATGGAAAGCATGAGACAGTATGCTAAAGGTGAGTTTTAACATCAAACTTGCTTCATGGAGTGTATGAGAACTCCAGCTGAAAATGGAGTTAGAAGCAAATTCCCACAATAAAATAACTGTTGAGTTTTTTTGTTTAATTTTCAAGCATCTATGGGGTTAATAGCCTTTGTGGTGACTGATTGGGTAAGAAAAGCTTAAAATACTCATTTTTTCTTTTTTATATCTGAAAATGTGTGTTTTGCAGCAGAACATGAGAAAGTGGCAGCCACTGTTAATCTGTGGATTGATAAAAATCATCTTGCCCTACTTAGACTAGGGCAGTTAGTTTTGTGGAAAGTCCTAGTAGCAAAACTTCTAGTTTTGAATTTTGAAGGCTCCTTTGAGAAGTTTTTTAATCACCTCGGTTTGCAGCCAGTATTAGGAATTTGTCAGGGAGAAGGACTTCAAACCACAGGGATACCATTTCTCTTTCTCATGTAACTCCCACTTCTGTTCAGGCTTTCTCCCTTTGTTATTAGCAGCACTTGGGCAGCGTGTTGTGTTAGTATTTTTATATTTTAGGCTAAATCCTGCCCTTTGCTGATGAATTTACCCTCTTACTCTGGATTAACTTTTAGCTACTGAGGTAGAACCGTGGTAAGTGCAGGAGAATGGTGGACCACAGTTCTTTAAATACAAAATTAAGCCAACAGAAGTGAAAGGAGGAGATCTACCCCCCTCCTTTTCCACCACTGACTTTACTGACTGGAACCAGGGACTGTTCTACCCTGGCCTCGTAACAGCCTGCCAACCTCTCTGTTGCTTCTCAAAAATGACACAGTATGCTCTGGAGGGATTCAATGTAGGTCACTCAGAGAGGACAGGATATTTGCACGTTGGAAAGCTTGTATCTGTCAGTGCACAGGAAGGTTGCCTCTCGGAATTTGTGTGTGTTGGAGTATGAAATACACATATTCTATATAAAAGATAGCCAAAATACGTCCTCGAGGACTTGTGTGAATAGTGGTGGTCTGTGAAGATGGTCTCTTCAGCGAGGTGTAGGTCAGTGAGAATAATGTTCAGTTGAATTTACATACTGCAGCTGTATTTCTCTATTCAGGAATACATGGTGGGGAGTTACTCAAATTAAAGTTCCTTAACTAATGATAGTGTTGCACTAATTAATGTTGAAACAGTGCCAAATTATTTGGTCTGTTCTCAAGCTCTACTGTCTTGGGCTTTGTCTTCACTGAACGATGGCAGAGAACAAGTCTTATGTCATGTAACTCCTGTAATCTCTTGCAGTGCTCTTTAATTTTGCTAAAGTGATGCAGAAATGAAATTTTAATTGTACTAAACATTACTTTTTAACTATATTGATAGCTTATAATCTATGATTCTATTCTTACTTCTCTTGGGCTTTTGGCCAGCTGTGAAATCTGGGGTTTGATCTCAGGGTTAGGAAGGAAACGGAATCAGCAGCTGTATTCTAACGCAATGCTGTCTTTGTCCAAAAATAGCCTACACATACTATTAGTACAGGAACTATTTTTCATAATTTTGATTATTTTTTAACTCTCAAGCCTAAAGGTCATTTTGAAAATACTGTTTACCTATCAGATTGTTGAGGGCAGAAGAATTAGGCTGATGTCTTGAATGGTTGTTTGCTTTTGCCAAAAACCCACATCCCATTGCCCTGCCCCTCCCCAACTCTAGTGACTCAGTTAAGCAGTAATATGAACATCTTCAGTGCAGTAGGAATTACAAGTGTGTAAAGGGTTTAAATTTAATCTAATTGCAAGGCAATTAAATTGCTCTTTCTTGAGACGAAGCTGCTGCAGAACTTCTCATTTGTATCAGAGTACAAAAGCAGATGAATAATAGTGTTGGGTTTTTTATTAGGTGCTTTATTACATTATTAAGGGCAACCAGGAAATCTTCCTCATGTTCCAGATATTGTGCTAAGACTAAAATCCACAGTTCCTGTGCACAGACTCTAATTTTCAGTTTTATATACTAAATAGAGCAGAACATAGGGTACTCTTAAGTTTGTCTTTCATGCCTTCATGGAGGGGGAGAAAATATGCCAGGGGGGCATATAAATGTAAGGGAATAAAGGAAAGGAGAAGAAAGAAGATTATGCATGTGAACACAGAAAGGACTGGAAGCTGTAGAATTAAGCTTGGCTGGAGAAGGTGAATGAGACGGAGAAATTTCAAGGCAAACATCCAAACAGCACAGGTCAAACAAATACCATAGAAATAAAAAATCCTGTTGTCCACAGATATTCTTGGCAGTTAACACTGCAGTTACTAAGTAATTTGAATATTCTTAAATTAATTTTGAATATGCCATGTTGTTGTTTTCCTTGAAGTCTTCCCTAGTTGTGTTCAGTGATGAAGAGCAGTGTTCATATTCTCCTGTTATTCACTAATGCATAGTGTTTTCTGGGATACTCCCCTTTTATATGTTTGCCTTTTTAAGGTTAAAGAGAAGCCTAATTTGTTTCTGAATTTTTTTTCACGCTCTATGATTTTCCCTTGTACTGAACTCATCCTTTCCTCCTGCTCTGCAAAATCCTCCCTGACATGAGACAACTGCTCTTGCATTTTGTAGTCCTGAAGGAGGTCACAGTTTCATCTCTTTGACGATTTATCAAAGACCTTTTGAAAATTTCAGATGATTTCTATCAATTCTCCTTTATCTTCTGTTTTTCTGAAGTCTTAAAAAATCCAAAGTGTTAATGAAATGTAGTTATTTGTAGAAATGGTGCCATATAATCATATATGTGTGTGTATCACTAATTATACTGAAATGTTCAACTGGTTGTTCTCTGCTCCAGTATATAAAAATAATTTTTAAGGAAGTCACACTTTGACTTGCTGTGGGCTGCACAGAGTAGAAAATAAATCTGGGAGATGTAGAAAGAATGTGATCTAGAAAATACTTAGGAAAGTGGAATTTTTTTGTAGTTCAGAGTTTTTCAGATTTCTGAAGTACATCCATACTGCCTTTGTGCAGCTGGCTGGCTTTGAATACTTGAGTTCACCTGTCATTGCCTCTATTGATGTTGTGTCTGTGGATTAAACTCCAGTCAGGAATAAGAAGCTGAGATAGTCCCCACAGTGAAAATAAACAAACACTACCACCTCCCCCTCAACAAATCAAAATCAAGCAAAAAACCCACCCAGAACACCCAACACTTCAAGTAATCAGTTTTAATTTCTCTGCAATATGCTCATCTACCCTAACTGTTTTTTCTGCTGGAGCCACAGCATATTTTACTGGTTTTCTACTTCTAATTCTTAAATAATTTTTGTTCAGATACTTTTTATATTATTTCTTCAGATTTTTTTTTCACATTTCTCCTTCCGCTTATTGCCCGTTTATGATCACTTCATGTAGGTTATAATTTAAAATTTTTAAGGATTTCTTATGAACATAATGTCTCCAGTTCTGCAGAAATCAGTTAAGTACTGGTCTTCTGTTTCCCCTGGTACTTGATTTTTAAATTAGTGTACCTTTTACACTTGGATATAGAGAGCAGTATTTATGACAATTATTTTTCTCTTTATTTTGAAACACAGATGCACTTTTATTTTCCCCTCTCCCTGATGTAATAGGAGGTACTGATTTTCAGCTCTGAAGATAAATTTTAGTATTAGTCTTGTCATAAGATAGTCTACCATGGCTGGGTCACCTTAGTTAAAGGCAATCTGTACAGCTTTGCAAATTAGAAATACAGAATTAATTAGTTTATAATGGAGCTGTCATAATGAATATGTGTCATGATAAAATACTGCTAGTGCAGATGAAGGTAATGCAAGTGCAGATCGAGATTGTATCTCTTTAATTATAAAAATCTAAACAACAAAACAGCCAACCAAACACCAAACCAAACCACACCAAAACCATGTTCCTACAAACAAAATTGCTGTTCGTTAAGAAAATATTATACTGAGATTTGACAAAATGCAAGTAAAAATTTGACTTCTTGCCTTACTTTCAAGTTACTTCTTCCATTTCAAGTTTGTCAGTATTACAGGCATTTGGGGCTTATATTTGGCAAAGTAAATAAAGGTGTCTTATACTTTCTTTCTCTGAGTGATGTTGTGTATATAGCTGGTAAGGAAATTATTTCCTCTGCGGAGGAAAAAGCTTAAAAAATAGAAAAATGAAATTTTGGAAAAGGTGCTGTGTAACAAAACTAAAGCATCCTCAGAAGAAAAGCACTGGATAATTGAGTTATATGCTTAGTGTGCTTCTGTTTTCAACTGACTTCTGACTTCAAACTGACTACTTGAAAGTAGGAAAAATTGATTTGAGTAAGTAGAGTGCAAGTTCTTAATTAACACTTCCATTGTACTGAACAATGAGCACATGTATCTGCACATAATTGTTTGTTAATTTGGTTATAGACCTCAGTAGTCTTTGCCTATGCTCAGCTTAGGGAGAAGCATTAACTGGTAGCTGACTGCTGAAAACTTTTCATATACCTCACTGAAAATGTACTGGGTTTGGATTATATTCAGAGTAACAAGTCTTCAAACACACCCTGTCTTCTGGAGTTAGCACCACTTTTCTGGATGTCTTGTCTAATAAACCTTTGGATTTGCAGAGCATGGTGAATATGATCCTCAAACTGTGAGACCAGGAAGCCGATACAGCCACGTGCAGGAAGTACAGGAGCGACTGAACTTCTTACGGTGAGTTTGAACTTGGACATTTGTTTAACTTCTGTAAGAATACTTCTAATACTTTTTAAAATAAGAAAACCTTTGCATTTATTTCTCTTATATAGCTGTAATTTGTTTTGTTAACTTGTTCCAAAACTCAGATGCAAAAATACACTCAATGTTTTTGTTTTAGTTTGGTTTTTTTTCTGGAGGGCTTTTATGCTACTGTTGGAATATTCAAGTAAAGTTTGTTAGGACCTTTGGAATCCAAGGTTCTGATTCTGCACTAAGATTTGTATGTTTTTTTCCTGTCTGTGTGCAGAACCTTACTGACTTGAATACAGTGTGTGCTGGATACAGTTACATTCCTATTGGGGTAACTTAGTTTAAAATCTAAAATATTCCAAGTAGGGATATGGCCATGTGTCCTTACTTGTGTCACACCAGATTTAAATCCATGATCATAAACTGACATATACTTTTGTCAGTCACTGATGGTATGTCAGCAGCAACTGAGCCCTAGAAAGAAAGTGCAATAAAAAAATTATTTGGATTATTTTGGCCAGCTCCTGTTTGAGTAAAATAAGAAAACAAAGGATCTCTGCTCAGCACAGAGCTGCAGAATGTTGATGCTTTTCAGGCTAAGTCTCTCTCAGCTTTTTCCTACTTGTTTTTAATCTTTTTTTTAGATGAGTAAAAATGCTTGAACCATCAAGTCCTGAACTATTTTTTCCTTGTTTGCTAAGGAAGATTTTCTTTTACTTTTTAAAATTTAACAAGAATTTTCATTAATTAAGCTTAAGTGTTAACTGTTTAATGAAATTATACAATAGCATAGGGATAGCACACTTAATTTATCACTCCTATATGTTAAGAATTGTAACCTCTTTAGATTTAAGTTCAATATTTGTTAATGTACAGAAATTTATGAAGTCACACAGATGTCTGATGTAGAATACATATGTAGCAATTTCTGAACAGTGGTGCCATAACTTAGTCCCTGATTTCGTTTACATAAAAAATCTTTTGAATCAGAAAAATTTTTTTTAAGAACTTTGATTATCGTTTGTTCCTCCTGAAACATTCTTAGTGTTAGCTCTCAGAATTGAAGTTCTTAATAATTGTTTCATAATAATTGAACACAAATGAAAAATTTGCTTAAATAAAAGGAAAAATTTCCAGTTCATTGACTTCTGCTTCTAGCTCTGCTCCATGGCATTGATACCTTTTTGCAATTTTTCTAAGGCAAGTGCTAAACCATAATAAATGATTGCAAAATTAATTTATTCTCATATGTTGTGACCTGACTTTTAAACGAAATAGTTTACTCTAGGAAATGTGCATTTCTTTGTATATAAAATGTAAACAATGCTTGGTATTTCTGTGTAAGGCACTTTTTTACTGAATTATATTCTTTTTTTGTTTGGAATATAAGGTCTTGATCCATTCAAACTTACTATGAAATCACGGGGCTAATTATGGGTGGACTGATGATGTAAATAAAGTTTTCATACTTGCGATATATACATGTATAATGTGCATATCCACCTTTGTGCCTGTACTTTTTACTGAATTGTAACTCTGGATGTCTATTAGACAGTGCTGTTAATTGTCTCTTTGTTTTGCTCAAGATTTTTATTGAAGGATGGTCAGCTGTGGCTCTGTGCCCCTCAGGCGAAGCAAATATGGAAGTGTTTAGCTGAAAATGCGGTTTATCTTTGTGATCGTGAAGCCTGTTTTAAATGGTATTCCAAACTAATGGGGGATGAACCAGACTTAGACCCTGACATTAATAAGGACTTCTTTGAAAATAATGTGCTTCAGCTGGATCCTTCCCTATTAACAGAAAATGGAATGAAATGTTTTGAACGTTTCTTCAAAGCTGTGAACTGTCGAGAAGGAAAGCTAGTAGCAAAGAGACGAGCCTATATGATGGATGATCTGGAATTAATAGGATTAGACTACCTTTGGAGGGTGAGTTAATTGAGGGAAGCATCTGAAAGGTTAACTGCTAAGACTTTCTCAGTCTCTTTATGTTTTTAGGAATGTGTAACTTATTAGTAATGGACTGAAATTACGAAAATCTACTTCTTCAAACTAAATGCATGGCTTTTGACTCCACTGTCTTCTCAGCAAGTATGCAAGTTGGTAACTTTGCAGGCTGATGTCTAACGGAAAGTTATTTGAAACATAAGTATATTTATGTATGCACATGAAATTAAAAATTTGCCTATACTGTTGAAGAAGAAAAGATCTTTCCGGGTGAATTATCTGTAGATTTATTCTTTTTTTCCACATGCACATTATAATTAAACTTTGTTTCATGCACTTCATAAGCTATTTCAGGGCATTCCTTCTAGTATGGTAAACTGGAGTGATTCTAGATCAGACCAAGTGATCTCTGGTCTGATTCTTCCTATTATAACCACAACCTTTTGGCTAAACATGGTGGTTTTCCCTAGAAATCTGTAGATTCCATGTGACCCGTGTTTCTCTATATATGAAATCTACCTTTTCAATAGGAAGGTTGAAGCTTTCTGAAGTTTGCCAGATCTGTTGGTGAAAAACATCAATACTTAAACTGTAACTTAATTTTTTTCAGACTATTCTTAGTTCTCAAGAGCTGCACTGGTGCCCACAGTGGTGCACTTTGACACGATTATCATGGCTGTGTGTTTGTAAAATGTGTACAGCAGCAGTCTTCAGTAATTTTGGTTGTGGCTTGTTGAAGGGTTAGGTATTTTAATCCTGGTGATAATAATTAAAACCAAAGTAGATCCCAATTTTTATACAAGTAAGTCCACATGGTGTTTGTGAGCAGAGTCCCCGCAGAATGTTAGCATGTTTTAATTTTGGGAATCAATTACTCTAATCAACATGACAAAACTCATGAAACTTCAGCTCAGTACTCAGCAGGGGTTGTCTGTAAAACCTGCTGTCAGACCTGGTGACTAGTAATTAAAATTTAGATTCTCAGGTTAGAAGCAGAATTCCTTTGCTTGTCTCCCTTCCACCTGTTCACAGCCATTTAAATACTTGAAAATTCTGTCTGGTGGTGCAGATTGTTGAAGCATCTGAATAAGTTGTTTTCTTATTCTCTGAAAAAAGAGAAAATTTGGAATATTATGTGAAAATGAATATATAAACACTACTTTTACTGTTTATAAAACATCAGCCTTTTTTGCCAACTCTGAACTTCAAAACTAGTTAATTTTTGCTCATGTAATCACCTTAAGTGTAAGTTGTATTGATTGTATTTTGTAACTAAGCATTTTAGTCCCTTTCACCTCATAAGGTAATTAGACTTACTGTTCTGTCGAGATAGTTATGTAGTATTTTTGGTTTTCATTTTTATACTAGCAGGTTTTAAGATAAGCTAATGCTTTTTTTTAATTGTGCTAGGTTGTGATTCAGGGAAATGATGACATCGCAAACAGAGCAATAGACCTTCTTAAAGAGATCTATACTAATCTTGGCCCAAGGTTACAAGTTAATCAGGTAAGAAAAAGCAACGAGAAAACTGGAATATAATAGAAAAATAGTCTTAAAAATCAGTTTGGTGATATTTTTATAGTTGAAAGATTTGAAAACAGAAAATAGTTTCCATGTTTTGGAGGGTGAGTACAACCATCAGATTCTGGGCAGATGCAGAACTCTAAAGTGTTTTCTCATTTTTGCAGACTGAACTCTCGTTAATTTTTCATACTAAGTTCATCTGCTGTATTTGCTCTTTCTACTCAGAAAACAGTTAATGCCATATGAGGAAAGCCTTTCATTGCACTTTAAATTGTGGCACTTACTCATATGAGTATGTTCAGTGGCTGGGTCTGTGGGGTGTTGTCACAAGCTAATGTAATCTCCTTTTTCTGTTGTGCCCCTTACAAAGGGTCACTGAGTTTCCATGTAATGGTCAAGCTGAGGTCTAGCAAATCAGATATTATCTCCCTGCATTAATATTTGCTGGGAGCTCTGGTTCAGTGGACAGAGAAGAGTTACTGGGTGTCTGTAAGGTCAGGGGAAGGGATGTCAGACACAGGGTCCTCGACAGGCTGAGAAGTGGGCCCTTGAGAACCTTGTGAAGTTCAGCAAAGCCCAGTGCAAGGTCCTGCAGCTGCGTTGGGGCAATCCCTGGCACAAATACAGGCTGGGGAATGAACAGGTTAAGAGCAGCCCTGCAGAGAAAGACTTGGGGGTCTCAGTTGACAAGAAGCCCAACATGCACTGGCAGCCCAGAAAGCCACCTGTTCCCTGGGCTCCATCAACAGCAGCGTGGGCAGCAGGTCCAGGAAGGGGATTCTGCCCCTCTGCTCTGCTCTGGTGAGACCCCACCTGCAGTGCTGCATCCAGCTCTGGGGTCCCTGACATGGGCAGGATGTGAACCTGCTGGAATGAGTCCAGAGGAGGCCATGAAAATAATGAAGAGGCTGAAGCACCTCTGCTCTGTAGATATGGAGAAGAGTTTCAGGAAACCATAGAGCAGTCTTACAGTACTTAAAGGGGGCTACAGGAAAGGTGGAGAGGGACTTTTGACAAGGGCATGTAGTGACAGGGCAAGGGGAAAGCTTTAAACTGGAAGAGGGTAGATTTCAATTGGATATTAGGAAGAAATTATTCCTATGAGGGTGTTGTGTCACTGGCACAGGTTGCCAGAGAAGCTGTGGGTGTCCCACTGCTGGAAGTGTTCAAGGCCAGATTGGATAGGACTCTGAGCAGCCTGGTCCAGTGGAAGGTGTCCTTGCCCATGGCATGGAGGTTGGAACTGGATAATCTTTAAGGCCCCTTCCAACCCAAACCATTCTGTAATTATGTGACTGCAAAATTCACTGGAGGAATATTGTCCTTTGGACAGTCTCCAATTGATAACTTGCCAGGTGTATTTCTTAAAACTCCGATATTCTTGTCTTCAAAAACCGCTTTCATAATCTTTTGAGCTGCAAGTCTGCTAGATCCAGCACAGCTGCTCTAGGTGGTGAATTTACAGCCATTCAAGCTGTGTCTTACTGCAGTGGCAGATGGCTGGAGGCTTCTGTCTTGCTGTAGGTCTGGGCTTACTAAGCACACATCGATCTGTCCGTCTGCAGATGCTTAGCTCTGACACTTGCAGAAGTGTTGGATTTACATGCACACAAGAATTCTTTAACATAGTCTGAGAAAAAGAGAAAGTGGAAGTCCAGTTTAGTGTTCTCTGTCCAAACTTCTACTTTTTCCATTTATTGTTACAGCTGCTGAGGACATCTGAGATTATTGAAGTGCACACTAAATTACAGCTATTTATTGATGGGAGTTTCTGGAATAAAACAGTTTTATTGAGCTTTATTTAACTTACCTATTTTGGTTTGGGGGATTTTTTTTTTCCCTCTACCATTTGGTTATCCTTCTGCAAAGATGGATTTTAATATGTCTTGTAATTGCACCACTTTCTTAATGTAATTAGGTAGTGATTCATGAAGACTTCATTCAGTCCTGTTTCGATCGTCTAAAAGCCTCCTATGATACTCTGTGTGTGTTGGATGGAGATAAAGACAGCATCAATTGTGCAAGACAAGAAGCAATAAGGATGGTGAGAGTGTTGACTGTTCTAAGAGAGTATATAAATGAATGTGACAGTGATTACCACGAAGAGAGAACTATTCTACCTATGTCAAGGTATGTGTGAAAAAGCAGTATTGTGATTTTGATTTCTGTTAATCTAAAATAGTACGAATACCCTTGGGATTTTTACATTCTAAAGGGTTTCTATTCAGGAAATGGTTTCACTATGTTTCAGAATTCCATTTTCTTTGCTAATACGTGAAACTCTATTTAAAAAAAAGATTTTGAAAGATCAGCAAATACAGGTATATATGAAAGGGACAGCAGACCTAAGAATAAACTTGGTGGTTTTCTCTATAACAAGCACAACGTACCTTGAGGCTCAATTGTTTTGGATATAGTTCTTTATTTCAGATAATTACTTAAAAGCAGTAGTGTTCTTTACATTAGCATGGGCAAAGCTTTTTTGTTTTTCATAGTCATATTATACAAAAACATGTTGTAAATGTATATATTCAGCTTCCAGAATTGTTTACAGAGGTCATAATCTTACTTTGCAAGATCAAATTTTTAATTATCTCTAAGTGAAATATCTGTAAGTTCCTCATAATAACAGGAAGAAGAGAATAGTACTTTGAAGTATATTTATTTTCTGCACACCTTCACTCTTCTTATACTTGCCCTTGAGTGAAAACTTAGCTTAAATCCTATCTGTCTCTATGGATTTACAATGCAGCTAACATATTTTTAAACATGGTGAAGGTTTTTTGTCCTTTTATTTTAAAGCACTTTTTGTCAAAAAAGTTAAAACAATTGCTGTTTTTTAGTGGTGTGCCAGTAATTCGCAGTGTTCCTACAGCTTTTTTATTGTATATATTGATTGATTAGTCCTAATGAAGTTCTCTTGTTGATTGTGGGTACATCTTTTTTTTATATGGGCTGCTTATTTGATTAGACTAATCTTTCACTGGCCTTGTTAGCAAGGAGCTTTATGAGGAGGTTTTGCCTTTTGTTGCATGGGATTAGTTTGTTGGGCTTATCTGGGCACATCTTTAGTCCTAATGAGCTCCCTGCCATTGTGGAGAGTATGATCACTGCTAATGTGAAACAGTTTCTTCCTTTTCTGACCACTTGAAACTTTTTTAAAGGCTTGTGATTTTAAAAACTGGAATTCTGTTATAAAACTCATAACAGCTTTTGACAGAAGGCATTAAGGCTCGGTGACCTGATGGCTTTTTCTGATCCTGGTGTATTTAAAGCTGAGTTGCTTTGCTAAAAAAGCAAAACGTTGTTGCCAGTCTGATAAAGCTTTGTGTGCACATTTTGATCAGGAAGTTACAAGACATAAAATTTTAGATCTTTTCTTTAAGAGTTCCTAACCTGACTGTAAATTTGATCATATGATTAGTGCATTTGTTTTGAGTGTGGCTTCTTGAAAGATTCTGTGGATATTGTTGCCATCGTTGCTGAAGCTTTCACAAATCTTACACTGGAAAATACCACGTAAAGATTTGCTGTTGAAATACCTGCAACAAAATTTGCATCAGGGAAAAGAATTTATTTCATGAGGGCAAAAGTAACTTCTGCTGGTTTGTTTATTTGCAGAGCTTTCCGTGGTAAACATATCACACTTGTAGTTCGTTTTCCAAACCAAGGCCGGCAGGTGGAAGATTTGGATATTTGGTCTCACACAAACGACACGATTGGCCAAGTGCGGCGTTGCATCCTCAATCGCATCAAAGCCAACAGTGCACACACAAAAGTGGAGCTGTTCATAGGGGGTGAGCTGGTAGACCCTGCAGATGACAGAAAATTAATTGGGCAGCTGAATCTCAAAGATAAAACGGTAAGCGTTGCAGCCTGGGTATTTACATCAATTCAGATGTTGCTTGCCTGTTGTAAATGCTTGGAAAATACCAGGCACGGGATCATTTATTTTTATGAAATAGTTCCATTCTTCCTCCTTATGTTATGCCATTAACATTATATCAGATGCTTATTTGGTGAAAAATCATAATTTTTGCAGAGTATTAAAACTATCATTGTGTTTTTCAGCTAATTACAGCTAAGCTTACACAGATAAATTCTAATATGCCCTCAAGTCCAGATAGTTCTTCTGACTCTTCAACTGGTTCTCCGGGCAACCATGGCAATCACTACAGTGATGGTCCAAATCCAGAAGTTGAAAGCTGTTTGCCTGGAGTGGTAAGCATTTTCTGAAATTACCAGTTCAAATGTGTTTTTTCTTACTTTTTCTTTGGGTAATAATTTTTTTTTTTTTAATTTGCTTATTTTAAGATCATGTCACTGCATCCTCGATACATCTCTTTTCTTTGGCAAGTTGCAGACTTGGGTAGTAGTCTAAATATGCCACCTCTAAGAGATGGAGCTCGTGTTCTTATGAAGCTCATGCCACCAGGTAAAACTTAAGTTTATCCTTTTTTTGATCTTGTAATATGCTGTATTATAATTTCTCTCCTGATATATAAAAGTGAAGATAGTGGAGTATTTTCTACTTTCTGGTAATTTATTGATACTGTAATTCATTACTGGTAATTTAATTAGGACTGTAAAGTATTTCCCAAGCAGTTATTTCTTATCTGCTATATAAAGTTGCATAGTTTGCAGTTGGTACTGGGGTTCAGTGCCACAGTGCAGTGAAAATGGGGAGAAGCTTTGTATTTTAAAGTGGTTTTGTAAACACTGCTTTAGTAGGATCACTTTTGACTGTAATAATCATTGGAGAACACTCTGTAGTCTGATTTTGTCTGTAAGTTTTTGCAACTGTTCTGATATACTTAAAATTTTTCAGATTTATAATAGTAAATAGTACTGGCTTGTTGTGGAGTAGTTTTGCTGCAAAATGCTTATAAGTTGTATTTTTATTGCAGATAACACTACGGTCGAGAAACTAAGAGCAATTTGTTTAGATCATGCAAAGCTTGGGGAAAGCAGCCTTAGTCCATCCCTTGATTCTCTATTCTTTGGTCCTTCTGCCTCACAAGTGCTGTACCTAACAGAGGTTTGTGATGCTTTGCCTATTCTTTAAAAATTGTCAGTTTTCTCTGTGGCAGTCCCCTCTGTAACATTATGGACGCCTAAGCTCAAATTCTGGTTTGAAATTAACAATTGAAAATACTTAACAATTTACTGGAATAAATATGTGTATGGCCAGTGCTGTCAAAGCATTGCTTATGTAGTATTGCTACAAATTCTAATGTTCAGTCATCTGTATCCAAGCTGGTGCATTTCCATTAGTTAACTCTGTGTTGTGTTCTACAGGTAGTTTATGCCTTGTTAATGCCTGCCAGTGCACCTCTGGGAGAAGATGCCAGTGACTTCCAATACAACTTCTTGAAAAGTGGTGGTTTGCCTCTTGTGTTGAGCATGCTGACCAGAAATAACTTCCTGCCAAATGCAGATATGGAAACTCGAAGGGGTGCCTACCTTAATGCTCTAAAAATAGCCAAATTATTGCTAACAGCAATTGGATATGGCCATGTTCGAGCTGTGGCAGAAGCTTGTCAGCCAGTTGTGGAAGGCACAAGTACAATTTCACCGGTAAGATAAATCTTCCTTGCTGCAAATAACAGTGTGCTCTGTGTTTTGTAATGTCTGCAGTAACATCTCTTTTCATTGACAGTCTATTCCTTGAGTACGTTGCATGTCAAGAACTCACAGTACTTTCAGATAATGTTGTCTTGCAATTCTAAAAAAGAGATAAACTTACTTAACAAATCCTATTTCTTGGTGTCTGTAAAAAGTTAGGTGTGAGATGCACTTGCTCTGTATATGATTTTCAGTGGTTTGCGTGATTGTTAGTACAGGTAACTTCTCATTTTTATATATATCCTTCTGAACAAATTGTCCAGCACAAAGCAGGAGAAACACATCATGTGATGGGTGAGCAAGCAGCTCATGGGTCGGGCACAAAGGGTTGTAGTGAAGGGCAGGGGGGCCCTGCAGAGAGACCTCGACAAATTAGAGGACTGGGTAATCACCAACGGTATGGAGTTCAGCAAGGGCTAGTGCCAAATTCTGCACCTGGGATGGGGCAACCCTAGATGTATGGACAGACTGAGGAATTGGATGCTGGAAGACAGTGACACAGAAAGGGACCTGGGTGTCCTGCTTGATGGCCACTTGAATGTGAGTCAGCAGTGCCCTGGCAGCCAGGAGGGACATCCCTGTCCTGAGGGGTATCAGGCACAGCATGGCCAGCTGGGCAAGGGAGGGATTGTCCTGCTCTGCTCTGCTCTGCAGTGGGTGGGCTTCACCTCAAGTTTTGGATACCACAATATAAGAAAGATGTGAAGCTCTTAGAGAGCATGCAAGGGAGGGCCACGAGGATGGTGAAGGGCCGCTCCTTGGAAGAGGGGAAGCCGTGTGAGGAGGGGCTGAGGGCACTGGGTCTGTTCAGCCTGGAGGAGACTGAGGGGAGACCCCACTGCAGTCACAAGTCCTTGTGAGGGGCAGAGGAGGGGCAGGCACGGATCTCTGCTCTGTGGTGACAGTGACAGGACCCGAGGGAACAGCCTGAAGCTGTGTCAGGGGAGGTTTAGGTTGGGTATTAGGAAAAGATTCTTCCTCCATCAGGTGGCTGGGCACTGAAAGGCTCCCCAGGGCAGTGCTCACAGCACCAGGAAGTGTTTTCTCAATGCTCTCAGACACATGGGGTGACTCCTGGGGATGGTTCTGTGCCGGGCCCAGAGTGGGACTGGGTGATCCTTGTGGGTCCTTTCCAACTCAGCATGTTCTGTG
This sequence comes from Daphoenositta chrysoptera, assembly GCA_013397915.1. Taxonomy (NCBI): domain Eukaryota; kingdom Metazoa; phylum Chordata; class Aves; order Passeriformes; genus Daphoenositta; species Daphoenositta chrysoptera. The sequence continues at coordinate 448,203 of VZRO01007591.1, read as the reverse complement.
ATAAATGTGAATTCCCCATTTTTGAGGTTCCATCCCAAATAGTTTCTAGATCTATCAGCCTGTAGTCAAAAATACACAGAGCACCCCACTTCAGAGCACTTTATGTCACAATATTGGCTAAGATCCATCTCTGAACCAGAGAAATACATTCCCCTTAAACCTCAAAAATAAATACCTGTTCTGGTTAGCTGCATCTGTTGGGAGATAGATAGTTAATTCTTTTTCAAGTAAATCAAAACTCTTAATGATTACAAAGAAGTGAAGATCCCTTTTTATGTCTCATGTTAGAGTATAATAGGAATATATTAAGGCAGACCTATTTGCCACCCTGTACTTTGTCTATTTTAAATGAGTAAATTTTACTGCCCTCCTTTCTTACGTTTATGTAAAGTGCAGTTTGGAACACACATAACATCACTTGAGTCTTGAAGTATTGTTTGAAACAGACTTAGGCTGACCTCTTAGGAGGTGGTAACATTTGTCCACAATTGCTGACTTTAACAATTTCGAGTTGCAAACATCTGATTTAATAATAACTGATCTGTTGGAAAAAACACGGTTATTCTTCTTGTCACCATCATCCTCTTTGAAGGACTTTGGTATTTTTTATTCCCCTGGGATACAGGTGAGATTTGTTAAAACCTTTCATTTCTCTTACCTAAAGCATAAGCGGCAAAGCATAACTTTCCCTCTTGGCTTTCTATCAGTATTTAAGAGAAGGAGGCAGCCAAGGTTATGTCTATATCTTTCAGTTATTGGTCTTTTGCTGTCAGTAGTACCTTTAAAATTTTTACTTTCTTCCTTGTTTTCAAAGAAGGTTTAATTAATAATGTTGTTAAATACAGTGTTCTGGTACTTAGAACCTGATTGTCCCATATATATTACTGTTGATTACTTCCAGTAGCATCCAATAGCTGCTTGACTGTGGAGGCTCTGTTAGTCTTCAGTGGAGGTTCTGTAACTTTGTTCCCTGAATCAAGTGTCTCAGTGAAGCTGACAAAACAAGGGATGTGACCAACACCAGACCTTACACAGCAACCTCACAGTGTCTTTTGAGCAGCATTTGAGATGGGCTTTTTGAATGAACTGGTACTAGAAAATGAAGAAAGTCTTTTGTTTTAACTTGTAACCACAGCACACCATTTTTTGTTTGTCTGTCAGAAGGAAACAGCCATTTCAGATTTGAGCTGTCAAAACTGCAAAGCTCTGGCAGACTAAGGAGAGAGGGATCTATGCTCAAACCAATACAGAAAAGATAAAAACTTGTCTTGCTGTTTCTGTTTTGAAACTGTTATAAAAACCAGGAGGGATAATTCAGAACAAAATTCTTCAAGAGTAACCTAACTCAAATGTTTAAAATGTACTTCAGTATAATAAAAACTGCAGCCATATTCTGTCTGGACACTATTATCTAATACAGAGGGAGGCCCAGAGTTTTACCAAACCCTTTCTTTCCCACATCAACTGAAAGGGAAGGAGGCATTGTAACAGAAAAAAATTCTGTTAACTTGAAATAATCTGATCAATAAACAAGCCCCCAAACCTAGTAAGTTTGGAGCAAGTGCCTTTCCTCTTAACTACTTGTCGTCTGTGATCATAGAGTGCAGCATAGTGACTTCAGATGTGATGGTATCTGTTTGAAAATGAGGAGGTTTATTTATGTTGGCATTTGCACTAAGTAGTTTTCCTTCCAACATCTTACCTACTTCTACCAAATCTTTCCAAGTAACTTTAGATCTTCATATCTTCTTGCTTTTTTTTTTCCCATGTAAAAGTAAGTATGAGAAATACTTTCTTCCAGATAAACCAGGCTACGCATGACCAGGCAGTGGTGCTACAAAATGCCCTACAAAACATTCCTAATCCAACTTCAGAATGCATGCTGAGAAATGTAGCAATACGTCTTGCACAGCAAATATCTGATGAGGTTGGTGAATTCCTTTCTGTATCACCTTTTTCCTTATAGCATCTTTTCTATTTTTTTAATCCTTATATTTATTGCTCTGTAAGACATGGATTTTCCTTTTAAAGTGTCATGAAATGTTTTAGGTAATCTTCATATTAAAAAGTCTCAAATCATTGCCAGTATCTTTATATATTGAAGGTACATTAATGATGCAAATTAAAACCCAGTAAGGGTAAAGAATGTGCTTTGCAAACGTAGTGGTCTTACCTGTGTGGTGTGGCCAAAGCCCACGTGGATCTGGAATCACAAGTCATGTCAGTGAACACGTTAGTGAATTCAGCTGAATGCAGCAGGAGCTAAAATCACAACTGCTTTAACTTCCTCTTCCATGTGCCTCAGGATCCCTCAGTTTCCAGAGTGCAAGCCATAAATACGGTTTGTCTGTACCATACAGCATATCTGCAAAACTATCTCCAAAACATTTCTGAGGTTTCTAGATAGAGGATACTATTGTATTATCATCTTGGTGTTGGCAAGTGCACTATCCCTTGAGAACAAAGGGCAGTGTCTAAAGAAAGCACAATGTGCTGCACTGCAGGACTGAGCCATCTGCCTTCCATCAGTGGTGGTTTTGCACCCATAGGTGTAAAATCAGCCAGTTGGACTCTGATTTAATTAAATTTCTTCCACAGAAGAAATGTCTTTTGAGGTGAGATGTGAGGACAGGTTTTTGAATTCTGCCTTTGTCTTTCTTAGAGGCCTGCTAATAAATACATAAATTATTTTTCTTTCACCAAGCACATCAAAGCAAACAAGATCTGAATGTCATTAACAGTATTGCTGTGGAAGTTTTGTCTGTAATTTTCTGAAATTATGAATACTGCTGTAGATCTAAATTTCTTACGTATTGTAGTTTGCCTTTGAAAGGGTTTTTTTTTTGTTGTTTTGATGGTAAAACACTTTTCAACAGACTCACAAATTTTAAAGAAATTAATCTGACATAGTTTCCATAGGCCAGAGAGAGGGCTTTAGCACTGAGAGGAATCTTCCACCTTTTAAAAAAGTGTTGATACTTAAAGTTTGAAACTACAATGAGATAAAAACACCCATTATTTTTCTCATGGCGCTGTTGCTGTCAGGTTGCTTTGCTTGTGACAAAGATAAAATGCCTTTTATTTTTCTTGTAACTATTGGTAATGTCCATATCAGTACAAGAATGCACATTGTTCAGGTTTCCTGATGCAGATAGCTCAACAGCTCAGCTTCTTAGAGTCCCCTTTTTTTATTTTCTGAGCATTAGAAAACTGAAACTTGAAATCCTTGGGAACTGTCTGCCATCTGCTTTTAGAGATTACCTATTTTTTTGGACAATTCTATTTTGAATATAGACTTCAGATAAGTTTGGTATTTTTTTTGAAAGTTGATGTGAACTGTAAGAAATAGCAGTTTAGGATGCAGGATGTTTTGTAATGTGTGTATATCAGTAGAAACTATTGGATGTTAACTCAGACCATGCACAAAATACTGAAGAGTGACTCTGCATTCATTAGACACATGAGCTGTGTTCTTACTCATGTTGAACCCTCTGTATCTTGAACATGAAGCTATCCCTTTATATAATGATCACATACTTGATAAGCATCCATTTGTCAAGCTGGCTATCAGCTAGCACAGCATGGGGAGAAACCCTAAAATAAGTTCAACTTTTTACATTGCTTAAGAGGCTGGCTGCCTTCCAGATGAATGCTTGGCGGTTTCTTGGGTTTTTTCCTAAATAAAGAAGGTTTTAGCATTGAAGTTGGTAGTTTCTGCTAAGCCTTAGAATCAGAGTTGCACACATCCTACTTCAAAAAATGAAATTTTACATAAGTGAAGTATAAATACTCTTCAAGATACATCATCTGTTTTCTCTTTAAGGAAAAATTCCTTGTTTCAACATTTTAAATCTTAAATTTTCTATGAAATACGTTTGTGGGGTTTTAGAATGCATTGTAATGTTATTTACAGCTGCATTTTAATGTTGCTTTGGTTAATTTCTCTTTTTTTTCAGGCTTCAAAATACATCCCTGACATCTGTGTTATCAGGGCAGTACAAAAAATTGTTTGGGCATCAGGTTGTGGGTCAGTTCAGCTGGTTTTCAGCTCGAATGAGGAAATCAGTAAAATCTATGAAAAGGTAAGTATTCCTGAACAACTACTTTTCTGTATAACTGTTTGTTTGTGTACAAAAAGGGGATGTTGACCTGGTCAGGCTTAGAGTGTGATGAGCTTTTAGGTGGATATGATGATGTATTTCAGAATCTAGAACATGTCATTGTCATAACACAGCTTAATTTTCTATTCCAAATTCCTTTTCTCAGTAGCTGTTGAATTGTAAGTTGAATCTGGTGTCACTTCAAAAATGCACCAGTTCTGCAGCTGCTGTAACATGTTTTCAGCCCAGTTAGATTCTGCATCTAAATAAGGAATAAGCATTTCCTGCAGTGCTAATTTGTCTAGTCTTCAAACTTAAAAGGTCTGTTCTACAGAAGTGATTCAAGGCATATGTGCAGTCTAGAACGAGAAAGAAGAGCAAAGTGATGTGAGAAGCATTGGAAAAAAAGATATAATTGCTAATTCTGTACAGCTTTTTTTCTTTTATTCATGGTTTCACATGTGGTTTACACAAATAGTTTGGAGTTGGGAGTTCTCTATCACTACATTATCACACACCTTGTGTTTAAGTAATGTTGCTGACAGTTATAGGAAATAATGATCTGTATTTTGACAGTGATTTTAGAAAAGCATCTTCCTTTTTTTGTCTTACAGAATCAGGTTTAGTACTCATCAATACTTGCCTGAGAGTAAAAGGAAAAGGAATATGTAGGGAGGCTTAATTCTTGGTGTATTCACTGTTGTGCTTAAATGATTAATTGAAAGAAGGATAATTACTTCAGCAAATGCAACACCTCTCCATTAGCTTTCATAGTGTTATAGTGGCATCTGCTTCTATTGCTGTGAGCATGACTTCTCCATGAAATAAATTGGAGTTTGGGGTTTTTTTTGAGGTGATACTTGCATATAAAACATGGTTTAGTCGGTGTGACAGTCCAGGCACATGAAGATAAGTGCTTCTATCTATACATAGGATGTTTTAAGAGCAGTAGTGCGCTAGAGAAAGTATACCTAAAAGTAAACAGACCTAAATGTACTTTTTTAACCTTTTTCTGGGTAAATATTGTACATTTAAGTTCTGTAAAAATACTTTGAAATAGTTGAAGTTTTAAAAGAGGTGAAGTTTAAGCTGTGCATTATCAGTCATCCTTCAAAGGATTTTGTGGGTTTTTTGGTTTTCAGGGGTTCTTTTTTATTCTTATTGACACCTATATGGACATCTGCAATAAATGGCAGCTGTATTTGGTTTATAATGTGCAAAAGGAAAATAAAAATTGAAGGGGAAAAATTGGAAATTCGAAAGAGGAAGGAATTGCAGAAATAATAAGGGGAAATAAAGTACTCTTTGTTAATATAATATTAAAAGAGAGGAAGGTATCCTAGAAATAGGGGAATATCATGGAAGAAAAGACACAGTTTAAGAGAACTGTTTTCTGGTAATAGATGAGAGGAAACAATTTGATGATGGCTTTATAAAGATTGAATATAACGATGTACAGACCCCCAGCCCTGGGTGGCCGAGTGCATGGAGAGGTACTTCATTGAGTATAAAATGCACTTTGCCTTTCTCCTGGGTCCTGCAGCTGTGCAGAAATAACTTTCCTTTCTAACCAGGGCTTCAGGGCAGAGCAGGTGCAGTTCTGTACTTGTTGAAGGCATTCTGTGTTTGCTTTCTGATCTTGAGTTGTGTCAGAACTGCCACATCCTCCTGCTGCAGTGCAGTGACTGCCTCTGATTTTTTAGTTGTTGTGCATAGACAAAATAGTGTTTGTTGCCAGAGTGAGGCACATTTTGGCCTGTTCACAATTAGTTTTGTCCTCTGCATTGTAATCCCTTCTTTCTGCCTAATTAATCTTGATACCTTTCCACATATAAAACAAATATTAATTGCCTCTAGTTGATGTTGCAAACCTGCACTCGTGATTTATAAATGATAAACTGAAACCTGCTCACATTCAGTTTCTTCAGAACTTCTTGAAGGTAATTACTTCTAGATGGAGGAGAGGGCTTGCCATTATTCTCTAAGTATTTCTTTTGAAAAAATGGACCAAAATCAACTCAATTAATTGATTCAAGTGTTTAGTTGAAGAAGTAACCTGTGCACCAATTAGCAATAATATTATTTTCTATTTCAAAAATCACCACAGCAGCTATGTTTAAAACTTAAACAGCTCTTTCGTGTTTCTGAAAAACAGCAAAGTGATTAATAAATTTCAGCACTATTAAAAAGCTTTTGGTCAAATAAGTTGTGAGTGTGAAAGCCTTGTAAAACTGGATAGATGAATTATACAACACTACGCCTTTCTCTTTTTAAGCAGTAAGAGTTTTCCAAGCTTTAAACTCCATGATTTGAGCAGTAAAGAAAAACAAAAAAAAGAGGAATCCCAAACAAACAAAACCCCAGATGCAAACCAAGAAAAAACTCCCAACAGCACTAACTGATGTAGCTGTTGCCTACAAGCTTCCTATTTAACTTCTGTCTCCATAAGTTCACGGTTGGAATCCTCCTTTGAGAAGCAGAGTTCTGGAAGTTCGAGTCATCCCACACAGTGCTGTGGATCAGATCTGAGTGGAGTGCATAAAACACTTGGCACTGATAATCACTTAGTGTACAAAGCTGTGGTTTGTGTTTGTATTTAGTGATACACCTTGGAGCCAGTTGGGTTTCTCAGGATTGTTTTCTGTGCCCACTTTGTGCACTCTTGTTTGTTTTCACAGACAAATGCAGGAAATGAACCAGACATGGAAGATGAACAGGTTTGCTGTGAAGCACTGGAGGTGATGACCCTGTGTTTTGCTTTGATTCCAACGGCACTGGATGCACTCAGTAAAGAGAAGGCGTGGCAGACCTTTATCATTGATTTACTATTGCACTGTCACAGCAAGTAAGTTTTAGTGTTGCTTTTGTTTTTTTTTTTTTAATCACATTATTATTTTACAATTCAAAATGAGTATAAAGCCTAAATGCAGAGCAGTGGCTTCAGCCTGTCTGAAATTGTAATGTGAAGTACTGGGGTGGATGTTCTCAGAAACCATCCAGGTGGAAAGTTGTTGTATTTTATTAAACTTGGTTGCCAGTGCTTTGATCTGTTACTAAAGAGTTAATTTTAGTTTTTTAAAATACTTTTGTTTCATGGGTATTCTAACTTTTCATTGTGAAATGACAGAGATCAGAAATTAGTAGTGTCTTAAGCCTTTCAGTACATTTTAAAGAGAGTCAGATTGTGGTGCTCTCAGATGAATGGGGTCAGAATTTGAGCACTGTGTTTTGGGGGTTTTGACTTTCCTAGATAAACAGGTTGAAAAGTCTTATGTTTAGGAATATTTGCCTTAATGAAAGGATCAATAATATCATCAGAGCATCTCGTTACAGTGAACTCTTAGCACACACTGGTGAAACTGTGGAGGGTTAGCAGAAATACCACAAACTTTATTAGCTTGCAGCCTGTGGAATAGGGTGTTGAATTTTCAGTTTCACTGACGCTTGCTTTTATCACTCCTTGTATGGAAAAATAGCTCATACTGTCAGTACAAGAAGCTACCTCTGAGCTCTTTTCTCTCATATGCCTGTAAAACTTGAGATACATATGATAATCTCCCTTAGAATGGTGCAACTGTTCATTGTTACATGATGGAATAGCATAACATGAGTAGAAACACAAGACTGCTTTGTAAATGAAGATAGTGAAGTTGAACTAAGCTGCTAAAAAGTTCCTCTTCTGAATTAATGTGGAAACAAATCAGTGTTTGCAGTGCAGAGAAAGTTAAGCAAATACCAGACAGAACTTTGAATATCCTTCCATGACTATTGTTCTCAAATCTCCTATGCTCAGTCAGACAACAATGTGAGCAAAAATATGCATGTGAGAAAATGTTTTTGGTGCACCATAAAAGACAAAGAAGATGACCAAGTTCATATCTCACAAATAGGATCTTTCTAGAAAAGATTAGACAGATTATTTGTTTTTCAGAGTTTAAGGTTGGGACTTCTGTTTCCTTAGAGCATAACCATGTTACCTCTAAATTGAGAAACAGAATGCAAAATGTTTAATACTAAATGCTAGGGCAGTTCTTCCCATCCAAGATAATTGATTTTATAGTGATGTCCTCTGAGTGCAAGACTGGTTTAGTTAACAGGACATAGCTGAACAGTTAGTCCTAAATAATCCTGGAACCTAGAGACTGCCTTCTGTTAACTAAAGAGAGTGTCCTGGAGCACTCAATAGGGCAGGATTTGGGTTGCCAGCCTAAGGGAGGTGCTTGACCTCCATCTGTTCCACCTGCTGAGTGTGAGTTCATCGTGCAGCTCCTGTCCTGTGTGCCAGCTCTGTTCTGACATCATGTGTCTGAAACACCACGAGATGCCTGTGCTTAGGCAGCTGCATCCCTCTGTGATTCCTTAAGAGCTCTTAGATTGTTGTAGCTTCACAAAAATAAACTACCTGTGTTCAAACACTGCATGCTCCTCAGAAACATAACCGTGTGAGGCATGTGTTTGCTTGGTCACATTTCTCACATGGGGAAAACATCACCTGTATCTATTTCATTCTGCCTTTAAATGCACAGAGCTGAGGAGTGTCTGTGTAATGTGTCCCAAGCAGCTGACGGATTGTATCTTGAAATAACTTTCTGTGAGATGTTCTACAAAAACGTCTGCTCAGCAATCAGACCCCATAAAATGTCAATTATTGTTAAGAACAAAACAGACCAGCCCCGCCCCGCGGTCTGCTGCAACTCAGAGCAGAGTAGGAGAACTTGCAAAGATCAGAGCAGGGTGACAAGGGAGATCAGAGCTCTGCAATGATTTCCATCTGAGGAACAGCTGAATAGCTGGGGGCACTTCATATTGGAGGAGAGATGAATGGTGGGAGGAGAATACCACAGAGACCCTTAAAATCAGAAGTAGCAAAGGGAGAACAAATGGAGAACTGCGTTTCTTTGTATAAGACTTTCTTGAACATAACATTTAAGCAGTGCAAACCTTCAGTTTGGAAATGGTTTGAGGGGTTCTTTCGTGAACTTATCCAGTGAGGGTATGAAATACTGCTCTGGTAGTCTTCCTGAACCACTGATTGTTAGAAGCTGAGAGAACATTCTGGAGAAATGTCACTACATGATTCCTTCTTCTTGTGCACTTTCTTTTGTGTATGGTACCAGAGATGGGGTGCTCAGCCAGGTGCATCTTTGCTCTGACCTCAAGGTTATCCTTATGTAGCTTTGAAACCACAGTTAACCACACATGAAAAAACTCTGAAGGGAATAGGATTCTCTGGTGTGCTTTCCACCCTGACTGCATGGGCACAAAACAAAGACAGCCACACCAGACAGACACTGCAAAACTCAGTTTTTTGTATGTTAAGATACTTTGATAAAATCATTCATTCAGCATTCATTTGTAGTCTCTTCCCACACAAACAGAGTTGTTCCTAACAGTTTTTACAAGGCATACTGCTCAGATAATTAATCCTACAACTTGAAAGAACAGGATTTGCCTCAAGTATTTTTTTTTTACTGAACCTTACCCATTCCCGCATTGCTCCAGTGATTAGATTAGGTTCTGAGCTGGAAAATTTCCTTTAATTATAGCCACTTGAATTTTCAGGAGGGTCATCATCTCTCACATCTAACTAATGATAAATTTTGATCACTTCAAAGATACTCAGCAAACTGCTGCAGTGACACATAAAAGCAGTTTTACTGGAGTAGTTCTGGTTTGTCTTACCAGCTACAACTGGTGCTTGATGAGAAAAAAAAGTTACTGAGGATTGCAAGTTGTTGTGTTATGCAACATTTGCTGGCAGTTGCAAAAGGTGTAGTGGTTAGGTGTTTCTAAGTTTCTTTTTCTTTAAATATTTGATTTGTAGAACAGGTTTTGTAATATAATTCATGCATCTGAAATTTCACTGCAAGGAGAAACAATATGATGGGTAGTGAATAATTAAACTATTCCTGTTTCTTACATTACACTCAGTTTTAGAAAATGGCATTAAGCAGATAAACACAAATTTAATTAATGTCTTGTTTGGATAGGGAGATTGAATTTAATGTTTCTGTTAAATTATTTCCAGAACCGTTCGTCAGATGGCACAGGAGCAATTCTTTTTAATGGCTACCAGGTGTTGCATGGGACAGAGACCTCTCCTTTTCTTCATTACCCTGCTGTTTACTGTTCTAGGGGTAAGTTTTCAGAGATAAAGTCTTCAGTATGGAGTGTCTGTAAAAAGTAATGGGGCAAAATACCTGCAAGAAAATACAAATTGCTATTAACAATAGTCATTAAAATATAGATTCCTTCTGACCTACAGGCAAGCAGCACAGATGATTTCTATTTGAGCTAGATCAGGGGAAAAGGGACTCTTGCATTTTCTGATAAGAACACAAACAATAGCCTTTAGTATCTACATTTGATTTTTGGTGATGGCTAACCTTTAAGTAAAAGTCAGCAGGTTAGAGAGAAACCTCCAGTTAGTGCCTTCTACTGGTGCTGCCAGGGCTTTTCAGTTCCCCATGCTCTTGCCTCTCTTGAACGTTTGATTATAAATTTTGATTTGGTTTTCTTTCTCCCATTCAGGTATAGAAATTGCTACTAAAATAGTTGAGAAGTCATTTATTAACAGCTAAATAAAATTGTAAACTTCTAAAAGGTTAAAAATTACCTTACACTTTTTTTCTTTTATGTTTACTGCCAGATTTAGGGGAAATATGTTGGTGTTGCACTGTAAGTAGAAGCGTGTATAAATTCTCATTTGCTTTTGGTTTACACAGAGCACTGCAAGAGAGAGAGCTAAGCATTCTGGAGACTACTTCACCCTCTTAAGACATCTTCTTAACTATGCTTACAACAGTAATATTAATGTACCCAATGCTGAAGTTCTTCTCAATAATGAAATTGACTGGCTTAAGAGGATTAGGGTAAGTTTTAGGATCAGTTTATTCCTGGTAATCAGGTTTTTGCTGCTTTGTTGTAAAATACAGTTCTGAGCTTGGTAAATGTTTGCTGTTTGGAGTATCCTAACTTTCTCTTAAATGGCAGGATGAAGTAAAAAGAACAGGGGAAACAGGTGTGGAAGAAACTATCTTAGAGGGTCACCTTGGAGTAACAAAAGAGTTGTTAGCATTCCAGACACCTGAGAAGAAATACCATATTGGTTGTGAAAAAGGAGGTGCTAATCTCATTAAAGTAAGTTCAAGCTTTTTGACCTATGGAAGGGAGTTTTTGTCTTTGTGAGGTTTTAGGGGGGCTTTTTGGGGGGTGGATGTTTGGGGGTTTTTTGTTGTTTGTTTTCGCCTGTAAATAAGTAAAAAGAAGCTTCACATCTTGTAGTCTGTATCCATAAAAATGGTTTTAATTGGAGTTTAATGTTTTCTTCTAAAATAATTTTTAAAATTGCATGTTTCATTCATAAAGTGTATTTAACATTCTCATTCTTACTGTATTCCAGTATTTGACAAACATCACAGAGATATAGTGAGCTAGATACAGGATAGTCCTGTACAGAAGTGCTTTCCTTCATTACCCCTGTAATGTCTTTTCTGCACATGTTCTTAATTAGTGCTATTAATGCTCAGGGCAGGTTTGAACAAGTGCATCACATCTGAGCATCTCTTTAATCAGACTTGTTTTCTTTGTACCTCTGACATTATAGAGCAGGAGTGTTGGTTTTTCAGCACTAATTGATAAAGAGCTTTGTAGATAATACTGGTTTTGCAAAAGAAATTTTTTACCAATCAAGAATAATACAGATTTATTTTTAACTTTGAGTGGGGAGGTGGTTTTCAGGGAACCACTTTAGAATGGAGTTCTTCTATTCTAAATTTAAAAGCTCATTGTGGTGTTGGTCTCAATTTTTTCTCTTACTTTGTTTTGAAGTACCCCTCTGGTTCTCAGACATTCATTTATGTAATAGCCCTTACTCTGTTATAAATAATTTCCATGGTAACAGGTGATTTATTGTCTTTTTTTTTCAGGAGTTGATAGATGATTTCATCTTTCCAGCATCCAATGTTTATCTACAATACATGAGAAATGGAGAATTGCCTGCTGAGCAGGCCATACCAGTCTGTAGTTCACCAGCCACTATTAATGCTGGCTTTGAGCTCCTAGTTGCACTAGCAGTTGGATGTGTGCGAAATCTCAAACAGATAGTAGACACGTTGACTGAAATGTATTACATAGGTACAGCAATCACTAGTATGTAATACTTTTAATTATCTCTTTTCTACTCTTTAATGTATATATCATGTATAGGTTTTGTTTATATTATCCACTGAACCAAATGCTGAGGTTTTTTTTGTTCGTGGTTTGTTTGTGGCTGCTTTTAATGTTGCAAAATCAGGCTGTGGAAATCTAGAAAAGGCCAGCACAGCCTTTATTTGTTTTTCTTTATGCAGTAAATGTACTGACTTGTATTCCATGGTCGCATCCAAATTCCAGCCCCAGTCACTTGCACAGCCTGACCCTTCCTGTCCCAATCTCTGACTGCTCCCCTTTGCCCATACCAGCTCCCAGGAACCTCATTCTGTCTGTATCTTCTACTTCTGTCTCATCGTTTCAGGCTCTTCCTAACCAATCCCAGAGCCTCACCAGGTATCTTCAGCTTAGTTTTAGTGCCAGTCTCTTGGTTGCTCACCTGATTTGTCATCAGTGTCCACACACAGACACAGGTCCACTGTTCTGTTTCCCTTTTTAGTTCTGAACTCATTCTCTGCTTGTCGTAGTCCTTTTTCAGGCTCTGTTTTGGCCTTGTCTCAGCACAGCTCTGCACTGAAAGAACTTTCTCCCTCTCAGTGGAGAAAGATTATAGGGGTTGCAGTCTGTACAGAAAGGTGCAAATGTTAGTGCTTCAAAAGCCAACAGTCAAGTGACACTTGGGCTGATTTTCACAAGGATGGCAAAAGACAAATCTTTAGCATAGATTGTTGTTATCACTAAAATCATGTAAGACTTTTTTAAAAATGAACTAGCAGGAGCATATTTTCTCCAGCTCTATATGGGATAGCAAAAGTGTTTTGATGTAACAGTAACAGGGAAAGGGAAAACAGGAAAAAGCCACCAACAACAACCAAACAAAATCCAAACACCATTAAACCAGGAAAACCCAAGCTCATATGGTGAGAAAGGCAGGGAGAGTTGGGGTTGTTCAGCCTGGAGAAGAGAAGCCTTTGGGGGTACCTTATTGTGACCTTCATTACTTAAACATTGCTTGTAAGAAAGATGGAGAAAACCTTCTGTACCAGGGCCTGTAGCTACAGAGGACAAGAGGCAATGATTTTAAACTGAGAGTAGATTTACAAGGAAGGACACAAGGAAGAAATTCTTCACTATGAGAATGCTGACACATTTGAACAGGTTGCCCAGTTGTGGATTCCACATCCCTGGAAGTGTTCCAGGCCAGGTTGGATGGGGCCCTGAGCAATCTGGTGGAGTGGAAGATGTCCTGACCCATGGGAGGGGGTTGGACTGGATCTTTAAAGGTCCTTACAACCCAAACCACTGTGTGATTTAACAGAATGTTTAAATTTAAAGAGTTTAGCAAAACCATAAAAGCAATCAAAAATAGTATCCCAAGGTGGGAATTGTCTTCTGCCTCTCAGAGTGGCAGTGCTACTTGCTTGAATGCTGCTATCAGTGAGTCATTTGAGGTTTTTCAGTCTTTTCCTGTTCAGTTCCATCTCAGATGAATAAAGTAAAAGGGTAGCTTGATGGTTTTCCCCTCTGCCTCATCCTCCTTTCTTCACCCTTTTCTATTGGGAAGTAGTGTATTTCTTATCACCTCACAATTAGAAGGATTTCATGGCATTTCCTTCCACTCAAGTATTTGATAAGCACAATAGAACACCAGATCTCTGTGGTATGTCAGACAGAAGAGAGAACACATGTATGAACTGTGCATGCTATGTGGTTCCTATACCAAGTCTGCTCAAAAATACGCATGATCTCTTATATCAGAATTTGTTGTGTTAAAACTGCAGAACAACAGGTTAGCATAGGAAACCTGTGATTATAAATGTTCTTGAAGAGATGTGAAGGACCTGAGAGAGAAAACTCAGGGGGAAAAAATATATATCAAGTTATATAGATAGCATTTGCTATAATTGTTTCCTGTCCTGGCAAGTAAAAGTGAAGCTGAAGTGAAATAATGTAATATTTTTAAGGATTATAAATTTTTGAGAGTATTATAATTTTTGAAAGGCTTATAAACTGGTTATATATTCTAAATTTATTCAGCTGAGAAACTTGCTGGTATTGAGAAAAGACTTGTGTTTCATATATAAATAGACTAAATTTTTGTCTGGCCACCTCTTTAGTTTTGCAGTAGAAAAAAATGTTACAGCATTAAGATTACAGATAGAACTATCCTTCATAGAAGTTGGGTTAATTTTAGCAATTAAGTTTTCTGATGGAACATTGTTTTTTATTAAATTGCAGTGTGATACAGACTAATAAAAATTTTATGCAACTGCCCTTTGTAGTGCATTGATGTCCTCTTTGTTTTATAACAAAACAGTTCCCTGACCACATTGTGCTGTTTTCTCTTAGCTTGTGAAGCACTCACAGAATGGGAATATCTGCCACCTGTTGGGCCTCGACCACCAAAGGGATTTGTGGGACTGAAAAACGCTGGTGCCACTTGCTACATGAATTCTGTCATTCAGCAGCTGTACATGATTCCAGCCATCAGGAATGGGATTCTTGCAATTGAAGGCACAGGCAGTGATGTAGATGATGATATGTCTGGGGATGAAAAGCAGGACAATGAGGTAAATTTAATTACATAGAATTACCTAATTTTAAATTGTAAATTTTTTTTTAATGAAAAGGTCGTAATAAATTTCAGTTGCTAATCAATTACTTTGATTTCCACTGATACCCATGGGGAAAATAGGATAATATTTCATACTTGAATAGGTTCACTGCCAGAGGGGCACTTGAGAAGATCCAGGTGGCAGTGTTTCCAGAATTCCTCCTCATGGTTTTGTACTGGAAAGCACTGCACCTTATTCCTGCCACCACAACTCTGTTAGTGCAAACAAAGACAATATTTGGGTTTTCAGCTGAGAGTATGAAACACCTTAGACTGTCAGATTAAACAAAGGATGCAATTAACTGTGGGACAGCTGCATATGAGAGTGAATTGCACACATTTTCTTCTGCTTTTCAGAGCAATGTTGACCCACGAGATGATGTGTTTGGTTATCCACATCAGTATGAAGACAAACCAGCACTGAGCAAAACTGAAGATAGAAAAGAGTACAATATTGGAGTTTTGAGGCATCTCCAAGTAATTTTTGGCCATTTAGCAGCTTCCAGGCTACAGTACTATGTACCAAGAGGGTTTTGGAAACAGTTCAGGTAAGTAGAAAATTGAGTATTGATGTTTGTTCACTGATCAGTGAAGTGCAACAAAACTAATCATAGTAGAATGGCAATGACGTGAAGTGTAAATTAGCAGAAGTTGTGAGCTTTATATGCCTTTTCACCATTCTGCAGAAGTCTGTGAATAAACTAAAGTTTACAGCAGGATGGTTATTTTGAATTTTAGCAGTTTTTGATAGTGAGACACGGAAGTAAGGATGAAGTTATACACAAGACCTTGTTTTTACTTACCAGAAAGTGTTAGGGACAGAACAACAGGTCGTATAGTACATCAAAAAACAGTAGTTTGGCTCTTTAAGGAGAAGGGGTTAGTAGCTTGAATAATATTTTTTTTTCAAAAAGAAATTATTGGCGAACAAAACAAAAATTATTTGACAAAATGTGCTTTCATTTTCAGACTTTGGGGTGAACCTGTAAATCTACGTGAACAACACGATGCTTTAGAATTTTTTAATTCCTTGGTGGACAGTTTAGATGAAGCTTTAAAAGCTTTGGGCCATCCAGCAATGTTGAGTAAAGTTTTAGGAGGGTCCTTTGCTGATCAGAAGATTTGTCAAGGATGCCCACATCGGTAAGTGTTTAAGATGTTAATCTTTTTTACAGAAGAACAACCCGTGTTTGTATCCTTATAAAATTAATTAGAGTCAAAGAGTGGGTTTTCTAAGCTAATAGATTTTGCTACCTTATTTTTTCTGCAGATGAACATTCATTTGTCTACAAGTGCCTTGAAGTACTTAATCATTATTGCTTCTACTTCACAGATTGTATGTGAAGCATTGTGTATTTATCAAGGCAGGAAAAAAATATGCTTTTTCATGCTAAAAGTGAAAACAATTGTAGGGACCAAATGCAATGTAGAAAATTTTAATACCTGGCCAACAATTGTTTCTGTCTTTGGTTTTCCATAGTGTGTGTTTAGAGCTGAGCCAAGTAGGAATCTTCAGTTCCAATGAGTAGAACTGTTCATACTCACTATGTAACCTGTAATTAAGGACTATGGTATAGGAGCTTCATCTTTTTCTTAAGGCTTCTGCTGTATCTGTAGTTAACTTTAAATGTGAATACTGAAATTCAGCTTTGTAGAAGGTATGTAAGAAACCACCCGTGCCAAATCAGACTGCAAGTCCATAGCTCACTGTTTCCATGAGGGTTGTTAATGAAGGACTAGAGCTAGACATTGTAAAGTTGTAATTCCCAAGACTTTTTAATCCATCTCTCCTTTTGAGATGGATAGTTAAAATTGGGTGCAAAATTCAGGATGGCCTAATGATGAACTTACTCTTTTTTGCATTTGGCTTTATTATTGTATTTAATTTCTGTCACTATCAGTTGGCCTTCTTACTGTTCAGATCATGTGTGATTCTTTAACAATACAGATCTCTGTACATTGCCATTGCAAATTCTCTTTATTTTGAAAGCTGACCACTTCCTTTAGCCTTCAGTTAGCAAATAAAAGGCAGGAAAAAATGATAGAAATTGATTTTATTGAGGTAATCTTTCAATTTCAATGGAGCTAATGTATGAATAAGAAGAATTTGTAAAGTGAACATCTTAGGTTTCATGGGTTACAATGAGTGACTAGAAGTGAGTTGAAATATTGCAAGGTCAAATGATAGCACTGATTTTACTTTATATGCAATGGGTAATTAAATGGCAGATCCAGAGGAGAAGCAACATGAATTACCATTAATTCCTGATACTATGTACTATCCTGAAGTATTCTCTGTGTTTTTGGAACTCTACTGGATTTGCATAATTGTACTTATTAATAAAAATGTTCTCCTGATTGTAGTTTAGTGTGGAGAAGACTCATGGTAACTAAACTGTGGATTTGTATATGGCAAATTAACAGCCTTTCTATATTTTGTAAGTTATTTAATGGATGAATGAATATTGCTGTTGGTTGAAGTGTTTCTAAATATTTATTTATTCAGTCTTTGAAGGGTTGATTGCATATCAGGGAAACAAGCCCTTCAGGGTTACACTGGAGTAGATGCAGCTTTTTAAATTTATTCATCACTTCTTTATCTTTAAAAACAAAAAGTTGTTTCCAGGGTGTATCAGCTGGTTGCCTCTCAAGCATTGCTGGTTCATTGCTAGAGATTTGTTTGTAGATTGTATTTAGAACACAGTGTGAAAGCCAGTCGTAAACACGCAAAAAGATTTTACGAAGATAGCGATTCAGGGATTTTTACATAGAAAATAAACAAGCTTTTTGCTTGGTTTTTTGCTGAATTGGCATCTGTTATGAACTGTTGTCTTCAGGTGTGATGCAGTATTTGTGTTTATCAGTCTTAATTCCTGACCATAACAATACAGTGTGCAGCTACTGAAATGTAATTGTAGGAAAACTGCAGTAAAAAAGAGTTCTGTTCTTTTACTGCTTATGCACTGTAGCACGTGTCAAACATAAAAAGTTGAACACATTCCTACCTTTCTCATACATCTACTTATTCATTCCTAGGTATGAATGTGAGGAATCCTTCACAACTCTGAATGTAGATATAAGGAATCACCAAAACCTTCTTGATTCTTTGGAACAGTACGTCAAAGGAGATTTATTGGAAGGTGCAAATGCATATCATTGTGAAAAATGCAACAAAAAGGTAATGCTTCCGTATATATTAAATTTGTGTACAACTGTGATGTTACAGCTTTACTAAGTTCAGTCTTAGTTCATGTTCAGGGGAGAAAAGTTGTCTTTTCATTACTCAGTTTGGTATTTGGTGAGAGTAAATGAAAGGAAATTTGAGAGCTGCTAACTGTTCATGTCCTTTTTAGGTGGACACGGTGAAACGCTTGTTGATTAAGAAGTTGCCTCCAGTTCTTGCAATCCAGTTGAAACGATTTGATTATGACTGGGAAAGGGAATGTGCAATCAAATTCAATGATTATTTTGAATTTCCACGAGAACTGGACATGGAGCCTTACACGGTGGCAGGTGTAGCAAAATTGGAAGGAGATGATGTGAACCCTGAAAATCAGATAATACAAAATGAGCAGTCAGAAAATGAACACTGTGGGAGCACAAAATACAGACTTGTGGGTGTACTTGTGCACAGCGGCCAGGCCAGCGGCGGACATTACTACTCTTACATTATCCAGAGGAATGGTGGAGATGGTGAGAAGAACCGGTGGTACAAATTTGATGATGGAGATGTGACAGAGTGTAAAATGGATGACGATGAAGAAATGAAAA
Source organism: Daphoenositta chrysoptera (assembly GCA_013397915.1). Lineage (NCBI taxonomy): Eukaryota > Metazoa > Chordata > Aves > Passeriformes > Daphoenositta > Daphoenositta chrysoptera. The sequence goes on along the minus strand of VZRO01007591.1, from coordinate 429,567 downwards.
ATCAGTGTTTTGGGGGAGAGTACATGGGTGAAGTGTTTGATCACATGATGAAGCGAATGTCCTACAGGCGCCAGAAGAGGTGGTGGAATGCTTACATTCTTTTTTATGAACGCATGGACACGATAGACAAAGACAATGAACTAATAAAATATATTTCAGAAATCGCCATCACCACTAAACCCCACCAGATTAAAATGCCCTCGGCCATCGAGCGAAGCGTGCGGAAGCAGAACGTGCAGTTCATGCACAATCGGATGCAGTATAGCCTGGAATATTTCCAGTTCATAAAGAAGTTGCTTACTTGTAATAGTGTCTACCTAAATCCTCCTCCAGGTTAGTATGGTAGTGTGAGAATTATGGATTCATTTCTTGTAGGAAGAGTTTTGGTTTGTGTGGCCAAAGATTTATCTAGCCAGTGAAAATTTGGTGTGTCCTGCTTTGAATACTGTTGTCCTTGTGGACTTTTGCAGTTAAACACCTGTTCAGTTGTTCATCAGTGATAACTTGCCAGAATATTTAGCAAAAAATACTTTGATAAACTATCAGCTATTACTCGGTTGCTGTACTTAAATCAAGTTAAAATACTCAAGTTTGAGGGCTCTTTTGTTGAAAACAGTTCTCAAAGGTGAGATGCTGAATTTGTAAAAGTCAGACATATGTTAGCTTCCAGGTACCTGTATTAAAGCTTACATTTTCAAATGATACATTATAGAAGCTGGAGGCTATTTTGATCAAGTTTCTTCTAAAATTGGAACACCATTATCAGACAAAACAGTAATCTGAAATCAGTTTAATTATTAAAAGTTGCTTTTACTTTGTCTACATGTGAGTGTTCTGATTTTTCTTTAGGACAAGATCATCTGTTGCCTGAAGCAGAAGAAATAACTATGATTAGTATTCAGCTTGCTGCTAGATTTCTCTTCACCACAGGATTTCATACAAAGAAAATAGTCCGTGGCCCTGCTAGTGATTGGTATTTTGTCTTTTAACAACAATTACAATTTTGGAAGTTTGATATCTGTTAAAAGATCCCATTTAGATACATGGTGAAGGTGCACATGAAAAGGGGGGAAAATTTGAATAGAAGATACTGGGAAGAATTTGAGCCCTAAAATATCCTGCTGATCCGAACAGCTTCAAATTTCATTTTCAAACAGAGCTTAAATCTGTCTTTTTATGTCTTTTTTAAAATGTCTTTTAAAAAGAATGAAAGAATGGAAGCTGTTGCTAGCATAGAACTAACAGGTTATGTTTTCTGACAAATTCAGAATGGTTTTTACATCGTTTGAGTAGTTTTAAACAAAGCTCTTTACAACCCATTGTTGCAGCTTTTATTTGTATTCTGTTTGTGAAACGTGTATAGTCTCTGAGACACTGTTGGCAGGGTACTTTATGTAGATTGCTACAGGGCCTGTAATTCAAATCCACAAGGTGACAAACAGTCCCATCCTACTCATTTTAGTCCTTAAGCTGGGTTATTCTCTGCTGGGGAGAGGAGTGTGGCCTACTACTAGTCAAATTGGAGAGAAAATCTAGTATTCATGGCCAGTAGTTTACCAGCTACTAGTAAGCAGTTGTGTAATACATGGCAAATTTGTACCTCCAGTAGCAACTTTCAGAGTAGCTTAAGTTATTCCTTTTATTTTAAGACATCAAAAAGAGTTGAAATATTCCTGCTGAAAGGATAGAGTAATGCAAGACCCTCTCTGAAACATATTTTAGTCTTTGGGTATTGGTTTTTCATTTTGTGTGGTTTTTTTTAAGATCTGTAAATGAGACTACAAATTCTTGTTAGGTTACATATTTAGTTATGTGTCGTATGCACAGCTTATAAAATCCACCTGTGTTCTCTGCTGCTCACCCTCTTCCTCAATTCCAGCACAGGGAGAATGGTGGCTGCCAAAATAGAGCCTGCTTTGAGGAATAGTTAAGAGGTGTAATGCTGCCTAATTCTTACAGGTGATAGAAGTAAAATACTACAGTTAAGTGTTAGGTTTCTAATTGAAGGATATCTTCCATTTGTGATTGCTCATAAGAGTATCACTATAAGAACTACAAATTATTTGATTAGAATCATTTTGTGAACAAAAATGTTTGGGGATCACCTTTAACATATATTTTCTTCCAACTGTGCAAAAGAACATGTCTGCCAGAACTCACTGATGTCTGCATTTGCTCATAATTGTGTCATCTCCTGTTTCAGGTATGATGCCCTGTGCATCCTCCTCCGTCACAGCAAGAATGTACGTTTTTGGTTTGCACACAACGTCCTTTTTAATGTTTCAAACCGCTTCTCTGAGTATCTCCTGGAATGCCCCAGTGCAGAAGTCAGGGGTGCATTTGCAAAACTTATAGTATTTATTGCACATTTTTCATTGCAAGACGGACCATGTCAATCACCTTTTGCCTCTCCTGGACCTTCCAGTCAGGTATTTAATTTTCTAACTAAAAGCTTTTGAAACTCACTCTTACTTCTTCATAATAAGCATTTAATATAAAGTAAACTCTGGAGTAGATGCATCAGTGTTGGCTGGAAAGCTGTACAGCCCATTTTGCACTACAAAACAGGATATAACTCAACCAGTCAGTGAGAGAGTTGCTGTCAGAGGGCTTCAGTTTCCCCTCATTTGTAAATCTCTGTGAAGGCTCAGTGGGAGCTTTCAGTTGGGAGTGTGCAACCTGCAAAATAAAAGCAGTGGCTATTTTAGTGAAGTAATGTGGAGGGAAGTGAGCCCTTGTTTTTATTTAAAACTTTATTTAGAACTTTTTTATTTAAAACAAACAAACAAGCCCCCACAAACTAACACTAACCTGAAAACCTGCAGGAGTTCTGTAAGTTTTAATCCCATATATCTTGCAACAGTGAAATTGTCAAAAATTGTAACTTAGTGTAGGAGTAGACAGTGAATTGCCTGATTTTACACACCTAGAACTGACAAAAAAGCCTATATCTTAATTGTAATACTTGTGATAACAGTAGTTTTGCTGGGACTCTATTAAAAAAGATCAACCTTTTTGAGCCTTTGCTTTGTCATGTTTTTAATGTCTACAGTGAAGCACTTTTTGCTTACATGGTTTTTCACTCACCTTCTCAGAATGTTTTCACTACAGTGTCCAGCAAAAGAATTTGTGTAAAGTTAAAGCTACACAGGCTTAGGAAGTGTTTTGTATCACGAGGTATTTGAGATACACCTGTAGATGTGATTTGGTTGTGTTAGTCTATGAAGTTAACAATGGAATTGCATGTGTGTTTCTTGAGTATTTAGGCCTGTCTGCTATTGGGAACAAAAAAGCCCAGTTAGAAGTTTATATAGCTGCATAATTTCTTGGATTTACACTGTATTTGGTGATGGGAGTCTTACTCCCTATCTGTGTCTTTTTCTCTGTGTGAGACACAGGAGACTGACCAGCTGCTGGCACTTTGGAGCTTGTATGAATCCTGTACCATTTAACCAGTTCTGTTTTCTATCATAGTAAAAAGTATAAACTAAATAAAAACATGATAGGTTCAGCCACTAACAGTAGAACTTTCTTCTTTCTGTAGGCTTATGATAACTTAAGTTTAAGTGATCACTTACTGAGGGCGGTACTAAATCTTCTAAGAAGGGAAGTATCCGAACACGGGCGCCACTTGCAGCAGTATTTCAATCTGTTTGTGATGTATGCCAATCTAGGTAAGCAAATTGCTTTAACTGGTGACACTGTAATAAACTGAGGCTTTATTAATGATCCAGTTACAGAGGGAACAGCAAGGGAATCCAGTTTGCCATCCTTGGGTAGATTGTTAGCGTTACGTGTCATATAAATGCTCCCTAGAATCTGTGTTCCTTCTCTTTGGAGTTTGGGGCTTCAGTCTCCCTATCATCTTTGGAGGATAAACGTGAGAAACTTGAAGCAGTAAGACACTGTCCTGCTGAGAGAGGGTGGGGGTGAAATTTTGTCAAATACTTGACCACTGCTCTTTATCAGCTCATGCAGGAAGAAGACAATTTAAAAGGAATCTAATTTCCTGTCTCTAAAATTAATCTAGACAATTGTGTTAATTTAATTACACCTCTAATGTCTGTTGCTTTCATATACTTTGCCTACCAAAGCATTCTCTGTCTGGCAGGTTTCTGCCATGACCCCCAGAATAGAATTAATGTCATTGCAGAGAAGAGAGATGCAATTCTTCTGCTCCAACTTCTCTTTTCTTCTTCTTTAGCTTTTCATAGTCAGTGCAGTTCAGGCCTCTGAGTAGAACACTCAGAGGCTAGATGGGAAAATACAATTTTATTTTTGGGTGTGATCATTATCACAATCTACCCTGCAGAGATAAACCTGGAAATACTAATACAATAAGCAGTTGTCCTTGTCTTACTACTGTTACCTGAAGGCTTCTGTGTGGATGCAGAGTTCATTCAGGAAAAACCACAATAGCATCATTCCTGCATTCTGCAAAAAAGATTAAATTGTTTGACATTTTGAGAAATCAAATAGTAAATTGTTCACATCAAAGCAAGTGAGAGATCAGTTCAACACAGGATGCAACTACAAAACTATCTAGCATATATCTGAAAAATCCCATGAAAAAAGCACTTACACTCCTCCTTCTTATCCAAAAGATGGAAGGTAAGGTCCAGTTGTATTTCAGAGTAAGAAAATACCTGGAAATGTATGAAAACCCATTACTTTTAACCAAAATAAGAAACAGAATGCAAGAAAGGACATAGTGAAATGCCTGGTGTAGTAGTGTGTAGTAGGCGTGTGTCGTATGTGCAAGGTATTCTTGCAGTAAAACCAGGTGTAGGTTTGGATTTTTTGGTTGATTGGGGTTTTGGAGGTTTTCTTACTGATTTTGTAATGTAATTTGCATTTATTACATTGTATGACACAGTTAGAAATGTCTTAAGTTTGTAGTTGATGTATCTAGGACATGATAGAAAAATAACAAAATACACTGTGGGGGTTGTTTTCCTATCCTGGGCCTCACAATAAAAGGATTAATTCATTGTCCAAAAGACTTCTCTGAGGCTTTGCTAGTAACACAGATGTCACTTGTGGGTTTCTTAAGTGCTAATGAGCACTGTGAAGAAACTGTAGTTATTTACAACTCTCCTTCAGTGTGATTTTTCAGCTGTATATAATTTCGTTGTGCATCTTTATTGATTTGATTCTTTTTCTCCAGAAAGTATCAATGAGGGTTTAATAGAACCCAGGAACAAGTTGCGAGTCATGTAAACTCTTGTTATTTTTCTTTCAACAAATTCTAAAAATAATTTACTTTCAGTGCCAGAAACATTATATTTTTTTTTCTCCCTGCCCCATAAAGGTGTAGCAGAGAAGACACAGCTTCTGAAACTAAATGTTCCTGCAACCTTCATGCTTGTGGCTCTGGATGAAGGTCCAGGCCCCCCAATTAAATACCAGTATGCTGAGCTGGGGAAGCTGTACACTGTCGTGTCACAGCTGATCCGCTGTTGCAACGTCTCATCACGGATGCAGTCTTCTATCAATGGTATGGGGAATTCTAAGTTTGCTTTAGATCCATTGACTATATCAGTAAACATCTTTTTGTGCATGTTTAGCTATTATTTATAAAGTGGATAAGCTGGAAAAATGTTTTGCTTTTATGTGTAGCAGCTCCTTTCATTTAAAAACACAAATGTGTTTGTCAGAAGCAAAACCGATTTGTTATACTAAAAAGATCAAGATAGAAATCTGTTCTGTATTTTATGTTGCTTGGCTTATTCCTTGAAAATACTGGGAAATATTTTGTAAAGTAGGAGGTTGCTCATTACAAAATAGTAATGCTTTTAGAATAGTTTAAGCCCATTGTAAAGAGTTGTCCAAAGATGTTTTTATTCTGAGTAGGCGATAAAAAAATAGACTACAGAAATAATCTGTATAGAAAAACCACCATAGCAGGTTTTGAGATAACTAATAGTGCTTACCACTGAAGAGATGCTGCATTGTTTTGGGTAGCTCTTGAATATGGTTTGGTGCTTGTTCACACTCACGACAGCAAACAGAAGCCAGCACTTCAATTTATAAAAGATAAAGATTCAGCTAGAAATTGATTAACCAGAGTATAAATCATTAACATTTCCAGTAGCTGAATAGAGTGCAGTTATTTTTGAGAAATGGTGACAGAATATTGGGCCATGTGGACTTCATAGCCTGTATCTGTACACGTTCTGCTAAGCATATTTTAGAAAACCTAATTAGAAATCTGTAGAGAAGCTATTTAATGGCAAACTCATTACAGTTTGATGTGTCAGGCTATAAAGTCAATAGGCTAGACTATGCTATACTGAGATTAATGAACTGAAAATTTTACTATGCTGTAATAAGCTTCAGAATCATGTGGCAATTTCAGTTGGGGTTTTTTTCCAGTGCATTACTTGAAGCTTAAACTGAAAAGATACTCTACCTGTGAAAAACAGTTGTATATTCACTGTATTCATAATATTGTATTAAAAAAGATTATTTATATGAACTTCACTTAGGCTACTAATTATGATTACTATTTGCATAATAAAGTTATTTTTTGCTTCAGCTTACTAAGCTAGAAAAGTTCTCTCTTGGACTTCTGGGCATCTTCAAACAATAACTCAAAACACTGCAAAATTTAGAAACACCAGGGGCAAATCAGCATTCTTTCACTACACAAAATGAAGCTGACTAAAAAGATACATTAATTACAAAAGTATATTTATTCTCTAAACTCCAGAGATTCAGATGAGACTGTTCTAACACAGGTATTCCTCTGAACACTTCTGCATTGTCCTGTGAAGTAAACAGTGTGTCCTTAAAATATGACTTGGGCTGTGTTAAACATGCAGTGAAGTAGATAAATTCAGGAGATAAGAGGATTTCTCTGAGGAATCTCAGTGATTTCTCCTCTTGAATATGAACATGTCTCCAGCTGTTCTGCTTTGATAGTCACTCCATAATCTTATCAGAGAGGGAGAAGTAGCTCTCTCAGGCAGCAAGTGTCAAGCTTCACAAACATAAAAATTAGTTATTTCATGCCTTTTTTTTTTTTCAAAGAAAGTCAGCTGTTAAGGGAGGGTTTGTGTTTTTTCTCCATCTGTATTTTTTGATGAGTTACACCAATTTGTGTTTTGGAGTGTCTACACTGAAAGTACTTCAGCACCTTTTAATCTGTAATAACTTTGTTTCAGGTAATCCCCCACTTGCCAATCCTTACGGTGATCCTAATTTATCTCAACCTATAATGGCACTTCAGCAGAACGTAGCAGACATTCTGTTTGTGAGAACTAGTTATGTAAAGAAAATTATTGAAGACTGCAGCAATTCTGAGGAGACCATCAAGTTGCTTCGTTTCTGCTGTTGGGAGAATCCTCAGTTCTCTTCCACAGTCCTCAGTGAACTACTTTGGCAGGTAAAAATAAAAAGCTAGGAGAAAGATGGGAATAAAAATGTGTATGAGTCTGCATTTATATGTAAGAATGTTGTATTAAATACTGAACAGGTGCTTGATAAACAAACTTTCCTCAAGATGGCATCCTGTGTCAGTATTTACAGTCTTAGGTCTGTACATCATGTTGGAGTACTGTGGGAAGTGCTGGATGAGTTTAGGGAAGCAATCAACCTTTAACAAGTCAGGAATGATGTGGTCAGGGTGGGAAGTAGACTGAGGTGGTCTTTGTGTATTTCAAGAGCATCTCCCAAAGCTTTCTGTTATTATCCATAAAAGAGATTCGTAGATGACATGGGAAATTGAAATAATTTCCTAAGAACTCCCTTGTATTTATTTCAAGTGTGTTCATAAGGTTCTTTTTACAAGTCTGCAGAACATATTTGGCTTCAGACTCAGCAAATAATCTTTGATACTGTCTTACATTTCCATTGTAATTTCTGTAAGGTCAGTTACACTTTTCCACTCCAAATAAAATTTTTTACTTCTGTTAGCATATCTTTATATTTGCACATTTATTTTCATGTAACATCACATTTTTCTATGTCCCTTTGTTTGACACGTGAAAGAATCATAATCACTTTACTGATATTTTGCTAGCCATGTATTTTACATTTTAGGATAACCTTTAGAGATAACCTGTGAACACTGCCTAAGAGTAGCGATACCAGTGCAAAATGCCATTTTGTAATTTTGCTTTCCTAAAGGTATTTTTTAAGGTACTTTATTCAGCATGTCATGCTTGGGGCTTCAGATGAATTGTGTCACAAAGTCACAAAGAAAGATTTTTGTCCTTTACATAACCTACTATATTTCAAAACAAAACAAATCAAAGTTGCAACCCGCAAAATTCCTGACACAACCAACACTTTCTAGAAAAGAAGCATTGTATCTTGAAATATACTTTGAAGTACAGTAAACTTGAAATGAATTGTGTTCTTGTATTTCACTGTGAAAGCTGCATGCCTCAAGGAATGCTTTCTTATGTTCTCTGCATTTTCATGTTTTAGGTTGCATATTCATATACATATGAGCTTCGACCTTACTTGGATCTGCTTCTGCAAATCCTGTTAATTGAGGACTCCTGGCAAACTCACAGGTCAGTATTTACCTGTCTTTTTATAGTTCAATATTGTTCTGTACAGATTGTTTTTCCAGTGGTTCTGTTGCTAATCCTTTCAGTAGGTTTGTTTTAAACAGGTATTAAATCAAAATTCACAAATAAAGCATTTTTTCGTGGTTCTATCTGAAATTTTGAGATAAATACAATTTTTCACCTTCCTTACTGTTGAGAAATTTGTTATAAAGCCAGGATTTCTCACATTCAAGAGAATGTGCTGTTAAGGTTAAACTCAGTGGTCTCCCTGTGGGGTGCTCAGATCCATTCTCAGAAACATCCCCTTCAGGTGGGTCAGTGACAGCCTGGGCTTGCTCAGGAGCACATCAGTTGTAGGAGTGGTACCAAGACATGCATAAAGTGTGGCAGAAAAGTGTATTTCACACATAAGTATTCTCTGTATGATCACATTTCAAGAGAATTGTAACTTCAGCATATTACATATTAATCCAGTTTAAAACCTGATTTTCATATGTCTACGGAATAAAGCTTTTGAAAGTTATTAAAAATTGTAATTACTGCGAATACTATTTGTGAGAACAGTCAATTTTTCAGAAGTTTAATATAAAAGTAGTAAGTGAGATAACACAAATGTCATCAACGTCTGTCAGTGTTTCAAAATGTCACTGTTTCATAATAAGCAGTTATAGGTAGTATGGGATTTACTGAATCATTTCCAGCTGTGTCTTGTAGGACATTTCAAATACTTTCAAGTGAGAGCACACTTGTTGGGTATGTGCACTCCTGTCCTTAGCTGTGGAAGCAGACTGCTTTTTTAGGATGTTACCAATTGCCTGGCCTTACTTTAGGGGGGACTCAAAGGAGATGGTGGTCTGGCTTAACCACACTCCAAAACATGATGACTGAGTTGTAGGGATTTCTCATTTTTCTTTATGGGAATTGCTGTGCGTAAATAATGCAGTTATCTTGTATTTTCTTCTGTATAAACAAATAATTCCATAATATAAGTCCACAGAATGTTGGAGGATGGGCATACTTTAATAGAAATGAAGTAAAATAACGGGTTTTTAGGGTTGAGCTGCAGGTGAGAAATCATGGAAGTGGTTGTTGGGGATAATGCTGTATTTGGAATAACAGGGTAGGAAGGAGGTGGAATGTTGTGATACAGCTTCCCTGGAGAAGTGCATCACTCCATGTTCCGTTGCAGTGTGAGGAGAAGCACTGCTCTGTGGAATTGTGTTAGGCAGAGGGTTTTAAATGGCCAGCTCCAGTCATCCACTGACTTCTTGCTGCTACTTCTGGCCATAGCTTGAAGTACTTGTCTCTGCCCTGTTCATGGTTTTGCTGTGATCATCAGAGAGTTTTAATTATCTTTGTCTTCTCTTTTAAAAACCAACAAACAAACAAACAAAACCCAAAAAACCACCACCAGTGAAATTGTCCATGGTAAATGGTGTCTCAGAACTCCTGGAAAACAAGTCTGGTCTGACCTTGGCCAGTGTGCATCCCTTGGGGCAGTTTGTCTCTGGTACTGCAAGATCACTGCTGCTGGCCCTTGGCATCATACCCACTCTCTTAAACTTCTCTTGATTTGACAAATTCAAGTGCCAAGTTTGGAATAACAATGGTACAAGTACCATTAAATTAAATTAACTGAAGTAAAGCTCATCAGTGCTTTACAGGTGGAGCCTGGGATGACTGCTGCCAGGGCTATGAGGAAAGAGGGCAGTTACTTTCCCTGTCAAGAATGTAGCTCTTTGGGTCATCAGTGTAGGTTCTGTGCCCACTCTGACTTTTTCTCAAAGCCAAAAAGTATGTTAGTTCTGGGTTTTTGCACAGTTTCAGGGTAGTAATTCCTCTGCCCTGTTCAAGAGCAGAAGGCAGAGAAACTGGGCTTAGTTCCAGGGAATGCCCAAGTCCTTTATCCCCATGCACAAATATGTACCATTCATTCCCCTTCAGAGGAGCTGCATGTAAAAGGGTCTCTTCGAGAAGCATAACTGAGTGCAAGTAATCATTTCTGTTGTGGCTTGAAGTGTTCCAATTCTGTAAGGACCTACTGGGTTAACAGGGCTGATCTGTAAATGCAGTAGATACTTTAGTAATAAAAATTAAACTGTTAAAGTTGATTACTGTGATTAGAATTAATCATACTTGCATTTTTATGTATCTTGTTCAGTTGTATTTTTAGCATGTTTGGTAATATTTAAACTAAGTTATATATGTGACCTGTCAGGTTAATTTTCTGATTTTAAAAAAGCTTGACTAACACCAGAAGTCAGAACATCAGCTTTCCCTTTCATAATTACATTGTATATAGAGCCTTAACTCAAATCCTAAAACTCTTTAACACTTAAAGTTTTGTTGTTGTTTTGGTTTGTTTTTTTCTAGGATTCACAATGCACTTAAGGGAATCCCAGATGACAGGGATGGACTCTTCGACACCATTCAACGCTCGAAGAACCATTATCAGAAAAGAGCTTACCAGTGTATAAAGTGCATGGTAGCTCTCTTCAGCAACTGCCCTGTAGCTTACCAGATCCTTCAGGTGATACCTTTTATTCTGTTTCTTGCTGCTTTTTTCCCAGTTCTATGTTTAAAAAAAAAAACCAAAACCAAACCCCACCATTATATACTTTTTAATTACAACTTCCAGGTACAACTCATTTGAACCTCCTGTATCAGAAGGTCATTATATGGGATTGAAAGCAGTTTGGTTAAATTCACACTCATTTGCAGCTGTGATGCAGCTGAAAATCTGCAGACTTCATTTTTAATTTGAAGTTTTCTTTGGGGAAAAAAGGATATTTTGGGACTCTTTTAAACAGCAGCAGATAGGTTGGTGGTCTTTTCTCTGACAGCTGATGTATAGGAAAAAGGAAAAATACTTCTGTTTTCAATAATGGAGGAGCTAATTGTGAATTGTTCACTTTGCATCTGCAGAGCAATGGAGATTTGAAGAGAAAGTGGACCTGGGCAGTGGAGTGGCTTGGAGACGAGCTGGAGCGCAGACCATACACTGGCAATCCCCAGTACACCTACAATAATTGGTCTCCACCAATACAGAGCAATGAAACATCAAATGGCTACTTCCTAGAGAGGTCACACAGTGCTAGAATGACTCTTGCAAAGGCTTGTGAACTCTGCCCAGAGGAGGTAAAGAATTCATTTGATTTTCAATTAAAAAATTGAGTATAATGCTCCTGTAAATAGTTAGCCTTAGCAACAGTCACCACTCATTAAAGAGGTAACACATTTCATAAGTATTTTATAAATGTGGATTTATATTTTTATTTTTTCAGTTTTTGTTACTGTTTCTATAGGCATCTGTCACTTACAGAATTAGCAGTATAGAATTGAAATTGACCCTTTAAAGTAGATTGAATGGGTCTGTATTACCAGTAATACATTGGTAGAGGTAATTTTTATTTAGTACAATACAAGCTGTAGATGACAGAGTGGGGTGGAATTTTTCTCTAAATGTCTAAAACATGACTCTAGCATGTCTGAAACAAGCACTTGCACATAGGATTGGTTCTGGCTAGAATAACTGTATGTTATTTAGTATGTTTTACCTATGTAAATTAAATGGGCTTTTTCAAACTTTAGGAACCAGATGATCCGGATGCCCCAGATGAACATGAGTCTTCTCCACCTGAAGATGCCCCACTGTATCCCCATTCACCTGGTTCCCAGTATCAACAGGTAAAAGCTCAGAGTGGAACTATTTATTCAGTTTCAGGTTTGCTTTTTCTAGCATTTATGGTGGCTTAAATTATAGCATTTAGCCAGAAGCATGTTATTGTCAAATACCATATTTGGAGGACTAAAGGTAAAGGTGCACCTCCATTTTGCCAGGAGCAGTTTCACCATCAGAGCTTCAGGTGAGAATTTTAACAGGTCAGGGATTAATCATCCACAGAAGGAGCAGGGAGATTGATGCCATCACAGCCTGGTGCATACTGAACTTGATTCTGTTGTATTATTGACATTGATAATATTTTGTGAGTTGCTTTCTTGTTTTCAAATATAAGATCAAGGCTCAAGGCCTGAATTTGGACAACTGGAAGGCTTTTGGAAAAAAGCAAATGGCTTTGTTGCCATGTAACTCATGCTATAAACACTGATTTCTAAATCTTAAGTGCATATGAAATCCAAATCTGTTTTTATGTTAAATGGCTGCTTTATTAATACTTTCCAGTGGAAAGCCAGATGTGGAAGAAATCATAACTAGAGTCTTCTTATTGAATTGTCTAAATTATTAGATCCCTCACTTAGTTGCCATTTTTTGTTCCAATTCATTTTGTATATTCCAAATCTGCTAATTTAATTTCCTTTCCTGCCCAAATCCGTTTTCCCCTCCATCTTGCTTTCCTTACTTGATGTTCTCAGCAGAGCAGTTGGTAAGTCATGCAGATTTTCCCACTCCTTCCTGAGCTCCCGAGCTCAGACACGTTCCATAACCTCACCATTGCCCTTGTAATGTGTTCACGTTCTTGCAAGAGATGGCATTTCTCACTAACACACACACACAATCCTCATACTCTTGGTTTCTCCACAAACTCTGCAAAACAGTAGATAAATGAGAAGTTTCCGTTTGCCAGATCTGTCTGTGACTTTTTAAATTGGGGCAGAGCATTTGCAGAAAACTGCTGGTCTAGATTTCGTTCAGTTCTGTAACAGTGAGGTTTCCCCCTTAAAAATTAAAGTATGCTGCATAAACACAGGTTTGCATTTTCCATTGTTTTAGGGGAAAAAGTCAAGCTGGTTGAATCTGTTAATAAAATCTGTGCACGGTTTAATGTGGCAGCACATAGGCAACCTCTCTTGGTCTCCTTTTTTCCTTTCTCGCTGCTTTTGCTTTGCATGTTACTGTTTGTGATTCAAAAGCTGAGATTACTGTTTCAACTGATCCTTTTATCTTTACAAGTTGAAAGTTTGTTTCCCTTGTGTGTAAATCGGCAAGGTAAGTGAAAGGTGTGAAGCAGAGGAGTGAAGCAGCTGGGATGTGTGTTCATAGGGATGTTAGCCACACCAGGAGTTGGTGTGCCTGAGGATACTTTGCAGTGGTCTGAGTGGAAAGGGGGAAAGCAGGGAATCAGGAGACAGCCGGCAGGTTTAAATCCCTGTGAAATGTGTGTGCTTTGTTGCAGAATAACCACGTGCATGGACAGCCATATACGGGCCCGGCAGCACATCATATGAACAACCCTCAGCGAACCGGCCAACGAGCACAAGAAAACTACGAAGGCAGTGAAGAAGTTTCCCCGCCTCAGACAAAAGATTAGTGAAATGCACATAATCAATTAACTTGCTCCATCAAGACTGTGCACCCAGGCCTTACAGTCCAACCTTTCTCTGTGTCTGGCTAATATTTAAAACTAGAAAAACTATTCCTAATCAACATGGAGTGGAGAGTCTATTCACTGTCTTATCTGCAGAAAATTGCTGTCAATATATAACCCGCCTGCAGTGGAAAGTGTATAGTGTTTTGTAATAAATGGCCTGATGCTAATGTGTAAATGGCAAAGGTGTATATAGTATATTAATGTTTGACTGTTAATTCTTGAGCAAGAAACATTTTTTTTTGTCTTGATGAGACTCACAGATCTACAAAAACAAAAAAATAATTTCTTGATATATCTGCTGCGCTCTGCAACCAGTGTTGCCTGCCTCATGGCAGTTGGATCAACTCCTTTACGAAAAAGCCTATCCATGTCAACCACAAAAATAGTTTCATGTTAATTCTTTGCCACTGGAGTCGATTTTACTATGAGCAACGTAATGGCTGGTAACCTTTTAATTATTTGGTTGATGTGGAAAATTGGTGATGTAACATTGTTTCTAGATCTTTTTTCATTGCCTTTTTCATTCTGGTATTAGGTTAATCACTTTGAAGCTATAGTTATGCTGTAACATTTAGCATGGCTTCACACCAAGTTAGTGTAGCCAATGAGGGGAAAAACAAAAAACAAACGTGACAGCAGTTGTCCCAATGTGACAACTGTATTGCTCAGAACTTTTTCTTCTTACACCTAGACTATAAAATGGGGAGGGAAAATGTGACAAACAAGTGGTTTTCAGTTTCACATATGTTCCTCACATCTGATGTTTGACAGTTCTCTCTCTGGGTGGGATAAAGAACACTTAGTTTTCAGTAATAGGAATTTAAAAGATTTAAAACAAATATGCAAAAATTTGCTATGCCAGGATGCCTGGAGCATAATAGACTGTATTTGGTGTGCTTGTTTTGTTTCTTTGGTAGAGCTTATTAGATAAACTTCTAACACTTTCCTTCTACTGCATCCCAGTGAAGTGGAAGTCAACAAAATCACAGAGTACTTGTGAGTGCCACTGCACCAAGTTAACTTGCTGGTTTTCTGCTCGTTCACAGTTCTACTTGAAAGCGAGAATTGTCTTAGCTCTTTATCCATTATACAGAAAATCTTAACATTAGAAGCAGGGTTTAAATATAAAAGAAACTACTGGTTAGTCAAATACAATTCTGAGGTATCTTCTATTCCAGAATAAACATTTGTTTAAAGACTTAAAGAAACGCATCAGTAAATACTGTATTTAAATGAAAATTGGTAACTTGAATGTGTGTAATTTTTTTGGAACCTGTCTAAAAACCAAATACCCCTGCAAAACAGATACAGCCCACCCTATACTATTTAAATATTTTGCTGTTTTATTTTATAGAAATTATTTTGCTGAATTCACAAATAGAATTTGATTTAAGAAGAATGTTTTGTCCTGTGGTGTGTGTTGTTTTTTGGGGTTTTGTTTTTTAATGGACTGCACAGAAAGGTGAATTCTGTGCAGTGGCACTATGCTGAATTCTGGAACAACAGTCACATTGAGATTCTGTGCACAAAAAAAAAAAAAAAATTGGCCCTTAAGAATAAAATAATCAGGACAATTACACTGTAAAAGTTTCTTAATGTGATTTATCTTGTACTTTTTGTATGTTTTTATATACACATATATATATTTAAGAGCACAAGCTTGATGGTGTTTTTTACAAATGAGTTGATAGAAACAAAGCTGCTTATCAAATTAAAGGTCTGTAGTTTTGAAATGAACAATGGAAAATTCAGTCCAAGTGCATTCTTAGGCATTTAGTGTAACAAGGGAGGGACACAGAAGATTTTTGAATATGCTGTGTAGCAATGATCACTTTTATGCTTCCATGTTTTTCCTAGTGCTCAAGTTAATTCAGATTTTTTTCATAGTTTTTTAGTAATACCATTTTACCTGGATTTAGTAAATTTGGATAACGTGTTCCCATTTATGTTTGGGGATGCTTGTTGGAGGTTTTAACTAAAAAAATTCTACCCTGAGTTCTCAAGTTGAAATATTTATTTGGACCAGTAATTGTTAACAAAGCTATCTCAGAAGCAATTATTACATATTTTGTACTATATAGGTAAAATATATAATGTGCTAGTTCAGCCTTGCCAAATGTGTTTGCTTTTAATAGTGCAATGATTGTAGAGACATGTCAAACCTGTGACACTTTAACCTGTGGCTTTCTCCAGCCATACCCACCCCTGCCCCAGAACTGGGAATGGCTGCAGTGGCAGTTGTTTCCCAGGCAGCAAATTGAGAATATTGTACATCTTTGTGACATGAAGAAGGATAAACCCATATTGTTTGCTGCAGCTGTTGCTTTTTAAACAGGTAGCTCCAGTGTAAGGTGCAATGTTTTCTTCACTCTGGGCAAAACCATTTTGAATTGTACTTCTTAACAAATATTGTACAAGCAAAAAGTTTGATGTGCACGTTTCTGTCGCAGCATTTTGGCAGGTGACTTTCAGGAGATGCACCTGGTGATACCTCGTTGGTGATGGCACACTTTAAAGCAGTAGCCCTCAAAGTGCCTAAAGATTTAATTCCCCCATCACTGATTTCAGTCCTGTTTTCTGTTCAGAACAGTTTCTAGGGAATCTCTGGTCTTCCATAAAATGAGCCAATAAATAGTAAAGCAATTCCTCGTGTTCCTGGCGATGTAACGTGGAATACATAGAAATTGAAAATCTGTAGGTGATGTTGAGTCGGGGTTAGTGTGTAGTTTGACCTTGGGGGAAATCCGTAACCTTACTGAGCAGAATTTCTCCCTCTTGTACATTTGGATTATTGTGGTTGTTTAGTGACTAAAATAAGCTTTTAACACTTGCTACTGTCAGTGTTAAAAATAGTACAGCCATATATAAAAAGACTTCAGTCACTGTTTGTGTATCAGTAAATGTACTACGTTTTGGTCACAGAGTTACCCCTTTGACAAGAAGATGGCTCAGGGTTCAGTCAAAGCTTGTTTGTCCTGCAGGACTTGAACTTGTGGGGATGGACAAGCAGAACAGGACTCTGCTTGACTTGGAATTTTTCACATTATTTTCCCTGCTGACTACCAGCTCTGGAAATTTGAGTTCTCTGTTTCTCAAGCTTGTGTATCTTGCTGAAATCGAGCCAGAAAGAAATTAAATTCCCCATTGACATTTCTTTTTTTTTTTTTTTTCTGAGCGAAACTTCAGACAACATGAGAGATTTGTTTTATCATATTTGCTATTATGCCTTCTCAGCCACTCTGTTGTGCCTAGCTTGTTTGTTTTAGCATATGTATCATGCAAAAGCACTTATGGTTCCAAAACTTCCTGTATATTTCCTGAGATCCAGGAGAGAATGAGATTAGCCATTCTGCCAAAGCGAAAATGAGCAAAAATTGGCTGCTGTAGCAATTTACTTCATTTTTGGTTTCAATAAATTTTGTCTACCTCTTAAGTCTTTTGCCAGAAATGAATAGGCTGGTAAACTGTGTCAGGGCAAAGTGGCTCCATATTTTTGTTGGCATGAGTTCCAGTTACTGGGCATTGCAGGGAAGCTTTCAGTGCAATGGATTTAACTAAAAATGAAAGCTGAACACTGGCTGTATAAATTAGAGGAAGAAGTGGCATGTTAGGAAATTTACAGAGTAACCAATTAAGCATTTAAATATCTTAGTTAAACCTTGTTAGCCCACACTTTCCAATCCACATTGAAAGTAAATTCTTCCCCCCTGTGATGAAAGACGCACTTTATTTTTTGGGAGGGTGAGATGCTGATGCCAACCTCACATTTCTTAGGGCAGGCGTGGGCATTCCCCATTTATGGCTCTGCTCTAGCACAGCATAATCAGGACAACAGTAATTTTGGCTCCCTGTCTTACTCTCCATGCTCTCCATCGTGTTCATGACACCACTTTCTCACAGCCATGAGGTCTTGGGAATGAAGTCTGCACCTGCCTTGCCTAGAGCCAGACAAAAGAGGCGTTCTGGGAGCAGTAGGGAGTGTCTTGTACAAACCCTGTGCTGCCCAGTGGTGCTGCAGTGGCAGAAAGCAGAGCTAAAGGATCCCAGCTGCTTCCTGCTGCAGGATTCCTGCTCCCCTGGCAGGTGCTCTCGTGAGGAAGATGACACCAAACCACTCTTCAGAGCTCAGTGCATTTTCTCCTGGCTGGCAGCCGGGATCAGAGAATCTGTGTGTGCCCTCTGTGCCATTCCAGGGTGTCCCTGTCCCTGCCTTCCAGCGGTCCTTGGGCATTGCCATGTCAGCACAGGCACTTGGCTCAGACTTGCCCTCCGTTCCAGACTGGAGGAGGGGCTTTAACCCAACCCGAGCACTGTCACTTTCCACACTGAAACTTCCTAAGGTTCGTACCATGAATTTCCTTTTATTTCTGAGGTATAAAAGTCTCTCCTGGGCTGTTTTAAAGTGTCCAGTAACCATACCTGTGTCATTTTCTCACAAGAGCAAGTGCACAGCCCCACCCCTGCAGTGTCTGTCAGGGTAGGCTGTCCCTGGAAGTGTATTGGCAGAGATTCCAGCCATTAAATTCTGACATCCTCATCCTGCACTCTGATTTTCTAATGCAAGTTGTGGTGGATCCATGGATTTCAGCAGCATTTGTGCGAGTTCATTTGATTTCAGCACTGTAAGAGTGGAAGTTGGTGATGTGTTGTGGGGGTCAAGCCAGCTCAGTCAGCAGGTGGCACAGAAGACAGCTCTTGTTTGCAAACAAATCAAAACAAGCACGGGGGAACCAGTTTCTGAAGGAGAAAAACACTCCTGAATAAGGGCTAACTTTTCATCAGATTTTTAAATACCCAACTCTGTATTTTTTAGCTTTAGAACTCCTTGAAGCCACTTTTTGATAATAAAACTGACCTACGGGCTGTTTCCTTGGAAGAATTTAATATAGCCTTAAATCACATCAGCACATTTCTGAAATGACAGGGTCATTGTTCAGTGGTCAAAATAATGTGCAAAAAATATCTTCTAGTTTTTAACCATGAGGTAACCTTGAATAATGAAAACAAGAGGAAAAAGGTTCTATGACTTCACCCACAGTCTGACCATAGAAAAACGTCCACTGCAGGAAAATAAGATCATTCCCTTCTCTGTTTCTGTAGTATTTAAAATATCTGGTAATTTTCATTCTTAATTTGCCACTGCTATTGCAGTGAGTTGGTGTATTTTGCCCAAAGTGGTGTGAGCTGCACAGTCTGCAGCTTCCTGGTGGGTTTGCAGTGACATCCCCTTTAGTCTGTACCAGAGCAAAACCTTTAAATGTTTGGTTTTCCCCCATAAGCCGTTCCCTGATCCACATTTCTGTTGTGGTGATGTGCTGTTCCTGTTTTCAAACAATGCCCAGGGCTGGATGAATGCTTTCCAAGTGTGGTTTCACCTGAGCCATTAAGTGAGCACTTCTGTTCCTTTGCTGTAGTGATACCTCTGTAGGTGCAGCTTTTAAAGGTATTGGCCTTTTTTGTAGCTTTATTTATTGAAATGCTGCTCAGTTCTTGTCCCTCACTCTTAAATTCCTGTCCATCATTTCTTGTGATTCTTTCTTACAGAGCTTTTCACTCTGGATTGCAAGGATCATTTTTATATTCAATATTTTTGTATTTCCTTGGAATCAAATCCCTTCACTTGCCATGATGGTTGTTTACCTCCTGTTTTTACCTACTCCTGCTGTCCTGCTGTTTGCTGCTGCAAGAAAAACCCCCCAAAAAACCCACGTTTGCCAGGCAGCCTGGAGCCTTTCACAGTGCAGTAGCAGCAGCCACAGCCTTGACCAGGTGGGCTTCATCATCTCTTAAATCTTCTCATCATTTATGTGGGATAGGAAAGCTTTGTGCTACTGATGGCAGTCTGGAATTCTAACAGCTTGTAGCTTATTGGGTTTCTTTGGTTGGTTGTTATTTGGGGTATTTTTTCCCTTCATTTTCTACCTTGAACCATTATTCTACAGGTGAATAAAAACAGTAGGTTTTGTTGGAATCTACTCTGGAAAAGAAGGCTGATTGAAAACTTGGACACTTAATATACTTGATTGTATTTAAATATCTGGTAGGTGCTTTAAAGTCCTCAGAAGTTCTTCTGGAAGCAAATTCCAAAGCTTAGAAATGTGAATATTAGTTCTTCAGGACTTACTGATACTCACCAATTCTATCTGCCTGCCCCGTGCGTGACTAAGGACAGGTGAAGCAGCAGAAATGGAATATTTTGCTGAAGGGAGAGGTCGTGCAGTGTGAGAGCCCCGGGGAGCTGGAGATGTGCAGTGCCTGGCCCCTCACACCCCCGGCCGCAGCCCGGGAGCCTTCCCGGTGGGACCCTCCTGAGCCCCGCACCGGGACTGCTCCGAGCAGGAACTTCCCGTTCAGTAGCATGTAAAGCATTTTCTATTCTTCTTCTCCTCCGAGATCTGTACCGAGTCTAATCCTCTGAGCGAATAACGACAGGGAGTGGGCTGAGCGAGGGCCTTCGCAAGCTGCTTCTGTGAATTCTTTCTACCTCTTTGTGTCGTCCGGTGCCGGCGGCTCCGCCGGGAGTGGCTCCAGCCGTGTGAGAGCTGCCCTGGGCCAGGCCGAGCTGCACAAATTCCTGGTGGGGCTGTTTGCTGGTCCCTGGGGAGAAATGGAATCCTTTGAGGTACCTGTGTTTGCATCCAGGTGAAGGAACTGGCGTTTTTCAGGTGGCCCCGCGAGGACTCACAAACATTTCCTCCTCAGCCTCTCGTGCTGCCTCCCGTGTGAAGCAGCATCAAATCCTCTCACAAATAATGTTCAAATAACGCAGCAACCGCAGGGAGGGACTTGGTTTTCCAGCTGTGTCGGCGAGGGGTTAGAAAGGGAGAGATGTGGGAATGTGAAAAGCCAGGATTCTGCAGATCAACCCAGGTGTTTATCTAGAACAAAGATATGTTTTTGATTGCTACTGTGGTTGTGTGTAAGACTGAAATGATGAAAGAGAACTGTAACCCTCCCACTCCGAGTCTGAGAGAGACCTGGCATTGGCTTTCTGAACACTTCTGCAACCTGAACCAAAAACCTGCTGTGGGAATGTAGACTTACCATAGAGCTGTGGAAGAAAACTTCAATCGTGTCACTTCTCTCGGTCTTCAGAGCAGTCAACATGGTTTTGATGTAGGTTTTAGATTATGTATATATAAATCTGATTGAAGTACCAACAGCAAACCATAAATAAAATGTGGACTTAATTGAAGAACGGGCTAGTGGAGGCCTCTTGTGTTGAATTTATTAAAATACAATATAACGAAGTTGTTGGAGGAGACTCGCTCTGATGAAGACAGGGAAATAAAGCTGGGCTGTCCTGGAGCTGAGCCAGGTTTTTTGCTGCCTTTGCACCTCCTGTAGCACCCACGGAGCAGCTGCAGTGGCTGGACACGAGCTGGGAACGCTCCTGGCATCACCGTCGTGCCTGTGAGGGCCAGAGGCTCTGGGAGTGGCAGCTGCCTCTCCTCGGAGCCAGCAGCTGCTCCAGGGACAGGTGTCCTGTCCCATTCCAGGGACAAGTGTCCCGTCACATTCCAGGGACAAGTGTCCTGTCACATTCCAGGCCCAGAGGAGCTGCTGCAGCTGCTGGGGAGCTGCTGTGACCCCCGTGCCTGCCACGTGCCCCTTGCTTTGCTCTGCCACAGCAAGGCCCACCACCCAAAGGAAGGTGAGGTGGGTGTAAGGGAGAGCTGCTGGAAACCTCTGGTTCCCCAAGTTTGCTCTTGAAGGTATGCAAGTGAAAGTGGAAAACAGTGGCAAATTGCTGGGAATTTGTCATACTAACATTAAATAAAAAAACAATTTAAAAAAGACGTCATGGAAGCAGGTGACAAAAGAGGTTCCACCTTGGCATGAGGAAGAACTTCTTTACAGTGAAGGTGGCAGAGCTCTGGAACAGCTGCCCGGGGAGGGTGTGGAGTCTCCCTGTCTGGAGACATTCCAAAGCCACCTGGATGTGTCCCTGTGTCACCTCCAGGTGACCCTGCCTGGGCAGGGGGATGGACTGGGTGATCTCCAGAGGTCACTCCAACCCTGACTGTTCTGTGGTTCTGTAACACCTGAGTTTATCCTTGGTCAGCTCAGTCAATGCCCATCTGAGTGGACGTGAGTGTGAATTCTCTGGACATTGACATGTTTACAAAACTGAGAATTCAGGATACACTTTGGATGTATCCCAGCAGATCATTGCTGGGTGGGGGGTTGCTGTAAACTGGGAGAAGAAAGCTTTTGATGAAGATAGCAAAAATGTAAAACAACTCCCACGAATGTTTCTGTTCTCACATTTCTCTCTGAGAATTTGTTAATGCCACAGGACAAAAAAACCCCCATTTTTTAATTTAACTTCTGTGGAGGCTGTAATGATTTATTGATCACCCAACTCCCTGAAACCTTTCAGAATTTGGGCTCCTTTGGTTTTTATATTAGCTGAAAATACAGCCCAAAGCATTTCCCTTGGATTTGACAGATACTTACCTGGTAACTTCAGCATAACAGTCAGGATCATTTTCTTGCTGCTGGAGTTTATTTCCCTCTCATCTTTTTGCAGAAACTCCCTGGATGGGTTTGCTCTGGCCTTTTTCTGCCTGACAGTGTTTCCCTGCATCTCCCTCTGCAGTTCGTCCCTGCCTGCACCCGTGTCTGGCAGGTTGTGGATCCTCCAGAACTGCTCCCCCTTCCTGATTTCTCGAGGCTGGGCAGTGAGGATGGGAGATGGAGCCCTGGGAAGCCCTGGGGCAGTGACCCTCTGGGTGAAGTCCTGCTTCTCCCGTGCCTGGCTCAGTGCAAGGTGGAATCGTTTGGTCCGTGCAGCAGCTACGGAGGTGCTGGAAGGGGATCGAGGTGTTAATGAGGGTTCTGGTACTGGGAAGGAATTTGTGATGCCTGTCGATGTTTAGGTAGCACTTGGTGCTTCTCAACACACCCTTAAAAAAGTATAAAGAAAGTGCTGTTTGGTCTTTCAGTAGATGGAACTTTGAAGCCCTTCTAAAGGAAGACTTTAGTGCTTCACTGGTATGTATCTTCTTTTTTTTTTTTAATTTTTTTCTTTTAGCAAACAAAGGCTTATACTGAAAATAACCTCTGAGAATTCTGCAGGAACACTTAACACCTTTCTTTAAAACAGCTTGCTTCATTTCAAGATTTCGGATGTCCTTGTAACTGTGCTAATCTTTATGTGAGGGCATTTAATAATAGTAATGACAATAATTATTACTATCATCATCATCATCATTATTATGATTACGTTACTAACAAGCATGGCTGTAGTTTTTTAAGTTTGACTATATCTATAGTAGCTCATGTCTTCTGTGCAGTATTAGGGTTGAGAATTGAGATGCTCCTCCATGAAGTATCTTGGATATGAACCATCTAAACAAATCAACTGGGTATTCTGTCATGCTGCTAAAACAGTTGGTTTGAGCAGGAGGTTGCTGATTATGATACACAATTAAAGCATAATTACAACGCATTACATAATTACTCCCACAGCAGGGGGGTTGGAACTAGATGATCTTTAGGGTCCCTTCAACCTCAAACCATCTTACGATTCCATACAAAGAGTTGTGGGGTAGAAGTGCAAGGCCAAGGAAGGAACCGTGTGCTTTCTATTGAACGTGGTTTATGTTTATTTTCCTTCATTTACATTTGAAAGTGCTTTTGTGTTGGAGCTTCTTCAGTCGAGCCAGGACACTTGCTCACCTCACGGGTTTGTGCTTCCCCGTGGTCAGCAGCTCCTCAGGTCCCCTCTGCAGTGCCCCTGTCCCGTTTAATTTCTGCTTTCTCAGTGCAGATCAGAGGGAGCCACAGAGGACAGGGACTGCCTTAATTCCAGCCCCATTTTCATTTTTTGTTCAGCGCTTTCACACATCCTCCCAGCCTGAAGTTAAGCCTGTTAGGAACTCACCTGTATTTTTTTTATTCTTGTTGCATTGTTAGTTGTCTTAACTTCTCCTGTCAAGTAAACTGCTGGAGTTCACCTCTACAGCTTAAATTAGACCTTCGGTTTGGAGAACGTATTTCAGTTTACTTAAATTTTTCATTCAAGGCTGGTTTCTTTAGAGCCTCTCATTTTTTATTCGCTTTATCTTACTCCCTCTTCCCTCAGGTTTTTCACAGATTTTTAGCACTGGAGGTGTTGGGGCTGGAGGAGCATTTTGCCCCTGGAGAATTTTTGTCTTGTGGTCATTTGCCGGTACCACTGTGGCTTTTTAAAGTCCTGTTTTGGTAATAGGAGACTGTACTGGAATAGTAGTTGCAACTGGAGTTTGGTGAAGGGAGAAAAATCTTTGAAAACCTCATACTACTGTGTGAATTTAGAGACTTCTGACATTGCAGCCTGTATGTTTACATTAAATGTGTTTGTAGCTGCATTAAGCACTGTAATATGGCACTTATTTATTTGTAACAATTTGTATTAATTATTCCCTGCTCAGGGACTTGGTGCACTGACCCTGTGGCTGTGAACACCTGTGGGCACTGGCAGAGCCTGGAACAGCAGCAGAGGCAGCCAAGGGTCAGTAACCATCTCCCCCTTCCTGAGAAAACACGGGGTCAGCAAACCCAAACGTGGCTGGAAACTGTCAGAGACTGAAATACGAGACACAAACCATGGTTTTCTGTGAGTTCTTCAGGTGCAAATTGTTGTGGAACATCAAGGACTCCAGCTGCTTTCAGATGGAGCTTGGGAGGAGTGTTACACTTTGGTCCCTGTCAGGAGAGCACGGGCACAGAAGAGCTTCTGACCTCATGGCAAAAATAGATGTGAACTTCAGACTTCAGTGGAATTCGAGGAATAGAAACAGAAACAAAACTTGCCATTGCTTTGCTGTTTCTCCCCAGTGGGATCTGATGCCTTTCCTCGAGGTGTGGTTTGGGTTTTTTAAATCACCTTTCCCTCCCCAGGCACACACAGCCAGCTGCAGTACTCATTTTGTGGGTGGGTGTAGAAACGACTTTTCCTGCTTTGCATTCCACTGGATTCCCATCAATGCAAGTCATACTCATCCATGGAAGTCTGGCCCTTGGCACAGACCCCTCCAGCACAGCCAGAGCTGCTGCAACCTACAGGAGCCCTGGCTTTGGGAGTGCTCAGACGTGATGCTGAGCCCCATCTGCTTTCATCGATTTTTCCCTCCAAAGGCCAGTTCAGAAAAGCTGTAAATGAAGCCATTCTGCACTAAACCCCAGGACTTTTCTCTCATTCCCTTACAAAACGTTGGCTTTTCACAGGACAGTGGTTCCTATGAGAACACAGCTTCCCAGTGGACAGCAGTGCTACTGCCCATGGTACTGCAGCAGCCTGGAATATCCATCCCATCATGACCAACCTGCAAAGGGGAGGTTTTTGAAGCTGCTTGGCCCTTCCCAAACACTGATGAGTAGAGGGGGCAGTCTGTGTGGTACCTCCAATTTCTGAGGCACCTTTCATTTGGCTGGAACCTGGCAGTTCCAAAAGGAAGCCCAAACCTTGCAGCAAGAGCAGCTGAAATACTTCCTAAGTTCTGCAGCTCTCCAGCTTTCCCCCCCCCCGACAAAGATAAAAATGGAAAACCATTATGTTAGCAGTTATGAACTTAGAAAATTGAGCATCCTTTCAGCCAGACTCCCAAATTAACTGGGTGGCCAAGGGACTGATTGCTAGGCTTGTCCTGCTTTGAGAGGCCTCAGCTTCCACACAACCAGGCCAACACGAACATCACACCAGGGCACAAGAGCAGCCACACCAGCCTGTGGGAAGGACGAGCTTACAGCCCCCAGGTGCTGGCTGAGAGCATCCCTGCTCTTCAAGGCAAAGGGAAAACACCCCTTATCTCCACTCACTTCTATGTTGACCACTACCCCCGTTGTCTCCCCGCTGCAGCAGCAGACAGCACGACCTGCACAGAGCTGTGTTGTAGAGGTTTATTGGGTGGCAGGAGCTCAGTTCTCCTTCTCCTGCACGGTCTTGGTGCCCCGGAGCCGGCCCGTGCGGCGCGCGGCGATCAGCCCCACCTTGCGGCCCGCCGGAGCGTCCCTGCGGATGGTCGAGGGCTTCCCGATGTGCTGGTGGTTGCCTCCTCCGAAGGGATGCTCCACGGGCTGTGCAGGAGGAAAGCAAGACAGCAGTGTAACCACAGGAACTGATGCTCAACAGATTGGAACTGATCTAAGGGGGAAAAGGAGTAACTGCTTCGTTTTTTAAGTGGTGCAGCGACTGTCGAGCGCTGCTAATTCACCCTGTGACTGCACATTTATCTGGGAAGCTTTCCTCCAGGCTCGTCCCCACATCCCACAGATCCTTCCTGAGCTATCAGAAGGGACGGGGGTGACCCCAAACACAAACAGACTCACGTTCATGGCCACACCACGGACACGTGGCCAGCAGTTCCTCTTGGCCTTGTACTTGTGGTAGGCACGGCCGGCCTTCAGGATGGGCTTGTCAATCCGGCCTCCACCAGCCACGATTCCTGCAGGGAACGGCAGGAATGGTGACACCCAAACACAGCACAGGAGTACACAGGAAAGCCAGCACCAAGAGTGAGATCAGAGCTGAGCTACAGCCACATCCCAGGGGCTCTGCCAGGCAACACAGACTCTAATTCCTGCTTTTTAATCCACACATGCAGGACTGAGTTTAACACTTTCTAAAGCATTGCCACTTTTACTGCTACAATTACTTGGGAAACACCAAGTTTTATAACTGAAGTATGAATTGAAAAGAGCTCATGGGACTGTGCAGAACTCTGAGGTCAAACACCTACTTGTTTCATGATGTACTGAGTCAGTTTTACTGGAGTAACACACCAGGTTACTCACTTTGGTGTCCTCCATGCCGAGGCAGGCGAGTGTCACCAGCAGCCATCTCAGCCGTCAGTCAGGTGCACAACACACCTGGTACAGCCTCTGCTTCTGGGCAGGGGTTTTGTCATTCCCTGTCTGACCTCCCAGAACACCCCACCCACCTCAGACCACCACCAGGCTCCCTCAGTGTACTGAGGGCAGGAAATAAAAATGGCATTCTCCATGCAGTCCTTCCTTAAGGACTGCAGATTTTACAGGCTGAGCAATTCCACTACAGGACAAGGAACATCCACTTTTCTGTCCTCTCACTGGGTCAAACCATCTCCAAATTTAGGTTAGCAACACCCAGAAGTAAAGCAGGTGTAAAATACAAGCCAGGCACCTGAGCACAGGCTGTCCTGGTGTGTAACCCTGAGACCAGCCTGCACATGACACTACTTTCAAGACGGTTATTAAAACTGGGGCTCCTTCCTGAGCTATCAGTGACAGGAAGCCCAGTGACAAACTCACAGTGATTGCTCCTTACCCACAACAGCCCTGTTTGCAGAAGAAATGACCTTCTTGGAGCCCGAAGGCAGCTTGACCCTGGTTTTCTTGGTCTCGGGGTTGTGGGAGATGACGGTGGCGTAGTTCCCGGAGGCGCGCGCCAGCTTCCCGCGGTCACCGGGCTTCTCCTCCAGGCAGCACACGATGGTGCCCTCGGGCATGGTGCCCACGGGCAGCACATTCCCGATGTTCAGCTGGGCTGCAGAGAGCAGGGAGAGCAGCCACAGCTCCAGCGGGGCCCCGGGCCGGGGTTACAGCCCGGCTGAAGCCGGCAGGGCAGCAGCACAGCCCGTGTGGCAGCGGGGTCCCACACTGCAGCACCCCCGGCCCCCGGGGCTGGCACGGGCAGGGCCCCCCGGCACAGCACAGCACAGCACAGCACAGCACAGCACAGCACAGCCCAGCCCAGCCCAGCCCCGCCCACCTTTCTTGCCGCAGTAGACGAACTGGCCGGTGTGGATGCCCTCGGCGGCGATGAAGAGCTCCGTGCGCTTCTTGAAGCGGTAGGGGTCGCGGAAGGCGATCTTGGCCAGCGGCGCGCCCCGCCCGGGGTCGTGGATGATGTCCTGGGGAAGGCAGAGCTGCTTCAGGGCCGGGCACGGCCTCTGCCCGGGGCTCTGCAGGAACCAGAGCTGCGGGGATGGCTGCTCCGGGCTGGTTCTCACCAGGAAAACGCACAGGGAGACTGGGTTTCCCCAGCATGAGGCAGCTGGAGATTCCCATTTGTAAAAATACAACCTGCACTGCCTACATCACATCCTACCAGGGAAAAGTCATCCCTGTGAGGGTGGCCAGGCACTGGCACAGGCTGCCCAGAGAAGCTGTGGGTGCCCCATCCCTGGAAGTGTTCATAGCCAGGTTGGATGGGGCCTGGAGCAACCTGGTCACATGGAAGGGGTTGGAACTGCATGAGCTTTAAGGTCCCTTCCAACCCAAATCCATCACTGATCACAAAATAATGCCTGGTTAAGTGTGCTGCTTGTAGCTAATCCTGCCTGAACAGTTTTATTCCTGACGTTCTGCAGGTATCTGTTTCTCCACACAAAGAAATCCACTTTCACTGTGCCCAACCACATCTGGGCAGAGCTGGGCACGAGCAGTGACTTTTTCAAGTGTTTCCTTGGGATTGAAGCATTTCTAACCTTCTGAAATCAGGTACAACAAAGTTACAGAAGCCCCTAAATAAGGAACACAGACTTGTTTCTTCTACACTTGGAAAAACATGTCCATTCTGTTCCTGAAGCACTTTGAAATGAAATACACCCAACGGTGTATTTCCAGACCACAGACAAGTGGCTGTGACACACCTCTGAGATGGGTTTATTTTCTAGGACAGCTCATAAGCTGTTGGTGTCCATTAGTGACGTTTTTTTAACCCCGTTGGCCAAATCCCCTATGGATTGCCCGAGCCCAAGTCAAACCTTGCTGCCTACCCTTCATCATCAGCTCTGTGGTGAGGGTGAAGGAGATTCCCTCTACAACCCGAACATGACCGTGCTGTAAAATGCTCAAGGGCTGCTCAGAGCACCCAACCAGCGGCACTGTTTGCATTCTGAAGTCCCTGACACCCCAAAAAGCACCTGCAGCACCCCCGAACCATCGTATCACACCCCAAAATACAGGCACTGCCCCGCCCCCACTGCTCAAGACTGAAACGATGGATAGCACTTGGCGTTTTCAAAGATTTCATATTTTTAAAAAATATGCCTTTAACTCCATGGGAAGCTCCCCCGCCACGTTGCTGAGCTACAGGGAATTCTCAGGGAGCACAAAACCACGCTGGTACTGCCACACCAGCAGAGCTCCGGCACAAAACCCAACTGCTGGCTAAGGGCGCCCTCTCTGCTGAGATGTTCTCAGAAGAAGTTAAGCTTTTCAAGGCAGGTGATTTATGTGAGAGCAGAGATCCCGAAGCAGGAGCAGGCGGACAAGGGGCGCCGAAGGGCCCCGGGCCCCGCTGGCAGCCCAGGGACCGGGCCCGCCGAGCCGAACCCAGCGCGCCCCGGGGCCGCCCGTACCTTGACGATGCCCTTGATGTACCCGTGCCGCTCGGCGAAGTCCACGGCGCGGAGCTTGGCCGGGCCCTTCCTGTGCTTGACGTGGGCGCGGAACACGGAGCCCGCGCCTTTCCTCTGCCCGCGGATGACGCGGCCCATGGCGCCCTGCGGGGACGCGGGCACAGCTCAGCCACACGCCCGGCCCTGCCCCGGCCCCGCCCTGCCCCCGCCGGGGCGCAGATGGCGGCGGATGGAGACCGGGACGGGGACGGGACCGGGCCGCGCTCCTACCTCGCTCCGGCCGCCCCGGGAAAGAAGGAGGCGCTGACGTCACGGGCGCGCCGAGGCTCTTCCGGCGCGGTGACGTCACGGGGCCGGGGCCCGAGCCGGGAGAGCGGGAGCGCTCCGGGATGGGCGGGAACACCGGGAACAGCGGGAACACCGCGCACTGCGGGGCTCCGGGAGCCGGCAGCGACAAAGGGGAGCAGCCACACATCGGGACAGGAAGGGCCAGGCTGCGCAAGGGACCGGGGCCGGGCCGCTGCGCAGCGACCACTGGGGTGCGACCGTGGAATACACGGCAGTGCATTTCCTGCGAAACGAAACAAGTAAAGGCCACGCTGGCCTTTTCTAGGTCCTGGCAGACTGATTTTGCAGCGTTAAAAGCAGCCACAAACAAACCCCAGTCCGAAACAGCGTCTGGTTCAGTGGATAATTGTTGGGGAAGATGAAACAGGAAAACCCTATAAATATGATTGCTTAGACATTGAGAATATGAAATCTACAAGTGAAATAGAATTGAAAGTAAGATTCGATGTCTAAGATGCCAAACCTTAGTTACTGAACAACTAGAAAACAATAGTATGGCCAGCTGAAAGTAATCCCCTCTTGATTAACCAGTGCCCCTCTCCTCACACAGTATGGTAATGTAATGATTCTTATAGGCTGTATGTAAATGCTATAGGATTTGTATCTTGTACTAGATTGGTTAGTGTAAATTACAATATTCAGTAGAAGAAGATTCAAAGTGTCGGGAACTGCGTGCGCTCGCTCTCTTTTTCTCTCCTTTCTCTCTTATCTCGGGCCTGCTCTGAGCTGCGGCTGGCAGCTCTTAGCAGGGCCCCTACTCCCACGCCTTGAGCAATAAACCGCATGCTCTAAGACCAGCCTTGACTCCAGAGATCTCTCGTCTCCGTCCATCTTATCATCGTCCCGACCGTCCAATCCACCTCCTACAGACAATAAAAACAAAATCTATACATTATATACATATAAGTAGAAAACAGATAATTATTACATAGCAGTGATTGCTGTCTCCGTGGCCGCGTGGTCCAACGAGAAACCCCGCGGGGAACGGGGCTGGTTTCCCCTCGCCCCAGAGCCGCAGGTCCCGGTCCAGGCGGGAGCGGGGCAGTGCCCGTCCGTGGGCAGTGCCTCCCCCGCCGTGTCCCAGGACCACTTTTCTGTGTCTTGAAACGCTGCCTGACGCGCTCCGAGGGGCCGGGGAGGAAGCGGGGCAGAGAGGGGCTCCGAGCTCACGGCTCTGCTTCTCCGGGGCTTTTTCCGCACGGTCACAGATTGGATTATGCTGGGAAAAGAGCTCTGAGATCACCGAGTCCATCCCGTGGCCAAACACCACCGTGTCACCCAGAGTGGGCACTGAGTGCCGTGTCCAGGCTGTCCTTGAACACCTCCAGGGACAGTGACTGCACCACCTCCCTGGGCAGCCCCTTCCGATGTCTAATCAGCCTTTCTGTGCAGAAATCCTTCCTAATGTCCAACCTAAACCTCTCCTGGAGCAGCTTTATGTCCTCTCCTTCTGTCACTTGTTACCTGGGAGAAGAGACCAGTCCCCACCTGGCTGCACCCTCCTCTCAGGGAGCTGCAGAGAGCAATAAAATCACCCCTGAGCCTCCTTTTCTCCAGGCTAAACACCCCCAGCTCCCTCAGCCTCTCCTCATAGGACTTGTGTTCCAGACCCTTCCCCAGCTCCGTTCCCTTCTCTGGGCTCGCTCCAGCCCCTCAATGTCCTTCCTGAACTGAGGGGCCCAGAACTGGACACAGAATTCAAGGTGTGGCCTCAGCAGTGCCCAGTACAGGGGGAGAGGCATTTAGATTAAACCCCCTGGGGACTGACAGCCTGTTGTTTTGGGATCTCTCATAAACAACCAGAGACCCCGAGCTAAGAGCTGCCATGCAAATCCTTTCTTAATTAGCTGGAGCAAAGATGCAGTTTGCAGGATGAGGCTCCAGCCATCACAGATACAGCTGGATCTGGAATAATCAGACTGTGTTGTGCAGTTTAAAAGCTGTAGGTTTTGGGTGAAGAAGTAACTGAAGATAAAACCCCTGCAGTTGTTTTAAGCTGCCTTTGCCCGATTTTAATCAATACTAATTAGGGCATAATTGAGAGGTACAGCAAAGCAGAGGTAATCGTCTTAGTGTTCCTAATCAACTTGTGCTATGCCCTGGAAGGGGAAATGAAAAGTACCTTAACTTCTTTAACAGCCCACCAGGTTTTCTGCACCAGAGGCCACTCTTCCAGAACAGCTCACTGCTGATGACCCAATTCACTGAAGATGGACTATTTAACTTTATTTGACTCATTGGAAATTAGGGAAAAGCCCACCAGACCCACACATGCTCCTCATCTTCAGCTGAAGGACCTATGCATCCACCACCTCTTGGTAGATGAGCTTTCCCAGCACAGCCTTCCTGGGACTAGTGGCACTCACACTCCCCTAAGATGCAAAAACCCTCGATGCCAAGGGCTCTGAGCTGGGATCCTTGCTGGATTCAGCCTGCACAGGTAAAGGGATGAGCACAGCCAGGAATCCACCCTGCCCATCTGCTGGAGGTCACCATCCCTCACACAGTGTGACAGCTGCTCAGCCCGGGCCCCTTGTGACAGCTCAGTGCAGTTTGCCACTAACTGTGGTTTACACTGAGTTTATGTTCCTGCTGAGTGGGAACATCCGAGACTTTGATTTATGGTTCCTGTGGCACCAGGAGTCTGGTTAGTTTTTGCTTTTAAATCTGTCAAGAGACAGATCTCTAAGGAACTACCTGAATTTCCAAACAATGCCCATGAAACAAATTACATTGGTCACTCCTCTTTCATGTTCTTAGTAAGGACTTAGTAATCAATTCATAAGAAGTAGTTGTGTAATGATTTTGTACACTCATTGGTTTTATTATCCTGTATCAACCACACTTTGTTTTCATTTTATTGTTATTTAATTCGTGGTGCAGTCTTCACACTGCTGTCATCTGTGAAGCTGCAGCCTCTTGGTTCTGTCGTGGGCTTGGCCAGCTGCCTCCCTGCCCAGGTACTGCTGCAGCACAGAGGGTGAGGCTGGAACTGGGATCATCCCTAGCTCCTCCCTGCCAGTTTTTTGGGTGTCCTGAATTTGGTTAGGAATGTCTGTTCCATGAGAGTGTGAAGAGTTCTGAGTTCAGCATCATCACACTCAGCCTTTCCTCCCAGCAGTGCTGAGTGGTTGTCACCTATTTGTGTCACTACAGGCTGTGTTTATGCACACCTCAGGATCAGAGCATGCTGCTGCCCAAGGCCCCAGTGCTGGCATCATCCAAACTGACTCTTAACTATTTTTCCAGCAGAGAAAACCAGGAGGAGGCTGGGAATTGTATGCATCTAGGTCTCTATGCACTCAAGATTCCTTAGGATGCATCTATGGATGCAAAACCCTGAAAGCCTCCAAGTTTTCTAGACTTGATGGCATTTAGAGATCAGAGAAGACATGAAAATAGATAACAGAACTTCATTAATGATGATGTAATTTTATAACTGATTTCACCTTTTATAAGAGACAACATTAGTTAACACTTTCATAACAACACTGTATTATCTGGCCCATCCAAGCACAGATTGAGCTCAAAATAAGGTTAATTATTTACTTTAGCTGTGCCTTCAAAACTTCATGGATCCGAAGAAATGCAAGCAAGTGGTTTACATTGGATGGCAATTAAAAAATACTGTCCAGGTTTGTCAGAACAGTGTGGCTAAGAATCTCAGTGATAAAGAAATACAAGTATTGAGCACTACCAGTGATCTTTCAAACTTTGAGGAGTGGAGGTGGTGGTGTGGTTTGAAAAGAGGCCCCCATTCCCTGGGCTGATGTTATCTCCCAGATCCCATCTGTGAGGTATTTCTCTGTGTGAGGAAGAGGTGGCAATGGCAGAGCTACAGCAGGACAAGCCCTTGCTGGGCAAGACAGTGTGAGCCATGGGGCTGCTGATGGCAGAACAAAAGCATCTCCCAGCAATACAGGTATTCCCTGGCACTGCCCACCATCTGCACTGCTGTGCAGCAGCTGCTCTCCTGCAGCTTTGAGCCCTGAGATTTTTGCCTTCAGGACATCATCTCTGGCAGTTGTGTTCTGCTTTTGGCTGGAATAGAGTTAATTTTCTTCCCAGTAGCTGGTAGAGTGCTGTGTTTTGGATTCAGTATGAGAACAACGTTGACAGCAACAACTAAAACATCAGTGTGTTAAGCAGTGCTTACCCTAAATCCAGGACTTTTCAGTGCCTCGTGCTTGGCCAGTGAGGAGCTGTGAGGGAGCATGGCCAGGACAGCTGATCCAAGCTGGCCAGAGGGATATTCCACACCACAGAGTGCCATGCCCAGTATATGAACTGGGAGGAGCTGGCCAGGAGGGGCTGACCACTGCTCAGGGACAGGCTGGGCAGTGGTCAGCTGTACTGTGCTTCACTTGTCCGTCATGGGGTTTATTCCTCTCCCTTTTCCCTATTATTATTGTTATTGTTATTTTTTACTTTATTTCGAGAATTGAACTGTTCTTATCTCAGCCCACGAGTTCTACCTTTTTTTCAATTCCCCTCCCCATCCCACAGAAGCGGAAGGTGGGCGAGTGAGCAAGCAGCTGCTCGGCACTCTGCTACTTAGTTGCCATCTGGGATTAAACAACACGAAGCTGCTTTGCTGTAAGACATTGCAGCCTTTACCAGTCTCGCTGCCTCTCTGCCAGGAGTTACAGCCGGTGGGAAAACAGAGGCAGGGTCACCGTGCTGGAATTCTCTGGCCAAAGCCTATTTTTCCACCAGTACTCAGGCTGTGCTGGAGCTTGGGGAATTTGGTTATTTCTCTGAGAGTTATCCAAGCCTGGAGCAAGCTCAGGGCTGTCTGGATAACCCAGACACATCCTGCACATCTGGACAGTTCAGGGGTCTGGGGCTCTGGGGAAGCCTTGGCCTCACTTGCCTCCCAGGATGGGAGTCTGATGGTGCTAGGCAAAATAGGGTGTGCTTCCAAAGCACGGCTGCAGCACATCACAGCCTGAGATTTTGGCAGCAGCTTCATCCTTTGGCTGCTTCAACGACAACACTGAGCTGAGCTGGCTGAGTCAGGGCCCACATCCCGATTCCAGGGCAGCAATGCTTGGCAGAGGGAAAGCACCCCGCACTGCTGGGCACAGCCAGGTCTTCTGTGTCCACAGCTACCTCCGTGGGACTGTGGCTGCTGGAGCCCGTCCTCACACATCTCCCCTGGCTGGCAAATCTGCTGGGATAACAGAGAAAGGATAAAAACGACTCCCCTGATTCTGGAAGGGCCTTGGCAGAGCCGTGGGTTCGCTGCTGCAAATGCACGGTGGGAACGAGTCAAGGGTGTGTTGCCTTAATTAATCCTTTCATGACAGTCACAAGCTAATTTGCTGAAGGTTAATTGCACTGTAAATAGCAAAAGGGGTGGTGTTCTGCTTGCAACAGATGGCAGCCACCAAGACATTTTGATGAGATTGCTGTTTGGAAAGGGGGAAGAAACAGCAAGGTTTCTCTAGGACCCCACCTTGAGAGGGAACTGAGAAGGGAAGCCCTTAACTTTGTGCATCTTCTGAAAGGGAAGGAAATAAAGGATGGCTATAAGATTCATGTGAGTGTTTTCTCTCTGCGAATGAAATGCTACAAGGAAAATAATCCTGACCTCCTTTAGGTGGGCGCTTACCTCTGTTTATGGTTTTAGTGACCCCTCGGGGGCTTTGCCTGGGATTAGCAACTGACACGTGGAGCCCAGCCAAGCTGCAGCGTCACAGTTCCAGCCTGGAAAAATAACACACCTGCTAATCCCAGCAAACACCCTCGGGGGGATCCTATTTCTGCTGCTCCAGAGCAGGGCACAGGGGAGTCACCTGCTGCCGCTGAGGCAAGGGAAGGGCCACAGACAGGAGCTGCTGTACAGACTGCTGAAGGGGCACAGCCTCGTCTCCTGCTCTGCATCCAGAAGAACTCCTTGGACTCTGAGGAAAGGTCCTGGGCCTGCAGTGTCTGTACCGAAAAGCAAAGGAGCCCTTTGTGAGGATGCCCTCGCAGCAGCCCCCCCATACCACCCTCAGCATCCTGGCAGGGCACAGGCCACTCCTCAGCATTCAGCACTCCTGGCTTTCCAGAGAGAAAAATCCCTTACAGAGACACCACAGGCCTCCACTCCACTGACTGCTCCCAAAATAAATACCTTTGCTCTCTCCAGAGGAGGGGAATTTCTCCTGAAAGGATCAGCTTCTGTTTGCTGTCTTGAAATAAACAGTCTCCTTCAAGTGTACCAAGTTCCCTGGCCTGTCTCATTCCTACACCCTGGAGGGAGTTCCAGGGAAATTACTTGAGCTTTCCCTTCTGCTCTTGCATGGAGCAGATGAGGTCCCTGACCGCATGACAGCCACTCCATCATAATTGCAGCTCTCCTCTAAACCTTCCCAGTAAATCCAGCACGGGGTGACCTGGAAGGAAACCCTGCTCTTTACAGAGTTCCCTGTGCTTGCAGATCGTAATTCGCAAGGCAAGAATTTAGGCAGAATAACCCTTTTCAAGTCCCCATCCTGCACGCTCAGCCCGTGTTCCTTTTCCGAGTTATTGTTTCCATGCATCCGGCACAGGAGAAAGAGCTGGCACCCCCTGACTTCGGTCACAGCCCTGGAATTCCCTGGAATTGCAGAGGTGTGGCAAAGACACTGCCCGGGGCCCGGGAGACTCGGGCCAGGGCAGGATTTATCCCAGAAGCACGGGATAAAGCCGGAGCGGTGTGCAGAGGGAAAAGCCAATTAGGCGGCTGTGCCGTGGTCCCCGCAGGGAATGGCTGGGCAGGCGTGTCCTGTTATTCCCGGCTGGAGACAGCCTGGATTCCTCGGGAGAGGGGAGACCCAGAGCCGCAGAGGTGGAAAATCCCAACCAAACCAAAGCAATTTGCACTTCACGGACGGGTTTAGCACTGCTCATTAATTAGGTTTTGGTGACCTCTAGAGGCCCTGAGCCCAAAGCACCTGGTTTTTTCCTGTTTTGCTGAAACAATGAGCAGGAGAATTCTGCTTTATTTTAGTTTCAAGCCAAGATTCATTTTAGCCTTAACGAGGAAGGCGCTGAGGAACGGTAATTGATTATTATTCTTTTCTTGTTATTGTTTTCCTCCCACTAAACGTGGTAATAATAATTGCCCATGAGCAGCAGCCTCCAAGCCTGCACAGTAACTGTGGTAGGTATTCACATTTTAAAAGAAATTTGCTTTGTGCATCAATAAGAGAGGAACTATTTCTCTCCCTTATTTCTAACGATATATTAATCTAATCACTGATCCTGGAAAAACTGCCCACCTCTCTGGTGAGATAATCCCGTTGCTTACAAGTATCTAAGTCGTGTGGGTTTAAGATGCAGGCGTTAGGGGTGAGTTAGTCTTTGCAGAACTCACCCTTTGTGCACAAGTCCTTGCAAGGCAGAGCTCAAACCCTGAGCTGCTCGTCTCAGACTGGAGTATGACCATCTTTTCTGAAAAATTGTTCTCAGCTGCAAACAGGGGAAAAAAAATAACAATCCACCAGATTCAGGGCCAAGCAACACTGTATGTAGGAAAATTACCTTCTGCCTGCATTGTAAAACAACAATAAAATTGCCTGCAGGGAAGAGTGATGCAAGAAAATGGGTAAGAAAATAAGTGGTTTTTTACTTATACATCTGGATCAGCTTATTTTTTTCTTAATGAGATAAACAACAGGGGCAGCTGATGGAGAAGGGGAGAAATCCACTGAGCCAATTTTCTGTGGTCTTGAGCAGCTGAGATGCAGGATTGAAACCGTACCAAGGAACGAAGAGAACTGGAAGGAGAGATGGAAGAGAAGTGAGACCCTGGCCAGAGAGACATTGGGGACTTAACTGAGAGAGGCTCAAAGCCATGGAGAAGCTTAGCAAGAAACAGACAGAAAAGCTGGAGGAGGTGAAACATATCTGCAGCAATGCACAGCTCAAAAAACTCTTTAGCAAACTTGCAGGGATGTGTGGGAGACCTCCTAAAGATTTCTAATTTAGGAGCACCCAGCTGTACTTCCAGATTTAGTTATTAGTTGCTTTTCCTACGCAACACCCCCCAAAAAATAATAAAAAAAAGTTTTTCTCTTCGCATTTCCTGATGGACCTCCTACCAACACTTTAATGGCAACATTTCTTTGGTGACAACGTTCCTGGAGGCTACAGCCAGGGCAGTTTGTGCATCCATCTTACGACCCAAACACAATAGCACAGGATTCTCTCTTGCTTCATGGATGTGACCCACAAAAGAGGGGAAAAGTGTATGTTTTGGTATTATTTTGTTGTTGTTGTTTTCTTATGGCATAATGATGGATAAGCTTTTTGAAAACAAAAGAAAATTTAATTATTTTCTTGGGAGGGTGTTTTCTTTTTCATATTCTCTTGCTTTGTTCTTCTCCTTTGCTGTGTAGGCAATAGAGCTAAAGGGATTTCATGCCTCCAAACAGAAAGGAATCCTGAGCTACTGAGGGGAATTAAAAATAGAGGAAGGGAGAAAGGTTTAAAAAAGGATTTTAAAAGAATTTTTATTCAGACTGTGTAAAAACTCTTCTGAGATTGATTGAATCAAAACTCCTGTAAAACACATGGGAGAAAAGCTCAATTTGTTAAAGATCTGCATTCTCCTCTATCTTCTAAGTGCAGCCTACAAAACTAATTTGATTTTGTTGGTCCTCCGAGAAGTCCTTTAGCAAGAGAAGGCTGGGGGGGGGGTGGTGGGGAACCTCTCTTTTTTGATATTTGTGAGATAAAAAGAAACCCAAGCTCTAAGGCCACTTGCATAAGCTTTGTAAAGCTCTCTGAATTAAAAAAGAAAAAGCATTTCTTTTGTAGTTACCAAGAAATGCTGGCACCATATAGTGCACAAGCATGTTTAATTTACACAGGTTTGTTGGCTGGATACTTTTGATCAACAGTATCACAGTGCTAATCAGAAAATGACAGGTACTTTGCATGTGGACTTTTTCTGAGTAAAACTTCTGAACTTTTCTAATCTCTTAACTGAAAATGAGGACAAAATACTGCTCCTGCCTTGTCTCCAAATACTGGTTTTCCTTCCTTTTTTCAGAGATAAGAGAAAGAATAAACGGAAAGAGGTGAGAAAGAAAACAAACATAAAATGGGAAAATAGAGAAGTAATATTCCTCCTCCCTCCAAATAACTGTTGGCGTTTTTTTCATTTAATATGACATTACATTTAGGATTTCCATTTCCAAATGGGAAAAAAATGCGACTGGCTCCAAATACAAGAACAATGCTTGGGGGCAGGCCTAAAGTGAGCAATAAATCAGAGCAGAAAATGTTTTGCTTGGGGAACACATCATGATTAGATCATAAATAATCCTCTTTTCTTCTATATGCAACATAAAATAGACACAGCTGTGAGCACAGGCTCATGTTGGTGCACAGACACGTTTGTTTGTGCACACACAGAGGACTCGGCCCCGTTTCCCCAGGGCAGTTCTGTGACAGCACCAGAGGTGAAGGGTGATGGCAGAGGGCTCGATGAAGTGGTGTCAGCTGAAAACCTCATTAAATCAGAGCAGCAGAGCCAGGCATGCAGGGAGCACTGGGAGGTGTCACCAGGAGGAAGCAACCCCTCGGCCAGCAGGAAACTCTGTGTATCAGTCCCTGCAATAAAATACTGCTTATTTCTCAGTAATCGTGGCAGTCACAAAATATTTGCTTTTCTGTGGCAGGATCACATAATGGAGAGTGGCCTTAAACTGGGGCTGTGCTGAGAGAGAGGCTTGCCAGGGTATGTGTCTTCCCAATTCTCAACCCAGTCTCAAGTACAAGGTTTATTGTCTCCATTTTGGGCCCTGTTGCTGGCCTTGCAGAGTTTGCCCTCCCAACAGGCATGGTCTT
This sequence comes from Daphoenositta chrysoptera, assembly GCA_013397915.1. Taxonomy (NCBI): domain Eukaryota; kingdom Metazoa; phylum Chordata; class Aves; order Passeriformes; genus Daphoenositta; species Daphoenositta chrysoptera. The sequence goes on along the minus strand of VZRO01007591.1, from coordinate 390,216 downwards.
ATTCTTATTCTTAGTCTTATTCTTACTTTCTTATTTTCTTCTTATTATTCTTCCTTGTCCATCTGAACATTTCCTTAGTAATTTTTAGCACCAGAAATGAAAGTTTTTTTTTCCCTTAAAGACCTCAAAGGAAAGGTAGCTTCAGTGTCTCCAGGGATGCTCCCGAAATTGAGCACAGGTGGACCTGGGGGGACGCACAGAAGTGGGAGCAATGCTGGGACAACTGCTTTCCCTACCTGTCCTGAGGAACTTTCCAAGATTAAAACATCTCAATTCAAAGCGAGTCTGAGGTATTAGAGGGATCCTGTGTGGGCCAAAGCTCTTTTGCAGGGAGAAAAGCAAATCCATCCACCATCCAGTAGAACCTGCTGGGATCTGTGTGGCAATTTCCTCCCTCTTAGATCTTCCAGTGAATTTTTCCATGACAGGGATAATCCAAGCTAATCACTTCCATTTGACCCAGTTTAATCACCACCTTCCCGAAATGGAGTTAATAGGCACTTAATGCTAAACAAGTGAGGAGGATGGTTCATAAAAGAGCTTGGAAAATCATTCTACTGTTCCTAACACACTCCCCCCTTTTTTCTTTTAATTCGTTACCCAGAGTTGGTAACTTCTGAGGCCTAAACCACAATACATCTTGAGCTCACTAAGCTAAAAATACTGACTCACCAATCACAGCATACTAATGAATCCTCCACAGGAAAACTAATCTGTCATTTCCCTTCCCACAGGAACACTCACAAGTGGTTGAATATCTCAAGATTTTGTACAGCCTCCCCGCCTGTGCCATTGTACACTGAGATCTTGATTCAGGTGCTGGAGGCACATACTTCCTTTCTTTCAAGAATTAGTTTTTGGTGTATTATTCCACGTCTGTCATTCTGCAGCAGCACTAATTTTAATTTTGCTTTGCCAAGTATGACAGCATTCATAGAGTCTCTGCTCTTGAGATGGTTCTGGTTTTATTCTTTTGGATACACGTCAGGGAGCAGTGGGAGCAGTGGGCTCTGCACAGCAGATGGGCAGTGCCCTTCCTGCCATGGTCCAGAGCCAGGCATGGCACTCCCAGGCCAGAAGGTGCTGGGATGGGGGTCCCAGATTGGGCTCCTAAGGGCTATTATGCACTCAGGGCCCTGGAAAAATCCCAGCAGGACAGCAGTATTGTCCTAATTAAAGCTGAAAACTGCTTATAGGTGTAGACTATTCTATGTTCTCATACATTCACTTTTGTCATGTCCTCTTGAAATCTCCTGTAAGCAGATTTTCTTTTCCCTTTCATTACTGCTTATTTTTTATTTAATTGCTTGTTTTGTTAGAGTTCAAATATGGATCTTTGAAATTGTCTTCACTGCCTGGAAAAATCTCACATCCAATGGTTGGGGCCCTGGTGGACTTACACAGCAACAATCTCAATTGGCTGTTGTCTTCTCATCTCTCACTGATGGCACCTTCACCCTCTCTGCCTTCAACACCAAGCTCACCTGCTGCTCTTCCACCGAGGAAAGGACCTTGGGATCATCTGCAAGAGTGCATTTGCTCTGCTCAGCCTTGGCGTGGGTGTCTGCAGTGGGTGGGATCTGGTGTTCACACAGATATCCAAGCTGGAGGACTTTCCTCATGCCCCAGCCGGAGGCAGGAATCACAGAAGTGCTGGCAGTCTTCAGTCTTCCTATTGAGTAATTCCTTGCTTCCTGCTACTGAAAACATGTCATTCATGGCAATGTGGTGGTTTAAGGCCGAGTCTCAAATAGCAGATATTTATCTTACCACCCCAAGATCTCTTGTGTAATACTCCTGTCTTCCCCCAGGGCAGTGAGAGTGACAATGAAGGATTCAGGGGCAGCTCCAGGACTTGTGCTGGCTGTGCATTCTTGCTGAGGGGCCCATTGCCAAGGAATGGGAAACAGTGGAGTTGCAGGCTCTGATTGATGTCGATCCTGAAAAACAACTATTTAATAAACAAACAAACAAACAGGGCATGATATCCCCTCGAGCACTGTTAGCAGGGAAGCGGGTTGCTTGCAGAGCCTCACTGCCATCTAGCATGTGAGGTTGGTCTATATTTAGCCCTTTGAAACTTTCCAGATAAGAATTCTCTTGATGAGACCTGAAACCTTTGACCACCACAGAATACACAGCGAGGCTCCGTGTCCCCGCTTCCTCCCTGTTGCTGCAACACAGCCCTCATACTTTGGGATTGAATCATCAGGTTCCCAGTGCTAACACCCAGTCTCCAGCAGCCTTACCACACAGGAGGGACACAGAACACGTGTTGGTTAAAACCTGACAAAGCAGCACTTGGATTTAGGTCAGGCACAGCAAACAGGAGTTACGTGTGTGCTGTACCTGGCTCCCGTTCAAACCCAGAGCCTGATGAATTCACACCAGCCCAGACATGCAAGGCGGCATCTGCCCTTCCCCTTTCCACGGAGATTTCTGCTCGGGCAGCACCTTCAGCTCCTCACTGCCGTGTCCCCACAGCTGCCCCACGGATGCTGCCTGGCTGCTGGGGAGCAGACACGCTTGTGTTGCTCCTGCTGTGAGCACAAGCTGCGGGATTCACTGCTCTGCAGCCCCTCGCTCGCCCATCTGCCCTCGGCTGTGGCACAAAGCGGGCAGCAGCCACTGCTCCAGCTCCAGCTGCACATCCCAAACTGCCCACATCGTCCAGCCTGGCCTCCTGCATGACTGTGACCATCTCTGCTGGACCTCACCCCTTCTGATGGGCTGGCAGGACTCACAGGGCAGCCGGCCTTCATTTGAAGATGGTGAATTCACTTTCACCCTGATGGTCCTTTAGCCTTTGTCTCTCACCTCACTGTTCTTCATCCCTTCCCACTTTCCCCTGGCTGCTGTCACTTCCTGGTGGTAGAAGAAGAATTTAATTTCTATTCCAGAACTGGCAGGGGCTTTTAACCCTGGATTTGTAGAGGCTACAGTTTCTAGTACCTTAACTCCTTGCGTGCTGGTTGTTGGAGTTGAATTTTGTCCTTTCTTGTCTTCTGGCCCATCTCAAGGCCTCTTAGTGCAGCTTACTTAGCATTAATGAAGTTGTGGACAAATAGTATCAATCCTTCAGTTAATGTAAGTGTTATTATTCCACAATAAATGCATGGTTACACATTTATAGGGATTATATTTACTTGTATTTTATGTTCAACATAGAGAATTACATATATCACACATAAAATATGATTAATTTAGCCATAAAGAATTTCTTGGCTTTGCCAATTCCTAATGGAAAAGAGAATAAATCAGGCTGAGACTGTAGCAAACTCACCTACAAATTTAAGACTGACTTGGTGGTATAGATACTGGTTTTTATGGGATCGCTTAGGATTAGGTAGCATCTTGAATATATTGTCAGGCTGTACCAGAAACCAATTTAGCACAGCTCTATTTGTTCTTCAGCTTTTACTCAAAGTTTAGCTTGTGTACGCCTCAATCTTGAAATTATTTTAAATGTTTCTATTAAAAACATATGAGAGCGAGGCACAGTCGACCACAGAATGACTTCTCTGAGACACGTCCTGAGTGCTGGGATTCCTGAGCAGCTCCCAGGGTGTTCTGAAGGGAAACTCACAGCTCCTCTCTACAGCACACGTCCCCCTTGGCCTCTGCACCTGTGTGGTCTGGAAGGCCAAGATCATAGAATGCAGTGACTCTGGTCTTCCCGATTTTTCCCTGCTCAGTGCTTTAAAACAGTTAAATAGTGGGGGTTTCCTTCACATTTCTAATTCTGTGTTGGTTTTCATATGCTTGGGCATCCCCTCCTCAGCAGCCAGAGTAAGTTCCCAGCCCTGGCATTTTCAGTGCATGTCTGGAATTCTGTAACAGAGCAGTGAATTTGGACCCTAGTGCTCCTTGTATGCTGCAGTTGTTGATTTGGATGTAATCACTTCTTGCCTTTTCTCCCTAAATTGTGTATTTGTATAAAAATTAAAAATCCTGGTGGATATTTTCAGTGCAGGTTCCAGGGACTTTGGCTTTTCCTTACATGTTTAGCTGGGGGACTCTGAGCTCTTCATTAGGCAGTGCATTGTCTGTACAGTTGCCATACATTGAAGGAGCTGGAGCAACACTGGTGCAATATCCAGTTTCACCCAAATGAGGCTGTTGAGCAGGATCCAGAAGATCTGTATCCACAGAAGGCAAACACAGTGTTTAAACAGAAACAAAGCCTTCGATTTATTTCATTATTTACTAACTGCTGCCATGGTGCTCAGTGCTACATAAACATTCCGTGCCCTGGGTTATTAATACTACCAGGCACGAGCAGGTTCAAGGCTCAAAACACCTTACATGAAATATTCCCAGGACAAGAGCTTTAAGGACAAGTTAAAAGGACAAGGTATCTGTAGAGGAATCCTGTTAATGAAAGTTCAGGCTTCAAAAATAGCTGTGTGTTCCAAAAAGAAGAAATTCACATTTGAGGACCCAGCTCTCCACTCATCCCATACAAATACCCCTCACTGACTATTCTGTAACACAGTTCTGCCCTGCTGAGTGTGAGTGATGCCAGTCTGGCCTTCTCTTTGTGTGATAAGGAACATCCACCCCTCCAACAAATATGGAGAGCTAGCAGGAAATCAGATTTTGGGGCTTATGCTAAATAATGATCCCATAATTAGGGAGAATGAGAAGGTTTTGTTCTTCAGACTGCACAGCTCTGGAAATGCTGGGGAGTATCTGCAGGGTCCCCAACATGTGTCACCAGTGGGTGGGCAGTAAAATGGAAAATGTTGTTCTGGAGGAAAGAAAGGACTGTTAAAGGGCATGTCGTTAACTCCCATAGAAGGACTAAAGGAGACAAGCTATTTGGAGGCACCCCTCAGAAGAAAAAAGAGTATTTTACTTAAAGATAACTTAAATGCATTTTAAATTCTTGAGAAAGGCTGGGAAAATTTTTCTTAAACACATCAGGTTGAAATAACCCCAAAGGTATACAATTCCTTGATGAAAACATCAATGAGTATTAAGAAAATTGTGTATGCATGCTTAGGTCAGTGAAGATTACATCTTATGTAAGGCCACTTAAAAGACAGAGCTCTCACAAGAATTACAAATTATTCGGGGCCCATGAAAATCATCCTGGTTTTAATTACAACATTAAAGACAAATCCACTAAGTTGTAAGTTCTGCTGGCATGGCAAGCAATCATTATAAATCTGGACAAGGGATCACACAGAAATTGTAAGTAATGACTGTGAGAGATTTCAGTACTAGCTATTTTTGTCTTTAGAAATGTTTTTCATTTCAGAAAGTCATTAGCACTTGTGCTCAGCCAAAACTTGCTCATAAGACTAAGCAGGATTTCTTAACATAAACTGTCCTTAAAAGGACACTGTCAGCTTCCAACCAGTCTGTTTTTGAGAAGAATTTTAAAGATGTTTCAGTGCATGAATCCCTGGGGTTATGCCTGTCCTTTTATCACAATATTTTACCTTTTTTTTTTTTTTTTTCTGGCGCTTTACCTTGCCCTTTTGCAGCATCAAAGACACCACGTAAGCTCAGGGAATCAGAAAATAGGGAAGTGAAACTGAGAGCCTGGAAAGCACTGTAAGAAGCTGAAAACAAGCCAGAGGAGCTAAACAAAGAACTGAAAAGATGTATCTCCTTTTATTAATTTTCAGTTCCAGATATTGTTTGGAAAAGAGACAGAAAAATTTCAGGCAGTGATGTCCTTGTATTTTAAAGTTTGATTACAGACAATACCGCAATAAAAAAGTGGAAAGATGGACAAAATTAAATTATCTTCTGATATTAAGATGACTTTGGAAAAAAATATTTTTTAAAAGACAAAAATTCAGCCAAAGGAAGAATTCAGCATTTTGCAGAGTAGTCATACAATAGCGTTCCTCTATGCTGGCACTTTAAACCTGAAGTTTGTTATGTAAATCATGATCCAATGTCATGATGGAGGTGATAGTTCAGCAGGTACTGAGGGGCAAACTGGGAGAGGAGTCCCTCAGATCATCAGACAAGAGTTATACAACACTTTAATGCACTATTTTATTGTATTACATTTGTGTCAGCAGCCCTATCCTGCCAGTGGGATTTGCATAGCTGGGCCCTTCCTCCACCCTCTTGCTGGGTCCCTAAATGACAGCAACCAGAATCTTTCAGGAAGGCTGGCACTACGAGGCTGGGGCCTGAGCTGGTGGAACAAGGGAGCAGCTGAACAGGATGGAAAGTTCTCTAAAGCGGAAGCTCTAGAGTTTAAAGCACACTGCTTCTGCCAGGTTTATCTCTATTATATGAGTACTACTCATGTAATTAGTACCACTCATGAAAAAACCCTCTTGACTTTCTGATTCTAGCTATACTGTCATTTGGCCTGGAGTGTGACAAGGATAACTCTGTGTTTATGCAACTTTTGGTGATGACTTCTTGGGAAGTTATTTGTAAAGATGGACAAACCCTAACTTCCTGCTCATTGGAATAGTCAAGATGCCAGAAATTTTGTGACTGACTAGACAGAAACTTGTACAACTGGACCTGTACAATAAAAAGCATCAACTATTACCATGTTCTGATAAATGGGAATTCGCACCATGAAAATACCAGCCAAGAATCAGTTCCTGTGAGAGTGGAAGGCAGAGGTGGGTGAAGAGGTAGAATTGCTGACAGTGGGGAGGATACATCTGCTGTGTAATCCTTTCCTTTCTCCTGACCCCTTTTCAGCAACTCCCTTGTCAGATTCCAATCACTGCTGCCTCTCTGAAATGATCCTGGACCCAGCTGAAACCTTTGTTTGGGCTTTTCTCACCTTCTGCATTGGCTTGAGAAGGGCTGCAAGGAGAGCCCGAGGAAACAGCCCCAGTGAGCCTTGCCCAGTCCAGCGCCAGCTTCACTCCAGCTGAGGAGGCTTGGAGCTGGTAATCCAGATCACCCATGCAAAGGGAATTAATGCATAAATGAGAATGCATATCAGCCTATCATTATAGGCTCCTACCACGTCACTTCAGCTGCCTAAAGCTGAACAACCAGCAGGCAAAAGCCCCGTTGGAGGTGCTGTGTCTCCTGTTGACTCAGCAGGATGACAAATCTCACTGGTGCCTACAGCCAGCCTGGCCATGCTCCCCCTCCCACTGTGCCAATCCCTCCCTAGGCAGTTTTCCATATACAGCAGGCAACTCACATGCTACATATACATCATTCCTGGTGTCTGCTGCTATCCTGGAGATAATTGCAAAATAGTTATTTGGAGATGGCAGAGCTTCTTAAAGAGACAGCCTGTTAAATCTTGGGATACAACCCTTCTTTCGCCTTTGCTTTCTGCTTTCCATTTTTCTTCTCAGCTGCTCTTGTTGTCCAGCATTTGGATGTAAAAGTTGTGCCAGAGGGTTTAAAAAAATAAGATAACCTTGTACTGTGTTTCATAAAGGTCCATTCAGGAAGACCAGAACTCTCTATCCTGCAACAGCAAAGAGTTAACATCCCTGAGATATTCCACTTCTCTACATCTGTAAAAAAAGAAGCCAAAGCAAACCTAAAAGAATTTAGTATGGAAAACATATTCCAGCTTCAATGACACACTGGGGCTTTGTTTAGGTTTCTTTATTACGATGAGTCACAGTATGTAAACTTCACATGCAGTTACTGAAGTCATGTGTCTGCCTTATTTTAGCTCCGAAAACAGCAGCAATGCCAACATCCTTTGCTGCCTTTGAGACTTGAGAAGTCCTGAAAACCAACAATGTTATGGTCCCTTCATAAGCACTGTGTTGCTTTTTTACCCTTTGGCTAGAAAATAAAAGGGATGATTCTCCAGGCGAGCCTTCTCCACTTGAGGTGTTCCTTTTAAGGCCCTGGCATTGGTAATGCTGGCTGGACTCTGCTGCTGTCAGCAATGGAGGGATCCCCGTTTGGGATGGTCTGACAAAAGGATTTCTCACTCCCTGTCTCTCCTGCCTCAAGCAGAAGTGAGCCACACGCAGGTGAAATCAGCAGAGCTGTTAGTGCAGGAAGTTCCAGTGCTACTTTCATTGCTGGAGTTGTTCCAACCAGAAGTCCAGTCAGGGTGAGTGGAGTCCAAAACCAACTCCCCACCCCTCTCCTCACCTTTCAGCTAGGCCCTGCAGAAGGTTTACACTGAGCAGAGATTTCCAGTGTTGCCATTCCCCCGGTGAGTCTCGTGCAGTGCAGCTCTGCAGTCCCGTTCACTGAGAGCCAGCAGATTCCCCTGGCTCCGGGAGTGCAGGGCCCATTCTTGCAGGTATAAAAGGGCAGCATGCAGGCATCTAAATAAAGAATGTTCTTCAGATGGGTTATGTATAAACTGCCTGATGGCAAGGGTATCAAATGAAGGTCGAACATCAGAGACCTTTAGGCTATTACGAAATATGACTCATGGATTGGTTAACTGCCTGTCAGATTTTCCATTATGAAATTTAGCCATAGCCCATATCTGCCCAGCAGCAACACCTGTAGAAATGCAAACAAACAAGTGGTTATATATGCACTCACACTGAAATGGGTCAGCAGATGTGCTATGGCATTGAGAGAACCTTTTTCCGTACTAATGAACTAATAGCTAAGCAACAAAAATGAGAGAAGGGGGAGAAAATGCTGTGGGAGTAAAAAACATTGTTTTGAAGTTCGTATTTGTCAAAGAATCTGCAAGATAAATTTTTACAGTTCAACTGTATCAGATGAATCAACATTAAAATTCCCCTCTGCAGAATATCATTATTTTGGCCATGATGAATATCTGTGCTTCCTAATCCAAGCATTTGCTTTTCCAATTCCACATGGTGGCATGAACGGAAGTGAAAAAGCAACTATTCCTGTTCTGGAAAATTACTATTTAGACACTAAACTAAAAAAGAAGGATTCAATGAATTTTATTTCTCAAAATCAGTGAAAAGATTTAGCCATGTGGTGGAAAACCCTCATCGTTCTTTCAGCTGGCTGTAAATTCAGAAAGGCAGAAGATGTTCTCTGAAGGTTCCCCACAGGAAGTGGGACTTTAGACCTGTGTGTCACAGGTTTGACTCCTCAGGTGAGATTCAGCTCACCTAATTTTAGATGTCTACAGTGTCTATCAAGACATCTGAGCCTGTTGCCCTGTAGGCAATTTAAAGGTATGTCTTATCTGATCTATTTTAAATATCTGCCTCAGGATGAGATGATTCATGACCTCAGAGTGTCATTTTCTCCACTATGGCTCTATCAGGGGCCTGAGGTGGCTGGCTTGGCTGGAGAGCCTTCCATGTGGCCAGAGATGAACCCTGCCTGAATGCTCTGCCCCCACAAGGCTGGTAATTTATCTGAAATGAGTTGGTTAACACTGCTCCTTGCTATTGCAGTGGTTTGTCCATATCAAAAAGCCACCACCACATCTGGCACAAATGAATGCCAGCAGGCTGAAATAGCCTAGAGGCTACTGATTGAAGAGGAAACCTGAACCACTTAGATGGATTTCATCATTGCATCCTATTCTTGCCTCTAGAGATGTTCCAGATGACAAGTTAGGTACGGAGTTTTCACTCCTCCACTGTGGCATCTAATCTGAGAAGACGTAAGTCTCCATTTCCATGGCCTGTCAGTCCAGCTCATTTCATAAACACTACATTCATTTAATATTAAACTGCTGCTCTACAAGAAGTTCAGAAGACATAAACTGTAAGGCACAATGAAAAACAATTAAGTCTTAAGAAGCAAAGTCTGAGGAGGGGCAAAATAACAGCACATAAATATATAAAAAGCAACTGCAAAGAGGAAGGAAATAAACTACTCTTCCTGTTTACTATGGAGACTTAAGTCACTCCACAGTGAGGTGACATACAACAAGCTGTGCAGCCACACAGCAGCATTGTTCCATCTTTTAGACAATGGGGAAGGCACCAGGAGCTGCTGTCTCACAGAGAGGCAGCAGCAGCTCCTGCCTCACTGCAGGCACTGAGCTGTCTGCCTTGGGAAGGGGTGGGAGGGTTACAGCTCCCCCGTGCCCGTGGGTGTCTGAGAGGAGCCGGGAGCCCTTGGCTCGCTAAGCAGCTTTCCAGTCTCAGCATGAAGCAGGGCTTCTTTCCTCCCAGCTCAGGAGCAGTGGCTGTGGTGATGTGACAGCATCCTGGGCCCTGCCCCTTAGGAGAAGGCAGTCAGGATTGGGAGCCCGCCCCCAGTTTGGGGATGCAGTTGGTGTTCTAGAGATCCAGTCTGATGAGCATCCACCCAGAGTGGATGGATATCTTTAGTCTTAAGGCAGTGTGATGGATGCCAAAACCCTAGATGTCTCCAAAAGCCTTTCTCTTTAATGATTTAAGTGGAAAGGTTGCAATGTGCACACTGAAGCCTGAGCTAAGCCTCTTACCATGGAACGGGCCAGAGCTCCAGCTGTGTGACCTGCACTGCTGACCACAGCCAGCAAGAGGGACAGGGCAGCCTTTGAAGAACCCAACTAGAAAAAGAGAGTCTTCTCTTCTGACAGTAAATTTTTTACGGTTCTTTCTCTGCTGCCACCTGAAAGATTGTGCTTCTGGGTGCTCCTGTTTACTATTCCTTGTTCCTCTGTAGGAAATACTGCTCCAACATGGTATAAACAAGGTAGAAAACGTTAGGAGATGTGGGGATGAGGGGGGAAGGGGAAGAAAGTGATTTAGTTTAAAATAAAAACTGAAACCAAACAGGTCTCACTCAGCCACATTCATATTCTCACACTCACAAGAGCAGCCACCAGGCATCAGGCCAGCATGTTTTAGCCATCTCTCGAAATATTCAGGCAACATGAAGTTTGTGCCCAGGTAACAGGTCCAGGATCTGTGTGATGCCACAGGGAACACAAAGGGATGCCAGCTCTAAAGTCCTGGGTTATTCTTGGATTGGTGACTGTGCATGGGGTTTGGAAGTCTTTTTGTATCCCTTTGGAACTGTCAGTATCTCCACCTGTCTCAGCTCTGGCAGTCATCAGGACTGATGACTTTTTCTCCAGGTCTGAGTGCCCTGAGAGGCAGCAGGTCAATGCCCTGTGGTCTGGATGACCTGCTAACCTGGTGACATTAACTCAGGCCATCAACCTTTGTATTACAAGTCCCTACACCGCTCCCATTCTCTTGCTGGTGATCTTTCCCCTGCCAAATGACAGAATCAATACAGAATCAACACTGCAGGAACAGCAAGAGAAATAGGAAGATGGACCTTCTTCCCCCTTTAACCCAAAGACCAGTGTTGGGTTTGGTTCATGGGATTTGGCCATTTAGTTCCTGGCAGGGCTGTGGGGAGCTGGGGGTGTCTTCAGGACCCTGACAATCCCACAGGCACTTCTGAGCTGTCAGAGTTGCCCTCTCAGTTAATAAGGAGCAACAGTGGGCATTCCTCAGATGGCTGAGGCCACTCTCTTAACCCAAGCACTCCTGGCAGCTGCACCACGTTGCACAACCACCATCTGCAAAGGTCAGACCTTGCCAGGTGCTCACAGCTGAAGTCAAACCCCTGCACACCAGAGGGGAGAGCACTGGCAAGTGGTACTTGGTAGGTGACCCTCTGGAGGGCTTTCAAAGAAGACTCTAATATTACATTTATGTTACATAAGATAAAAGTTATACTTGGTATTTAGAAATGGTAATTAGAAAAGGCTTACAGAAACCAAAATGAGAAACATTAGTGCCTTCTTCAAAGTATAATTCTGATGCTGATTAATATAGGAGCCATCTTGACTAGGTGCCTATTTTGATTTAGGCAATTATAAGCTTAGCAGTTCAAACCAGTTCGCAATGAGAAAGTGAATCCAAGATTTACTGACGTGCCTCTTTCCTTTCTTCTTGCTGCAGTAAGTCTCTCTTCTTTTGTCTTCATCTTCTGTTCATTTGGGCCTGCCTACAAGAGAAAGGCACACTCATGGAATTACAATATGCCTGTAAACCAATAGTTAACTCCAGGCATTCATTCAAAGAGGGGCAGTAGATGGATACTCACAACTTTGTGCTGTTGAACAACATCATACTATAATTTTTTTTTGCAAAGGACTCGATTTTTAATACCTGCATGAACAGAGTGGAAGGCAGTACCTTGCACAGAGGCAGCAGTCCCTGCTTCTGTCCTGTGAGTGCCGTGGATTGGGCTGTCCAGGCAGGAAAAAGGCTGCAGTGGGCAAGAGCTGCTCCCCAGCCCGAGCCAGGGCAGTGACAGCAGCAGTGCTGGTGTTGTGCTACCTCTGCCCAGCAGATTGTGGCTCCTGCAGAGGTCAAGGCCATGCCCCCAGCCTTTCTTCCCATTTGGAGGTTACAGTCTGCAGAAGGAGCTGCTGGACTGTCTTCACTCTGGTGTAGGAAAACTTACTGCTTTGCAAGTTCTTCCTGTTCCTAATTGACCTGATCTAACCTGAAATAAGCCATTTGTATTCCTGCAGAGGAATACCAGGGAGTCCACATGGCCTTTTGCCCAGGTTTAACGTAATTTCTTTAAAGCAAACTGCAAATTAATAGTAGTGTAACCTTCCTGTGCAGGCAAGTCCTTAATCTAACTGGAACATGGAAAACAGCATTTGGGAAGACAAAGCAGTGCATAAACTTGGGGAGTGAGAGAGAGAGGCAATATCATTTGGAGTCCAGTGGGGATGATGGAGAAATCTGAATGCAGAGAGATAAAAATAATTAAGGTTTTTAAAATCCAAGCTACCAAGGAATCTAGCAATATGAAAAAATGGAGCCCAAAAAGATTTTCAGAAATTTTCAATGTTCAGAGAATTGCCACATTCTCTCCATTCATTCTTCCACTCGGGACAACAACCCTTGTAATTTTAGTCAAAAAACACTCTCCCTTCCACCCCCTAAAACTTTGAATCCACATTCATGGACTCATTCTTCCCTTTGTCTGATCCTCATAGACAGAAGAAATAAGAACAAAACTATGCTTTTACTTCCTCAGTTCCCACAGAAGCCTGTGACTACTTGATCTTGTCACTAAACCATTACAGAAAATAAAACCAGGACTTCATTAAAGAAATAAAAAAAAAACAGAGAGAGAGAGAGAAGCCTTGAGTGCTGCCTCAGATGAGGACTAGTATATGTCTGAAGTGACTAAATCTTTTCTGTGTATCCCTGTTCTAGAGACGTAGCTTATAAAACTTCCTGATTCTGTCTCTCCTTTCAGCTAAGAGTCTCTGCTTTCTGTAAACAGTCTTTTGTGGTTTTTCAGGACAAGATGAGAATTTCTTTGAAGCTTGAAAAAAAACCTCCAGGCATCTCTTCAGAGAATCATCATGAATCTGCTCTTCACCAAGCCCTCTCAAATCAACTGTGTGTGTTCTATCTACCAGTCTGGGAACATGGAGAGACAAGGGAAGGGGAATCAGCAAGGCTTGGGTGGCAACACGCTGGCCAAAGCACAGAGCAGCTCTTAATCAGATTGCCTTTTAATTCTTCACATGGGTTAAAGGCATTATGTGCTAAGAGTGAGGATAGAGGTGTACTCAGCAAAGGCAGTGAGAGAACGAAGTGTTTCAGCATAGGGGATTATTTTGTAAATATTCTCTCCAATGCTGTCCAGGCACAGTTTAATAATCACTGGCAATATTAGTGAGAGAAACCCCTGGCTTCAGTGCAGTGGCTCTGCCCTGCACACTGAGTTAGGGCACGTGTGGTGGGAAATGTTCACTAAATTGAAGAAAAATATTGACTACAACCCAGTACCCCACAGGCATTTATCTGGGCAGAGAGCTGATGCAGGCAGGGTTTTTTCTACCCCTAGAGTTATTTTGAATTCAGATCAGTTCCTTCATTGACTGCACAGGCTGACATCACTAACAGCTATCTACTGATCCAAAGAGTTTTGTAGCTGCTGCTGTAGGGGAATGCAGACTTTCTAGTGAAGGGTTCACCAAAAGTAACATCCGTGGTGGCATGTGGCCCTTCTTTCCATGTTATTCATCCAAACCAGCAAGATTCTGCCTTTTGATGCCTAAAAATGTCCACAGAAATTTGGGAACACGTGGAAATCATGCTGTTAAAGACCAGACTCTAATACTCACTGTTGACTAAAGACTGTTTCCAAATCCCTTTGCTAATTTGTGGCTGGACAACATTAGATTTATATTTTTATTGCCCTGCCATCTTACAGTACAAAAGAGTCACAAAAACATGGGATGGGGTCCTAGCTTCATAGGCAGCTGTGTAGAAGAAACAAGTTTTCAGTACTGCAACTTGAGAATTACATCCATGGTGGGATATATCTTTTATCACACTCGGGATGTCTGAGCCACTTTACCATTAGTGAAATACCTCCCTTCCTTAGAAGTGAGTCCATAGCTGTGTACAATGAGAACTCTGCTTAAGATGGTCAGTAGCATATGACCTGTTGATAGTTTTAAAACAGATAAGGAAACTCGTGTACACAAGGTCAGTGTCTGCCAGCATGGAGTGAAAACACTCTAAAAGTCAGACACAACTTCATAAACACGCTGGCTTCACAACACACATGCCTGGCTTGGTGGCAGTGGGTGATATTGGCTTCCCAGGGCAACCTCCTCAAGACTCAGAAATCTGCATTTCTGGCTGTTCTGGGGCTACCAGTGTAGCCTTTCAGAACGCCTGCCAGATGGGGCTTTGCAGGTGAAGGAATACCAAATCTGGGAATTTGCTAGGATTAAAGAGCTGAGTGTCCAAGCGCCCAGCAGTGTCAGGTTTTGAGGAGTTTAGATGAACCCATCGGCAAAAACTTGCCGAGTTTAAAGTGAGCAGGGTTTGTGAGGACTCTGGTGTTGACTCGAGTGCTCATGAGCTGCTCAGCTTCCTCCTGGGAATTGTGTCTGAGTCAGCTGTGGGAGAATTAAAAGTGAAACTGGAGAATACTCCTGCCTAGTGCAGATGGCAACACAGAGGGAAAACTGACTTCCCCAAGAATTGACTTCCCGGACTGCAGGATCAGGGTTTAAATTGCTGTGATATTTCTCAAACTTGCACAGCAAAGGATTAATTAATGTCATTTACTAGTGCATATGAATCATCACAAACAATACCCTTGTTTGTAAAACACTGCAGACATTGCAGGGATGTGCCCACTGCAGAATTGTTTAGAATTTAGAATTGTCTGCAAAGTTGTAAGAAGAAAAGGAATTAAAGGTATTATCTGAAATTTGCTTAAAAAAACACCCCAGAATTTGGGCCCAAAATTTTAAGAAGTAACAGCTTCTTAAAAAATACAGAAACCTTTTCCTTTTAACTGTCAGGCAGCCTCAACGAAGACACCTGCAAGTTTTTAAATTATATAAATAGATGCATCTGGTGAAGAAATACAAGCACAAATCTTTAACTCTGGAGCTGTAGCTGGCTGGAGAAGTATTATGGAAGGTGAAAGCAGAGGACTGGTAAATGTTTTGTTTGAGATCAGAGCATCACAGAATTGACTGGTTTGTCTGTAAGAAGTGTGTGTTGCTCATTCAAGGACTTGTTTGTGGATGTTTAAATCTTGTAGGGCCTAATTTCTGCAAGGGAAGGACCTTGGTTCTAGAGCTCCGATTTTAAGGGCAGGAAAAAACCTAGGCAGAGATGGGCTGTTTAATGTGTGAGTACTGTGGAAAAGTTCTGTCTTGTTTTTAAATCCCATGGTGAATCATCCTTCTGGAGAAGGGATCTTCCTTGTGGTTTTCTTCTTGGAAGAGGCAGAAGCCTGAGGAGGAGGGAAATGGAGGAATAATTGCTACGTGTGGATTAAGGACAGCCAAACCCCGTGTCCTTTTCCCTGTGACTTCACAGCCCCAGCCGTGTCCTGATCCCGTAAGCACGTTCGTCAGTACTTTTACTGACCCAAATTCGAGGAAGCAGCTTTAGTGTTCTCTGTGTCAGCAGGCTGTGATAGAAGGGAATGGGGTTATTTATGTACTTTTTTTCCTAATGACAGATAGTTCCATGCTTAGTGTTTGACTGATGCTTACAGGGCTGAAAGTCCTGGTGAATCCAAGGTGGGGCTATTTGTGGATGTAAAGAGATAGATGGCAAAACTGACACTGTAGGGAAAATGGGGTAAGTCCTTTTGCACATCAGTATGTTTGATGTCTATGGGTCTTGGAGAAAGAACTGATGAATAAATTCAATGCTTAGTGCAGCCCACCAGCAGTGTTGCGGGGTAAGCGCCTCACAGCCATGTGCCGCGGGCACAGGGGATGGTGTGAGCCCTGCAGAGCCGCAGGCTGCCGTGTCCAGGCTGCGCTAGGGGCAGGCGGGAGATGAGGCCGGTGTGTTCTGGGCGCAGCAGCCCCTCCTCCCTCCCCTCCCCGCCGCGCCGCCATTACGCGCTGCGCCACTGCCCGCCGAGGGGGGAGCGACAAGATGGCGGCGCCGCCCGCCCACGTGACCCACGGCCCGCCTCCCTCCAGCGGCGTCTCGGCCGCACGCGCGCGGGGCGCTCTCGCGAGAGCGGCGAACAAAAGGACAGCGCGGCGCGGTCTGTGTGTTGTGCGGGGGTCGCGCTCTCGCGAGAACTCGCCGCCGCTCTCCCCCCGAGCAGAGCCGGGCGGGCGCAGGGGAGGGGAACCCTCGCGGTACCGCCGGGGGCTCCGCGCGGGCCCGGCGCGCCGACGTCTCGCGACACCTCCGGGAGCGCTTCCCTCGCCGGCTGCGGGGCTGCGCGGAGCTCTCGCGATAGCGCCGGGAACGGGGCGGGGGGGAGAGGGGGCGGTCGCGTGCGCGCTGAGGTCAGCGCGCGCGGCC
>VZRO01007591.1:312031-372973 GCA_013397915.1 Daphoenositta chrysoptera | reverse complement strand
TCGAGGTCCGGTGCTGCCGGGCCCCGGTGACGCAGTTGGGCCTGGACTCGGGTCGGTCCGCACCGTTTTTTATTATTTTCTTCCTTTTCATTCTTACACCGCCCCCCACTCCCCTCCCCGCGCTGGGCGGGCTCGGTGGTTATCTAACTCTCGGGGAAGGCGCGGGGGCAGGAAGGGCCTCCTGTGCTGCAGCGGGCCCGTGGCCGGGCTGGCCTCGCCCTGGCCGCTCCGGCGAAGTAGGTCAGGGAGCCGGCCCTTCCTTCCCTCCGCTCGCTGCTCCCCGCCGCCCCCCCGCGCCACACGTGACGGGCGCCGGCAGCCGGATTAGCCGCTCCCGCTGCGCCGGGAGTCCGGCCCGCAGTGCGCAACCGAGGTGAGATGAGATGAGATGGCGCCGGGCTGCGCCACCGCCGCCCGAGGCAGCGCCTGGCAAGCCTGGCCCCCGCCGTGGGGATCCGCTGCGAGACCATTCAGCCATCGCTTCTTGTTTGTGGAGAGGCGCCTTGAGCTAGTAGAGAGCCTTTGTTTTTGTTTGCTGTTAAAACAAGATCCATTCTTACGCCCGGCGTTGATGCTTCGATCAACTGAAGAGATGATATTTTAAGTGGTAGCTTTAAAGAGGATGTTACGAGGTCAGCCGTGGGAGAATTCCTAAAGAATTGGATGTGTTTAGGCGGCAGCACAGGCAGCTGAGCGCCAAAAAAGGACAGTGCATTGGGGTCTTTGTTTTGGATTAATTAAGGTCATGTTGGAAGACATATGCATTACATAAAATCAGTTTGTGTTTAAACATGCCTTATTTATCACGTACAAGTTTGTAATCCTGCCATGCAGGCAAACAACTGTAGTAAGTTGGTTCTTAAGCTTTATCGGTTTCCCAGTGCCTTCTGCTGAAATGAGTTCATATTGTGTTTGACTTAAAACCTCTGAGCAGCACACCAGCACTGCATGGACTGAACATCTTTTGGAAGACTTTACTGTGGGACTGAAGGCTATAGACGTTTTGGAAAAACAAACAAAAACGTATTTGCTGAAGTAATTGGCGGAAAACATCCCCTAATGTTTTGTGAGCAGTAGTTGCCTCAAACGTGAAGACTGTAATGTCTTAGTAGCGTTAATGCAGTTAATAAATATCTCGAGTCGTTGCAAGTAAAGTGCCCAACTTAGATGGTATTACTTGTGCTGGAGTCTCTGTAGCAAAAATAAAATTGCCACTGACCCAGATCCGAATGCATTTTAGTGCACTGAAATTCAGTCTATTTATAATGGCTCTTCAGCCACGTGGAGTGTGAAGAAGTCTGTGGTAGTCATTTGGTGGGTGTGAGATACTCTGCTGGCCTTGCTGCCCGTGTGGGTGTGTGTTTATTGGTGCACATAAAAACATTAAAGATGATAGAACGTGAGTAATAATAGGAGATCTGGCTTGGTACCATGTAAAAAAATTTTTTTTGCAGCAGTAGCTTGTTGGAATATTCTTTGTTTCTGATAAGTGAAAAGGCTGTTTTGTATCTTAGCATAAAGTCATGGTAAAACATGTTGATACTTGTTTTATTTCTTCTAGTTTTCTGGTCTAGACTTGAATTCTTCAGACTCTCAGAGTGAAGGAAGCTCTACAAGCAGTAAGTACATGGCAATTCTCAAGCTTACAAACACAGTTTTAGAAGTTGGGGGTTTGCAGCTGTGAAAAGCAATTTCTAAAGCCAACATTTACAGAGGCTGATGAGGAAATAGAGGAGGTTGCCAGTTAAGCTTGCTTTGAAAACACTGTGTGCTTTAGATAGAACCACTTAATTTTGCAGTGGTACAGTATGTGTGTACATTTCTGAAGCACTTAATTAGCTTGAGAGAACTTAATGTTCCAGTTCTGTCCCAGATTTCAGTTGCCTCTCATCTGAGGCCGCTGAAAGTAGTAGTAATGTGGTGATTTGTCTTCTTAAAACATCCAGGTAGAGTTGGAATGTTAACTGCTGATCTCAGTTCATTGAATAGAAAGTGATATGCAAGGATTAAGTATGTTAAGAGGGGGGAATCTTCCAGGAATTCCCATTCAGCTTGTGGCTGGCATGTTCTCATTCACTTAGCTTTAGCAGACAGATGTTTCTGGATTGTAAATGAGGAATGCTATTCAGAGGCAATTAGGTGTGGCTTCTGGTTTGATCAAAGCTGAATGGATGGGGATGTGTGAATTTAAGGGGAAGGAAAAGTACTGGTAGTAATACTGTGAGTGCCAGTACTTGAATGTCACAGTAAATATCTTGAGCTGCTCAAGTATCTGGCACCAGCTTAAGCCTTAATGGGTTCTAGGAAGACAGGCTTTTGTCGTAGACACTGTAACACCCATAAATGGGTGTGTGATCTGGTCAGAGGAACACAAGACATCTGTGCCTTAAACAGCTGCCTAAATGGCAATCTTCAACTTCAGTCTTCAACTGAGGGTGTGCTGCCAAGTGCTGCTTTAAAGGATTCTTGTTTAAAAATGCTGCAAGGAGCCGTAAAGCTTGAGGCAGATGTTTTTACTAAGCAGAAGCTGTTGTTGACAAGATGAGCATTTCAAGATGTGCTGACACCACGGGCCCGTAACACTACCTTTTTTCTGTCCTTCAGAAGGCCGATACATTCCTCCTCACCTGCGGAACAGGGAAGCTTCAAAACAGGGTATGTATCACAAACACAGTGGCAACACTTCACTGGTTCTGGAATCTCTAGGAGCAGGCTGCAGAGGCTCTGACAGCACTGCTGAAGGCAATACACAGACTGCTTGACTGTCCAAATGGCAACTTTATCTTCTGCTTTCAGTGTGCTGTTCTAGATCACTTCACTAGCTTATATCCAAAGCTCAAGTTCAGTATCCGACTGACAAAACACCTTCCGTGTCTGTAACAATTAACTGTGACTGAAGCGAGATGGAGTCTCCCATCTTAACTCGCTCTGTAATCTTGAGTGTTGGTCTGAATGGATTTTGTGGGTACTAGTTTTTCTGAGGGACTGTGATGTGGAACATGTAGCTGTCAGTTGTTTAGTATAAACAAATTACACAGTTTCACTTTGTAAATGTATATTTTGCACAGAGATGTTGTCCTTGTTCAGCTTCCTGCAGTTTTTATGGAAGCCCCTGGGAGTACTTGCAGAAGGAAATGCAGGCTGTTGGTGAAGCAAACATGAAGTACATGACCTATTTTGGTCACATGTTTACACAGGGGTTTATGTTGAGAAACTGCCCTTCCATCTTCCATTTGGATATCTAAGCAGAACATAATCCAGAAGAAAAGTTTATTGAAACACTTCAGTGAAGTAAATTGTGACCTCTCTGTTTAAGATCCTGGGGGGCAGGTGCTGCAGCAGTGATGTCATGTCTGGTGACTTGGGTGGATATGAGAGACATTTCTTTTAACACCTCTTGAAATATACCAGAATGCAGCAGCTAAAAACACTTCCTGCAATGCTACAACGTAAAGGATTTAGGTTTTGTGGCATGGGAGGACTTGGATATCATCTGTTTCTAAAGCAGTTAACTTTCACAGATTCTTTTCAATACTGCAGGAGGATGACTTGTATTCTGAGTGGGTGGGAGGCCAATACTGAAATAAATGCTAGGATATCTCACAGTGCTTCTGGAGCTATGTCACTTTAAATCTGACTAGATAAAAAGTGCTATGTTTTAGTCTTAAGCCATTTGAAGAAGGATCAGTGTGTTTTTGCCTTGCCTTTTATCTGTCCAAGCTAGTGAGTTTCCTGGGTGGTCAGGGTTGGTTTATTTTTTTTTTTTTTTCCTAAATTTATGTAAAAGAAGTATGGCCTGAAGCACCAAGTGCTGACCAGCGTGGTACCAGAGCTGAATGTTTTTGCAAAAGGAGAGGGACTGGTTGGCAGCCAGTTCAGTGCTCTTGTTCCCAGTCACGCTGACCTCGAAATGAGCAGACTTACAAGAAACTGACTTGATAAATCTGAGGAATGTGCAGGTTTCTCAAAAGCGGGAAACAGCTCTAAGGTGGTTGTGAACTTCTGCTGTTCATAGTTTTCCTTGTGTGGTTGTTTGTGCCTAAATTTTGTGGGTAATAGATGCAGTAACCTTGAGTTCTATCATGAACTATTCTGTATAGGACTGTCATTGTACTTCCTTGTGTGCAAGACCAGAGTTCAGACATGGCAGTGTAGGTGTGATTACCTGAGGCTTTTCTGGGGACTTAAACTTCACCTTGCAAAAAGGTAAATAGGTCATCAGACTGTAATCTGATGTGTGGCTTGTTATTTAATAGAACTTTGGCTGCCAATTTTCCTTGGTAAACCTAGTGTTCAAAAACTGCCTTTAAACTTAGTTGACTGCTATACCACTGGCCTCCTGGTTCCCTGTGACAGGGTTCATAATTGCTGAATGGAAAGGCTCCAGTTCCAGTTCAGGACCCTGTTGGAAGCAAAAGGGCATCATGAGTTTGGGCTTACAAATCTGAGCTGTCTTGTAGGATAACTGGAAGTTTCTTCTACAGTTGTACTGTCATTTAAGTGATGTTTGCTTCTGTTCGCACTACATCAGTGATTTCTTTGGCTGCATTGAAACTGTTCTGAATTTTGGCTACTCCTTGGAATTTTTAACAACAGATTTTTCAAAGCTTAGACATGAGGAAGCAACCTTGCACGGTAGTGTTTGACCACACAACAAACTCTTGATGCAGCCTTACAAGTGTAGTAACCTGATTTAAAAAACCCTTCCATTTAGCTCCAGATCTGTCGCACTAATACTAATTATTTGCTTTGTAAATGGGGAGTAGGGCAGTTCAGAACTGCAGGAAATAACAGCCTGCATAAAAATAATGTCCTTAGGTCACTTAATGACAGTTCTGTTTCTCAGCTGTGGGAGCTCAGAATGCAGGGCTGCTGGCCTGAAGTGTCTTGCTTTCATGAGCTCTAAAGCTTGTTGTCATGTAAGTTTCTTGTTAAACTTCCTGGAAGCAGCTCCTCGATATTTAAAGTGTAATCTGATCTAAAGAAGATCAAAAAATAAATATGAAGAACTCACCTTAAAGGTCTTAACCACCCTAAAGGAATCTGTGATTCTGTTTCTCCCATATTAAAATAAATGGATTACTGCTGCTGCATGTGGCAGGTTTTCAAGTGAGCTGGCAGTGATTTGTGTTAGAGCGTTTCAAAATACAAATTAAAACACTGCTTGAGGGAGATGCATTGACAACTGTAATGCTGTTCATAGATGTAAGAACTACAGAACTGCTCTGGAAGTTGATTAACTTTGTGAATTCTTATCCCTGCAGTGAGAAAAACATGCTGGATGGAATCTCTGCAGGTTTTTACTTAGCAAAAAAAAAAAAAAAGCCTTACATTTTAAGGAATTTCCTGGTAGCCTTTGCACAGTCTTGGAATCATTCTCTTCACTTCAGGGAAGTTGATCTATGGTCTGTTACAGGTTTTCTCAGGACATTTACTTCTGGTTTTAATTTACCATTTGATGTCTGAAATTCTGACTATTCTGCCAGTCGTTTATGTAGAATTGACTTGTATGGCCTGGCCATGTGTTCTGTGCTGATTCACAGATAAAGTCAGAGTAGGAATACCGGGCTGAAAGGTGAGTTGGTGAAGTAGGATGTGTACACCTGTTTTTGGTGTAAGAGTTACTGTGCTATCTTAAAATTAAGGCAAGGTACCAGCTTCAGAAGTAAGTGCAGTAATGAACTAGCTGAATAAGGTTACTTTGGAGGCTATTTGGAGTATAAAATAAAGCTAAAGTTGCTTCTTAAAGCATTTTGGAGGTCCTGAAGCACATTCCTTTATCTTGTGTGCTAAAAAACTTCATTGATGGGTTATTTTTGCTGTCTGTTTCAGTTGTCCAGACAAAGGAGTTACAGTTCTCACACTAGTGTTTAAAGTTCCCTTGTGACCAGTACATCTCTGGATCTGAGTAGTAGAATTTCCTAATTAAAAAAATCAGAGGCAAGGTGAATGGCACTCTTTTAGAGAACATCTAAAAAGGTAGGGTTATTCTGGTAGCAAAGCCTTTTTCAGAGAGACTGGGCCTAGAACAGCCTCTTTCTTTGGAATGAGTTTGTTTTGTGGTTGCTTTTATTGTCTGATGAATAGCTCTTGACTGGTTTTGTGCTATGGAGCTGGCAAAGCGTGCTCACAAGAGTGACATTATTTGTTTATGTGTTCCATTATTTAACTTATTCTCTGCTGGAATCCCACAGCTGAGATGGAAAACATTACACAGACTTGGGGAGGTTGAATCTCTGAAGTACAGTTTGTAATTTCTTAGTCCAGTACCAGAGCAATGTTTAATGCTTCTTGTTTCTGCTGCCTCACAGGCCCGGGTAGCAGAATAAAAGTAAGGTTTTTTACTCAGTGGTGTTAGCAAGCTGAGGCACTTTGTATTCTTTGGAGTTAACATATATAAGTATGCACTTACTGTAGCAAGGGTAAAAGTGCTGTGGAAAAATTCAGTGTGGTTAATTAGTTGTGAAGAGCTCCATATACTTCCTTTGTGTATGGTGCTGTTACTTTGTCTTAGTCTGTGTAGATCACATTGCTTTGTGTACTTGCAGTATGATAAAACATTCTAACTTCTGTTTGGATTTCTGATACCATTTATTGGTCTCTGAGAGGCCTTGTTAACCTCCAAAAATTAAATGTGTAATCAAGGATTTGTGTTGGAGAGATGATGTAGATGAGGCTTGGCATGACTTAGCATTTTAATGTTTCTTCTGATACCCATCTTTCCAGCGTAGGGAGCTGAAATACTTGCACTAAGGCAAGTGCATGCTTTCAAAAAAAACCCCAAACACGCTTGTACAGGCAAGGAGGAATTTCAGTTCTGATGGGTGGTGAGAAACACTCAGTCCCTTGTTGAGAAGTCCTCAGTCGCCTTCACGCGTTTTCCATTCATGAAGGAACCCGCAGACCTTCCAGCGAAGACTTCCTGGACAGAACTTGTTTTTTCTTGTCAGAGCCTGGATTGTGTAATGCATGGCTGAAATCCCTTTCTCTGCTAGGTTTTGATAGTGGTGGCTGGAGTTCCAGAAGAGACAAGGATGCCTACAGCAGCTTCGGAGCGCGCTCCGACCGCGATGCGAAATCCAGCTTCTTCGACCGTGGAACCGGATCGCGAGGAGGGAGGCAAGTACTGGTTTGTCTGGGTGGTGCACACGAAGCCTGCCTCAGCTCTAGCACTGCACCTGTAACCTCGATGCTAAAATTAGAGTTCCAAGTGTGAACAACATGAGGTAGGAGGAGCCTGGGAGGGGAGGAGAGAGGGAGAGAACCTTGCCTTTAAAGCTACGTGATTTCAAGGATGGGCAACTTGCATGTCTTGAAAAATGTGCCCTGTAGTCTGTCCCAGCCATTCACTGCAGCTGTAGTGACTGGCTGACTTCAGCATTCACCAAAGTGCTAGGTGGGTGGCTGTTTCCAGGAGAACCATGAAGAGCTGTTGGGAGCACACAAAATACATCAAAATGGATTTTTTTTTTTTCCAATTTTTTTTTTCTTGTTCAAAAAGTGTAGTTAATAAAACTGGGTGAGACTCTTGCAGGTTTTCTGCCTTACTTGATCAGTCTTACACACATCATGCGTTGTATGCACAAGTGTGGTGAGAGTGACCTTTACCGACTAGTAAAGCTGACCTAGTCCTGTATCCAGACTTTTCTCAAACATGATTTACCAGGCCAAAAACTAAACAGTTGAGGTAAGGACTTCTTCCACCTTCTTTCCAAGTCAGTAACACAGGTGAGCTCCCTCTTTGTGAAATAATTACGTGACATAATGGAGGTATTTGGTCACATGTGCGGTGGGGGAATAAAGGAACAAATTGGAGCACTGGAGGGTTTTGTCTGGATGTGGGAGACCTGTGTAGAATGAGGCAGAGGAAGGGGTGGAGTGGATACAAAATGATGCTGCTTAGGAGGTTTAAACAGAGCTCCCTACTAAGAAATGGCAAAGACTGAGCAACTTGGTTTGCAGCTCCACTGGCAGATGACTGTTCATGTTTGTTATGCTTAATCAAATAAAACCGGTGATACAAAGTTCACTGTGTTATGCTAAACTGAGCTCTGAAATAATGACAAACTCTCCTGTCTGACACAGAAAATGTGACCTGGTCTGATGGCCAGGACTAATTTCTGTTTTTAGGTCAAGAAGCAAGTATAGATAATGTGCTGGTTTTGAATTGTTCCACAGTTGTGTATGTAACACACAGAGCATACGCTGCTGCATTGTTACAGCTTTGATTCTGCATGTCAGAACCCCTTGTTCCCCCACCCTGGGAAGGGTGGTCTGATTCTCATGCTGTATTTAGATATGAAGAGCGTGGCAGAGGAGGGGACTATGACCGGAGTGGCTTTGGCAGATTTGACCGTGGTGGGAACAGCCGCTGGTGTGACAAATCAGATGAGGATGACTGGTCAAAGCCTCTCCCCCCAAGTGAACGCCTGGAACAGTAAGTCATGGAATAGTATCGATTCAGGGGGGAGGGTCATTTGCTAATTCTATCAAGTAAAAGTACTTTTATCTTCTGTTTTTAGGGAACTCTTTTCAGGAAGCAATACTGGCATTAACTTTGAGAAATATGATGATATTCCTGTTGAAGCAACAGGCAGCAACTGTCCTCCACATATTGAAAGTGTAAGTTTTTTTAAAAATCTCTTTTGCTAATGTATTTAATACTGGCTATTTTGCATGTGAAACTTGATGTCTTGCTGTCTGGAGTTGAGGGAGGAAAGGAAACATTGTCCTCCCTTCCTACAGCTAAGCTGTTTTCCACAGGGGGGTTGCATGTAATGAACAAAGACAGGGAAGAAATTGTGTAAGCTTTTTCAGTTAACACTCATTGCTTACTTCTTAACTGTAACTTGCTCTTAAACAGTGAACCTGTGAAGAAGTGCTCTGAAGGTGCTGATTTGGGAGCAAATGCTAAAGCATAGGCAGTGTTAGGCTAAGCCTAGTGTGTGTGCTGGTGTAGTCAGCACTTCAGGCTTGGCTGGCTGTTTAAGAATGGCTTACAAGACTGGACTGAGTATCTGTGTGACTCTGTAAACTCCATAGGCTAGTTCTGTGTGAAGACCTGAAACAACCTACTTTATAAATGACTTGTTAAACTGAATGTTGTGTTACATGTGGTTAAAGGGGAAGATTCTGATCTTACTCCTTTTAAATATCTTACAGTTCAGCGATGTTGACATGGGAGAAATTATAATGGGAAACATTGAACTCACACGTTACACCCGTCCTACTCCAGTCCAGAAACATGCAATACCTATTATTAAAGAAAAGAGAGACTTAATGGCCTGTGCTCAGACAGGTAAGTTAATAACTCTTTGCTGCTTAGTCTCAGTAGAAGTGGGGTCTTGTATTACTGCAGATAAGAGGTCTGTACAGTAGTAGAACCTCCTGTGCAGAGTGTATAGAAATAGTTGCAGTGTTGGAAGCTAATTAGCTTTAGTCTTGCATCTGCTTTAGATGTGACTTGACTAGATTTACTGTGTTTGTCCCAAGAGACACGTTCATGTCTTTAACCACATTCCCTTCAGGATTTTGGGGTGCTGAGAGTGCTCCAGTGGCACAAGTAGCATCCGTATACCAGTGCAGGTGTTACTGGGAATCTGCTAGTGATACAGGATTAGTGCTGTAGTTGATAGTAACTCTTAATAATACTGACTTTTGTTCTACTAGGGTCTGGGAAAACAGCTGCATTTCTTCTACCAATACTGAGCCAGATATATGCAGATGGCCCTGGTGATGCCTTGAGAGCAATGAAGGCAAGTATTCAGATACCCAGTCCTGAAAAAGAGATGACTGCTGTCATGGGCTTAGGGTTTTTTCCCTCCCCCCATAAGCTGATGTCTGCTACTGAACACAATAGGTGGTTTTAAATGCTGTCATCATTTTGGGTATGAAAGATTAGTGTTTCAGCTTCTAGAAGACTTCACGTGTTTCCCTTAAAATACTCAGGCTGTGGATTACTTTTTTTCCTACCTGAGGAGTTGTATGCATAACTGTCCATTTTTATTTTAAATAAGTGGTTTTGTTGTTGCATAAGCTTAAAAGACACTTCCCTTGCTACAAAAAGCTACTTGGTCACACATCAGTGTCCTCGTAATTTCAGAACAGAAAGTAACTGGTTCTATGGCTGTCAGTTCTGCACTGGTGAGGTTTGGGATTGCAGTGCTTGTTGAAGAGACCAGGATTGTGCAGCTGTTGCCATAGTAAACTATGGCTGAACCTTGGGTACTATAATAGGGCTGTCTTCAGAGACAGTGCTCAAGTTGGCTTTCAACCATGCTTTGTCTTTCTTGTTAAGACAAACTTGGTGACCTGTCTTAGACGTTGCCTGTAGTAGCTTTTTCCTGTCCTCTTGTGTTTGGAATACTCACGCAAAGGTTTTTTTTTCCTTCAGGAGAATGGGAGGTATGGGCGCCGTAAGCAATATCCAATCTCACTGGTCTTGGCTCCAACTAGAGAACTGGCTGTGCAGATCTATGAGGAAGCCAGAAAGGTACATCTGACAGTTTGTTATTATAACATAGCTCACGTGGGATTTTTCGTGGTGCTAACTTACTTTGTTTCACAGTTTGCATACCGCTCCAGAGTTCGCCCCTGTGTTGTATATGGTGGTGCAGACATTGGCCAGCAGATCCGTGACTTAGAACGTGGGTGTCACTTGCTTGTAGCAACTCCAGGACGACTGGTTGATATGATGGAGAGGGGGAAGATTGGACTGGATTTCTGCAAGTAAGTAAAGTGTTGCTTGTCCATGTACAAATGATTTAAAGGGGGATGTAGTTAAGGACCTCGGGTTGTAGCTTTTGGACTATCTAAACATCTAGTTGAGAACTTGTAACCCAGTGGAGGCACCAGAGCACAGCTTACAGGAAAATGTTCTGAAGGAGGTTTTTTACTACTACTTAGGTACCTAGTCCTTGATGAAGCTGACAGAATGCTTGATATGGGGTTTGAACCTCAAATTCGTCGAATCGTTGAACAAGATACGATGCCACCAAAGGGGGTTCGTCACACCATGATGTTCAGTGCTACTTTCCCCAAGGAAATCCAGGTACTTTACAATAGTGTAAATACTTAAAAAGCTCGTAAGGCCAAAGAAATTTCAGCTTTGGAAGGAGGGAAAATGTATTTTCTAATTTTAATTTTTTTGGTTTTTTTCCTCCTTTTTTAAGATGCTTGCTCGTGACTTCCTTGATGAATACATCTTTCTGGCTGTTGGCAGAGTAGGTTCTACATCTGAGAACATTACACAGAAAGTAGTGTGGGTGGAAGAGCCAGACAAACGATCGTTCCTGCTTGACCTGCTAAATGCCACAGGTAAAGAACGGCTGCAGATAAGCAAATGAGGTAAAATTCAGAACAGGCAAATCTAATGACTCAAGCAGTAAGAATTTCTATTGATTAGGTGAATGAAAGGGTATTTTGTTAACATGTAGTGAATATATTGCACTGGCTAAATGCCAGTATCAAGTTGATGTAAGCATGTCTGTTAATAAAAAATGGGGAGGGAGGTCCCGAGTGACGTTACTTGAGAATAAATGGGCAGAGAATTGAAGCTGCCTGTTACCAGCCAGTGGAGCCTGTACTTATCTGTGCAGCTTTTCTTCTGCTAACCTGAGTTTTAATTCTTACTAGGTAAAGATTCCTTGACTTTGGTGTTTGTGGAAACTAAGAAGGGGGCAGATGCTCTCGAGGACTTCCTGTACCACGAAGGCTATGCCTGTACAAGTATCCACGGAGATCGCTCCCAGAGGGACAGGGAGGAAGCGCTGCACCAGTTCCGCTCTGGCAAGAGCCCCATTCTTGTTGCCACAGCAGTAAGTGAAATCTGTAACACTCGAGCATGAGAGCCTATTTCTTGGCCTGTGGAGTTTCACTAAGATTTGATTTATCCACTAACCACTAGGTAGCAGCAAGAGGACTGGATATCTCAAATGTAAAGCATGTCATAAACTTCGACTTGCCGAGTGACATCGAGGAGTACGTACATCGTATTGGTCGTACAGGCCGTGTAGGAAACCTTGGTAAGTATGACCTAGGGCTTTCACAGACAGCACTTCATACCTAAGTTGACAGGTGTAGTTGTATTGGCTGAGGAATAAATTTCAAATACATACTTGAGAGAAGCCTGTGAGCTGCCTCCTGTGACCAAAAGCTGGTCACTGCTGTCTAGCCACTGTGGAAAGCTCCTTTGGGTAATGTTCTTAGTGCCATTAAAAGGCTCTATTACCACTCGTAAGCCTGGTGTTCTCTGTGTCTGTCAGTAACCATAGTTTCATGACTGGCTGTGGTGGAGTAATGGTCTCCAACAGCTTACTCTTAAATAACTCTGGTGTTCTCAGGCTTGGCTGTAAGGAACTGGAGTGTGGAATGGCTTTAAGTGCAGTGATGTACTTGCATTGTTTGTAGCTAAAACTGAGTATCTGCTTCAGGTCTTGCCACTTCATTCTTCAATGAGAGGAACATAAACATTACAAAGGACTTGCTTGATCTCCTTGTGGAGGCTAAGCAAGAAGTACCATCTTGGCTGGAGAACATGGCCTATGAACAGCATCACAAAGGAGGAGGCAGCCGTGGGCGATCTAAGAGGTAAGGCACTGCTTTGGCTAGAGGTGGATATTCAGTCCATTGAGACACTTCTGTGACTTGTTATCTGTCTGAAGATACAGTTAGAAGATGATAAGTGCAGTATAAACTGAGTTTGGTGGGTGCAAAGGTGACAGCTGGATGTCTGTCTGCTCTTGTTCTATCTGTTCATAAGGCAATTATCACGTAAGATCTCTTTCCTCTTAAGAAAGCAACTACATACAGCTGAGGTGGAATGATGTTAGCAAAAACCATTTAAGAACTGTAAAACCAGCTATAAAACACAGAAATGCATACCTGCCTGTGCCAAAAATGTACCTTAAGCCCCTGTTTTGATGTTAAGAAGAAGGTGATGCATGCCTCCTGACAAAACAGGAGAGAATGCAGGTGTGAGGCCACTTGTAAAACAATTTTGCGGTGAAACCTAAACCACTGTAATACAAAGCTTTGTTTATGGGCTTACAGGGGGTAGGATGGGAGGACCCTCCTCTTGATGCAGTTAACATGATCCAAACACATTGGGTTTGGTGTGAGTTTTTTGTTTCCCTAGCAGTATGCTTGTAAAATACTCATCTTGTACAGCATTAGAGCTGGTCATAAATGAATCACTTAAACACTAAGACAGGGTTGGAAATCCTGTGGAAGCAGAGATGTCTCTGAATCAAATCTTTCCAGGTAGCCTTGGGTTGCTTATAAAGTCCGCTCACCTCAGTGCTGGCTGTCGGCCAGCCGTAGTTGGTACCCAGCGTCAGAGTACACGAATCTCAGTGTCTGCAGTGCTTAAAATGCCGCCTGTTTGACTCCAGTGTTTGTCCCTTGTCCCTGCAGCAGTCGGTTCAGCGGGGGCTTCGGAGCCAGGGATTACCGGACGAGCAGCGGCTTCGGCAGCAGCAGCTCCAGCAGCAGCCGGTCGACCAGCAGCCGCAGCGGCGGGAGCGGCAGCAGAGGCTTCGGAGGTGAGGGGCTGGGCAGGCACTGCTGCCAGGCACAGCCCACGCCTGGAGGGCTTGCTGGGGTGAAACGGGATGGAATGCTTGAATACGAGGTCAGCTGGTGCTTGTCATGCAAAGTCTCAGCATCCTGCTTGGAGCTAGAGCAGTGCGAGTTACTTGACCAGTGGTTTGATACTGCCTACCTTTCCAGTATTAGTTTAATGTTGTGCATGTGGCAGTACTGCTGGGTGGGGTTCTGTAATAGACAACAGATACCTGGGCTGTTTGCTTGTTGTGGAGGTGCAAATGTTTAGAGTTAATTAAGCATCGCTTTCTCTTGCCTTTCATAGGTGGTGGTTATGGAGGCTTCTACAACAGTGATGGATATGGAGGAAACTATAACTCCCAGGGGGTGGACTGGTGGGGCAACTGATCTGCTTGCAGCAGATACCCCACCAAACAAGCTAATATGGAAACCACATGTAACTTAGCCAGACTATACCTTGTGTAGCTTCAAGAACTCGCAGTACATTACCAGCTGTGATTCTCCACTGAAATTTTTTTTAAGGGAGCTCAAGGTCACAAGATGGAAATAAAGGAACAAGTAGCCCTATCTCGAAGGTGGTTTTGAAGACTCTTATTGCTGTAGTCAGGATTAACTCCCCTCCCACCCATCCCCACCCAGAAACTGCATTTATAATTTTGTGACTGAGGATCATTTGTTTGTTAATGTACTGTGCCTTTAACTTTAGACAACTTTTATTTTGATGTCCTGTTGGCTCAGTAATGCTCAAGATATCAATTGTTTTGACAAAATAAAAATTACTGAACTTGGGCTAAAATCAAACCTTGGCACACAGGTGTGATACAACTTAAACAGGAATCACTGATTCATCCATAATATTACAAAGAAAAACTTATGCGGTAGCCTGCATTAGGGCTTTTGGTATCTGCAGATTTGAAAAATAAAACATCTTGAAGCATATCAATGCAATTAGTTTCTAATGTGGCAAAACTGTACTAAGTTAAAGTTCTGATTTGCTCACTCTATCCTGGATAGGTACTTAGAACCTGATAGCCTTTAATAAGCCATTCCAGTCATGATGAGATGATGTATGGATACATGCATACATTAAAAGCACTGTTTTTGAAGTTAATGCAAGTAAATACAGCAATTCCTTTTTCAATATTTAGGCAGATCATTAATGTGAGCTAGCCAAATGTGGGCAGAACATTACAGGGAACGTTTAAAGGTCTGATAACTTGAAATAGTTTTTAGGAGAATTCATCTATTTAGACTTTTTAAAAATGCCTGCCATATGAAATTGAAATGGTAGAATGGCTGACCATGGCAGTGATTGGTCCTCCTTAAGGGCCTGACTGAATTTTTGGTCTAATAACGCATGCTAGTGTTGATGTTTTTTGGTCAAGAGGGTATGAACAGGAAGAATTATGCAGCAGGCTTTATTTTAATGCAGATTCACATTACTCTGTTCAAGCTGCGTGGAGATGTTAAACTGGCTTACTGTAGACTTTGTAAAATGGCTCCAGAAGAGTAACAAACAAACCTGAGATCACAGAGGTTGGAAATGTACATAAACTGCACAAGGTTTCAATTCTGCTATTAAAGTGCAGTTTTAGTCAGTTTTAGTTGCATAGGTTTCCATTGTATTTATAGTCTGTTATGCTAAATCTGGCCAAAGATAAGTATTGTCCACCAGAAAAACGCCTCTGCCACTTGGAATTTCTGTGCTAACTTTGCGGCCAGAGCATTTAACAACTAATCTACAGTGGCATAGGAAAATGGCAAAAATCTCCTAAAGTGCAATAGATTTTTTCAAGTGTATTGTGCCTTGTTCTAAAACTTTTATTAAGTAGGTGCACTTGACAGTATTGAGGTCATTTGTTATGGTGCTATTTCAAGTCTAGGTTTAGGCCCTTGTACATTTTGCCCATAACTTTTTACAAAATACTTCTTTTATTGCACATTCAGAGAATTTTATATATGTCTTGTGTGCGTGTCCTTAACTTCCAATCTTATTTTGTCTCTTGGAGATTGAACGCAGCTTGTTTAAGGAGAAGGAAATAGATTCTAAAACTTATTTGGGACCATGGGAATGATAGCTGGGAAGAAAACTATTTGCACACGACAGATTTCTAGATACTTTTTGCTGCTAGTTTTGTGTAATATTTATTGAACATTTTTGACAAATATTTATTTTTGTAAGCCTAAAAGTGATTCTTTGAAAGTTTAAAGAAACTTGACCAAAAGACAGTACAAAAACACTGGCACTTGAATGTTGAATGTCACCGTATGCGTGAAATTATATATTTCGGGGTAGTGTGAGCTTTTAATGTTTAAGTCATATTAAACTCTTAAGTCAAATTAAGCAGACCCGGCATTGGCAGTATAGCCATAACTTTCTGATAGTAAAACAAAAATTGGCAACTTAAAATTAAACATGCCAAGGTTTTGATACACTTGTCTTAAGATATTTATGAAACACTTCTAAACACTGATGTGAAGTGTCCAGATTCTCAGATGTTTGTTGCGTGAGTTTTGTTTAGTTGTGTGTTTTTTTTTTTTCAGTGAATGTCTGGCACATTGCAATCCTCAAACATGTGGTTATCTTTGTTGTATTGGCATAATCAGTGACTTGTGCATTTTAGCAAGTTTTATCAGCCAGCAATATTTTCAGTTCAGATACAAGGATTCAAACCAATATGCAAGAATGGATTTAAACTTGCTGAATGTGAAAATTCAACTTCAAGTCACTGTAGGTTTAGAATTGCTTATTGTATTAGTTTAGATGCTAGCACTGCATGTGCTGTGCATATTCTTGATTTTATTAAAATAAAAAAGTTGAACTGCACAGTCTATTCATTTGTGAAGCGTCACTCCTGGTTGCTGAGCTCTGTAGCCCCAGCAGTCTCATTCACGTGCAGCTCTGGAAGCAGGTGACTCTAGTGTGGCACACGTCAGTGTGGTGACAGATGGCAGCCAGGCTCAGGGCTGGAGCTCCAAGAACCTAAAGTGTTTCTGTGCAAGTGTCCTGCAGGTGCCAGCAAAGCAGAGGTGGGACAGACGAGCAGAAAACCACCTCGGGTTCTTCATTAGGGGAACCAAGTTAGGCTGTAACAACCTAATTAAGCCTTGTGAACTTTAGCGTGATTACTCAGCCCGTGACTGCTCAGGATTTCATCTCACAGTTGTCCCTCTGAATTTCACAGGAGTGCCTTGTAGAGAGCTTCGAGTTTTGACATCATACCTCTTCATTGTGGCTAGGTATTGAAAAGCTGAAATGAGAGGAAGTACTGGAATATCCAAGGGAATAGAGTGGAAGGAATAGATTCAGGTGTTTCCAGTGACTTTAAAGTGAGAAAAATTTGCTTCATTTGAGAGGAAGTGATTTAGAGAGAGCCTGGGTTTCAAGTTCAGTGCTGAAATGACAGTAGAAACTTGTGATTTCCTGGTGCATAACGAAAGAAGGTGGGGGAAAAAAGTAATGCCTGGGAGCCTCTGATCCGTAAAAGTGATGCAGGTGAATGGCATGGGGTAAGGACTGGTAAAGGTGTGATGTGCACCTGCAGTCCTGGATCCATACAGGAAATTACACCACCCAGCCAGTACTGTGTATGGGCCTTGGAGAGCAGTGGAAAGGAGGAGGTGACCGTGATTCCCAGGATAGATTGCTGGAGCATCTGCCTTGAGCACACTGACTGTGGACCACACTAAATTTACCTGCTTTAGACTTGCATTAATTACCAACCTCATCATGCAGGGCTTTGTGTTGTCATGCGATGTCCCTGGATGTGCAACATGCACTTAAATACCTTCCAAAGGCAGTTCTCCCTCCCCTGTGTATCTGTAGAAATGCTTGAACCACGGTTAGGAGATGGATATCCAAGGGAAGTGTGCACTGTGGAGGTGGAGCCCGAGGGCTCTGGAACTCAGCTTTGAGTGTAAAGGTTTGCTCTCGGTGCAGTCATTAGCTTAGGTTTGTCCCTGGCAGAGTGCAGGAGTGGCAGAGGAGTCATTTGGCAGCCAAATCCACAGGAGCACAGGGCTCTGAGCAACGCTCTGCACTGGGGCTTGCAAAGGTGGTGCAAGGGTTAATGTCAGGCAGTACTGGGCACAAAGTGAGTGAAAACCCAAGGAGAAAGTCTGGTCCTCAGGAAGATTGTTCCTACAGGCTGGAGGAAACCATTTACCTCTGGAGATGGAAGTTAGGGAAATGGCAGGGAGGAGGAGCCTTGGGACACCAAAGGGACTGGGGTAAGAGAAGCACAGAGCGTGTTCCCACAGAGGTGGAAGTTTGTATTTCAGTAGTTCTTGGCATACTGGGCTGCAAAATTTTTCCCACAGTAAATGAGAAAAGACTTCGGAAGAAGTGGGGAAGACATCTTAAATTGTAAAGAAAAGGGCTGTGAAGTTCAATGGTAAAAATTATTACTGATTTCTCTTTGTGAAGCTTTGTTGTGTGAGGCCTTCAAAACAGGCAGTAAAATCAGCCTTTGAGCAATAAATGTTTGCATAAGCCAGCAGTGGCAGAGGTTATGGCAGGAAGGTTGTAGTAAAGTCTTCTCTTGGTTTGCCAGTGAGGTCACTGTGACCTGTGCAGATAAGCAGGGATCTTGAAACAGCATCTATTTGAGTGTTCTGGCAGGGGTGGGAGGGACTGGGATTGACGTCCTAGTGTGGAGTTCATGGAAGTGGAGAGAGCCGTGGGGTTACCAGAGAGCCTTGGCTACTGTTTGGTGCAAGGACTGAGTCCAGGAAAGCAGGATGCTGCTGAGGCTGTGGCAGCCAAAAGTTGCCCTGTAAACCTCGTTAAAGCTGTGTGTCTGTAGCTTCCTGAGTTTGTGAATCCTCATCCAGTGCAGTGCTCACTGTTGCTCACACTGACCAATGTGTTCATGGAAACAGCCTGCAGTCAGTTATGACAGGCCACATGGAGCTGCAAATCCCAGGTGTTAGAGCTCATTATTGGGTGGAGGGGAGCAAAGGATGAGTCTGGAGTTTCACTCCTGCTGTGCTGTGAGCTCTGCTGCTTCAATGAACCTGGCTGGAGCTGTTGCACCAGCACTCAAACCAACCTCACAGGTTGTAAGCTGATCATTTCTGAGGGGAAGATTGCCAAGGCTGTTGAGGTGACAGTTTAAGAGGTAATTTTCTATCTTGGCTCCCCCTTGGTGTCAGAAAACAGCAATACAGATCCTGTCTGGTTCTGTCAGCCCCTTGGTTGGGTGCCTCACGGAATCAGTGGCCTTGTGCATAACACTGCTCATGGGTAGCAGTCGTGTAAGTAGTCCCAGGAAGTGGGAAGTGGTTTGTGTAATTATCCTGTGCTCACAGAAAGGTGACACTTCACCAGCTGAAGTCACCTGCTGGTGGTTAATGAGGCAGGCCTGGAGCAGAGCCAAGACTGGGAAAAGTGTAAGTGGTGGGAGGGCCTTTGCTGATGTACCATGACGAGTTCCTCTACTGCTGTCCTTAGCTCTTTCCTGGCATTATTTAGGGAAGGTCTGGAAAGGCTGTCGGATGTGCTACGGATCTACAAGTCTGGGTTGTCCATTTAGGATAAGGAAATTCTGCTGTATATTTAGTAATTTTAGGGGCACTGCATCTCCTGGGAGAGTTTTTGTAAACAATTGAAATGCTGCTCTAAACTGCATCCTGCCAAGGGTAGGGTTTGCTCTTTGTCCTGCCATTTCAGGGGAAATTCACCATCATCTGATTTGTTAGCAAAAAATATTGCTGCTAAAGGCATTGCATGGTTCAAATAAACATTCATTGTGTTCAGAGCACAGATTACACAATGCTGAGCCTGATTAATGATCTGTGCAGGTTTCAACACAGTGACGGCATCAAATTATGTATTTGGTGTGATGAAAGCTTTGTTCCCACTGGCCTTCCACACAAACCACAGTTTGTCATCAAGGGTCACAGGACTACAGGTTTTGCAGGGAAGGCTGAAGTACAATCTGGAGCAAGTGTTGGCATTACGTGCTTAGATATTCAGTGCAGAAAATGAAACTGTTGCTTCAAGGAGGGACCTGATTACCAGGGTTTTTTTCAGTGGCTGAAGAGTTTGTCTAATCTCCTTCAGTTGATGACTCATTGGGAAAGAAGTAGTAGTGATAAATTTGAAAAGGAAGCAGAATAAAAGGTTTGGCAAAGACACAAAGCATCTGCTCCCAGCTGTGCTGCTGCTCTGGGTTACCTGGGGTCAGTCACATCTCATGCTGCAACTGTTCTCTTTGTCTCTTGTTCATCCTGTCAGTGTAAAGACATCAACTTTTTCAGTCAGCAATTGCAGCACCCATATCCAGTCTCATCTGTCATCTCACCTGGGACTTCTAGGTTCTACTTGAAAGCAGTAATTTGCAGGTAGATTCAGCTTAAAAAATGGCAGCCCAGTAAGAGCATGGGATACCTTGGCATATTCCTTGATTATTCTACTATAACAAGAGAGAGAAATGAGATTTCTGATAGCATTTCTCAAATATTTACCCTTGTTCTTTCTAACCCAACTTCCGTTGTTTAGTTTTCTTTTTTTTTTCCTGGGTACACACTTGTTTCTTCTTGCAGTCAAAACAAACATTGCTTCTGATGGCACTCGAGATCTCAGAGGCTCATGTGATTGAAAGCATTTCTTGTGCAGCAAGGGAAACAATTGCTCAGGGTTATTTACAAAGAAGGAACAGCCAGAAATTAAGTGGACTGGGAATCTTAATGGAAGCTGTTTGTTAAATACCACTTGTGTGCTGAGCTTAATCAGAGATTAGATGCAGGTTAAGGGAAGTGTTCTCTGAAGAAATATAAAAACGTTTGAGAGCTGAGAACTGGCTTATGGAAACAGAGTCCCACATTGCTGATCATTTTCAGCTCTCTCTGTTTATTCATGAAGAAGATATGCCCGGGACTCTCTGGGTGAAAAGACTGTACTTAATTATGTTATTTAAGTTGTGAGTCTACAAATATAGTGAGTATACAAATATATCATGTACTTGAAAGCTTGCCTGAATTTTCTAACTATATCAGCTGGTCCAAGAGAGGAGACATCCTCTTCTCATGGCTCCTTAAACAGCTGAGGAATCTGGCAATTAGGCTACTGTTAAATCACAGTGTGTTTCATGAAAAATTCCTCCAGGGACTCAAGTACTTGCCTATTTTATGTAGATAAATTAAAATGATGGGCTCATTGCAACCACTGGTGCTTCTGCAGAACTTCTCCGGAGTAAATCTCAGCAAGTTTTAAGCAGGAGTTCAGCCTTGCCAGGAAATGGGGAGACAGAGCAGCCAAGCAAGAGGCCGGTGGCCGAGTTAGAGTGGAAGCCCAGCTCTCCCCTGAGCGAGTGACCCCGTGTTGCTCTGGCAGCACAAACATCAGCTTCCTCTCAGGATGGCCTGGTGATCTGGGAGCGGCTGAGGCTCCCGGTCACAGCACGGGAACTTCCACTCAGCCTGCAGCCTCTGCCCCTGCCTTGGGACTCGTTACCCTTCAGTAGGAACTCCCTGGGAATCCCAGTTCCCCAGGCAGGATGAGCCTTGTGGTGGTCACCAGGGATTTAGGAGGTTTTCTGCTACTGCTCTTTGGTCTTTGGTTTAGCACCAGTGATTTACCTTTGCTTCACTTGCTGTAAAACTCTGAGGTCTTAACTCTTGAGGTTCTTAAATGAATTAATTGTGACTTTGAAATGCCCTTGACAGGAGCCCTGCAGAGACGGGAGGCAGCTTTTGGTGCTGCAGTCTGTGAGAGCATCCCCAAAACTCGTAGCAAATAGAGTTTAACCTTGCAGTGCCCTGCTGAATTTTCTGGCCTGGGCTGTGCTGTAGGATTTTGAATGTCTTAACAAGCTGTAAGCACCAGGACATCTCTGGTTGTTGATGTATGCTCAAGGAATGTCTGCCTGATAACAGCAGTCACGTCTCTAAGGCTTTGTGAACTCCGTGGAGACTCGCCCTGGAATGCACCAGAGGTCAAATCATGCTTTTCAGTTTGGATACTGAGATCTCCCTCCCATGTCAGGAAAGGATCATACTGCTCTGACCAGTGCTTTTAATATTATGGGCACAGTTTTGGTTTAGAAGTCCAATCATCTTTCTTAGCTGAAGCCCACGTGGACAGGCTGTAGACACCCCATACAGGTTCATCCCTACCTCTGTTTCACTTCTTGTGCTGAAGGCATTGGATGGGAGGTGGAATGGAAACCTCTGAGAGCAGTTTAGGTTAAGACTTATCTAGAATTACATGAATGAATTATAAATTAGGTTTAGGGACAAGGAATGTGTTTCCACATGGATGGTTCAATTGGAAACCCAAATTCTTTTTTGCGGTGCAGTCAACCTTGGCTGTTGGAGTGGTTTTCTGTTTGCAGTCACCAGATTCTCTGTGATTAGAGATTGCTGCTGTGCTGGGTTTTACATCCATCAGTGTGTAGGCAGGGTGTTAAATTGCCAGCCATGGAGCTGGGGACCACCAGCCATTTACTGCTGCATGTTTGTGCTCACTGTCCCACTGGCTTGAAACCATTTTGTTTTCCTTCTGTCTTCCCTGACTCTTTCTACTAAGCCCAGGAACTTATACTTTCCTCTGAGTCCCAAAGACCTGCCCTCATCCTTCTGAACCACGTAACCCTTCCTTTTTTCCCCAACTCTGTCCACCATCTGCAACCTCTGCTTGGTTTGGGTAATTTCAGAGATCCGCCTGCCTTCTCAAAAGTCAGAAATTTTTCATGCTGTTGTTTCCCTCGATGTTCCTGCTCCCACAGCCCTACTTCTAGAGGAATAGTCTGCAGGGCTGCTCAGGCAGCATCTGATAAGTAAGAGCTGCAGGAATATGGCTGTGCAAGGCTTTTCTCAGCAAAACTGTTACTGTAGGTTATTTAAACATAGCTCTGCTGGGTCATTGAATTCTTTCAGCCCAGAGCAGTAGCTGGCAGAACTGTAAATGGATATGGCTGTCAAATTTGCATGTACTCCTCAAAAACTGCTTTATGAACTACTTGGTATTTGAATTCTCATCAGTTCAGGAGAAGATACAGCTGCATAGGTTTTTTTACTATTATATTATCAATAGCATAAAAATAACAAGAATGCAGTGACTGATAATCCTCCAAAATCAGGAAGAGGCTAGTTTATAGTAACATTTTATATTTAATTTTGTTTACTAGAGCATGCTGTGTTATTAAAATTAGACCTGGATGAAATGTTTTTCCTTTTCCATGGAATCTTTCAACTTCAAAATTAATATTTTTCCTCCCTGGCAATACAGATCAAAATAGCATGTCTTTGAGGTAACATAAAGTCTGGGTTGTTTGATAGCTTTGGGCTTTGTTGTACTTCCTTTATTAAAAATTGCAGGAAAATGGTTTTAGTTTTTAAATCCAATTCTCAAGACATACTCTTTTAAAGAATTGACATTTTGACAATTCTGAATCAGTTTTCAAAATGGCCCCACCTTATAAACCTTTTCTGAAGTATCAGCATTTTCCAGCATAGTTTCTAGAATAGTTTTGTTGAACAGCTGCTGTCCAGCTCTGTGGTCACTTCATATCAGTGTGTGACACCATTTTCTTTGTCACAGGGTGACTCAACATCTGTAGTGCCTGTCACCAGTTCAGCCTTGGGTGCTGCAGGTTCAGGGCTCCTGTTTGGGTGCCACCTGACAAGAAAAACCTTATTTTAGCTGCTTCACTCCAGTGAGCAGCAGGGACACCTGTTTCGCCTTGCTATTCACTGTACTATTTTATATTTTCATTTTACAATGTTAGCACCACTTTACTGAAGTACAGCCTCAGCAGCCTAAGTATTCAGTATGGGGATTGTAGAATATATCTGATTTATAGCCCCATCCTGGTGTCAGAAATGTAGAGAAATTGCCTATTGGATTTTCAAGAGTGGACCTTTAAGCTTTGGGTTGATTTGTCTGCTTCTGTGCAGTGTGCAAGGCTGATTCTGATGAGGCCAACACTGGTGTTACATCATCTCAATTAATGCTCTTGAAAAGCACATTTCCAAGCTCAGAAGAGCCAGTGGAGGCAGTATTTCCAAAGCATCCTGGCTCTTGCTATGCCTTCACCACTGCTTTTTTGAAAGGAGTTTCCTGCAGATGCTGAGGGGGAAGAAGTCTCAGCAGCACAACTCTGCCACCACCCTGCCCCACAACCCAGCACGGGCAGAACGGGATGAGAGGAGCCCTGCCAAGGGTGGCCAAAGGGGGACCTTCCTTAGGGACAGTGGGGCGGGAGAGGCCCTCAGAGGCCAGGCAAAGACAGCGGTGTCAAACTCAGGAGTTTTGTTGGTTTTCATACAACAAGAGTTTCCCCTTCACTCAGTGTTACTGAGTGATGCTGTTTGCACGCCAAGCAACAATTGCCAAGAGTTTTGTGAACAGCCCCTCACATCATTTCATGCAATAAAGAACCCTGTTGATGCCCCTTGCAGGCACTGGCCTTTGGCTACCAATGGGCCTGGCTTTTTCCCATGAAAAAGAAAGATCACAGAATCTTTGTGTCCAGGAGGCCGAGGCCTACTCACCTGGCTTGTGGCAGAATTATAAAGCCCAGCGAATAAAATTGCCACGCTGCCCCTCAATACCAAGCCAGCATTGCATGAAGGCACCTCTTAATGTGACCCTTG
Source organism: Daphoenositta chrysoptera (assembly GCA_013397915.1). NCBI lineage: Eukaryota > Metazoa > Chordata > Aves > Passeriformes > Daphoenositta > Daphoenositta chrysoptera. Next base: position 348,811 of record VZRO01007591.1, on the reverse strand, counting down.
GGGCTCTGGCATCAGCCTTCACATCCCTGTGGGAACAGCTACAGAGATCACGAGACCTTTTCCCCCAGCCCTGCTTCCCAGGGAAGGGCGAATGCAAGCTGCCCTTCTCCTCCTGCTGCCTCCTCTCCTGAGGATGGCAAAGGAACCAGGAGGAGGAAAAACCCCATTCCGTGTTTCATTGTGGCTGCAGCCTGCAACATCCTTTCAGAACTAAGCATTCTCTGAAAACCATGCTGGATGACTGTTGTTATCAGGAGGAGGTTTGTGATCAAGGGAGGAAATTGTATTTGGATAGTGAATCAAAGTCTCAGAATTCTTGATTTCTGTCCCATTCCTTTTCAGTAGGTTGTGCTTTGGTTTTCAGAGTGCCACCTTCCCAGCTCAGCGCTCTTTGTGCCCTCCTTTCTCTTCAGCCTTTCTCTGCCTGCTCTGTTTCTTTCCTGGTGTCTGTCTGTACCCGTGGCAGCTCCAGCCATAGACTCTCACCACATCATTTTTCCCAGTCCATGTGCTAAAACAACCCTTGATTGAGTTATGAAGGCTGGCAGTGAAATGTCATTGTAAGATCTTGCTCCGCTTGAGTTTCGGCCCTTTCAGAGCTTTGCCTTAAAGGGCAGGAACATCTTTTCCTTGCTGGAAACTGGAATTCCAGACCATTGCAGTGTGTGCCACGGATCACAGAGGGAATTCCCGAGGCTCCCAGGGTGCTGTTTCTGCCGTGCCTCCCAAGGGAGCTGTGCAGGGGCAGGTGACAATGTGTCAAGTGGGACCATGAAAACCTCATGAGGCTCAACAAGGCCAAGTGCCAGGTTCTGCACCTGGGTTGGGGCAATCCCTGGATTCATCCTTGCTCTTGCTGTACCTTCACCACTGTTTTCTTGTAAGGAAAGTTTCCTGCTGATGCTGAGTGGGAAGAAATTTCAGCAGCTGTCACCACTCCTGATGTGGTGATCCTGGTGGGCAGCTGAGGACAATCCTTCCTCTGCTGTGTCATGGGGCTTGTCTGAAGGAGGGACTTCCTCAAGCCTTGAAGGCAGCAGGTGCTCAGTCATGGGTTTGGTCCTGGCTGCTCTAAATGAGATTTGCAGTGGGTCTGACACCAGCTGGGGAGAGGCAGCTCAGCCTTGCTGCAGAAATTGCAGCGTAGGCTTTGCCCTCCGACGTCAAAAGCAGAGTGGGAACGAGATCAAAGCTTTGGATCTTCCTGCTTGCAGTCACGGGACAGATCCCAGCCTGTGTCCCGATCCGGGTACCGGGGGGGCTGGCTGGAAGCAGCGGGGATGCTCGTGGGGGAGGGAGGAGGGATGGCAGCTGTGTGTGCTGGCGCTGGTGCAGGCTGGCTGCTGACGCTTGCAGGCTGGCAGGAGGATGTGCTTGATCAGCTTTGTGGGTAGAGAAAATGTCCTGGATCAGTTCGTGCTGGCAAGAGACGAAGTGAGAAAAATAATGAGACTGAAGTGGTGGAAGTGAGTCTTTCCCGGCTTTCCATGCAGAGAATTCCAGAGTCCCACCTTTTTCTTTTGAACATCACTGAATTGATCCTCTCAATACAGAAATTATCTGTTTCCTTCTACTTGTGGGAGTTATTTAGCCATTTAACTTGTGGGTGGCTGGTGTTACCCTTTATTCCCATTATCCCTCCTGAAGTTCAAATTTGTGTTTCCTTGGGCTGGGAGGTGACAAAAACCTTGTGGCTCTGGGGTGACACCTCCCACTCAGCCTGATTTAACCTGTGGTGCTGCCCTTAGAATTAGTCTGGAGCAAGTTGTACTTCTCCTTTTCTTCCAGCAGAAAGTTCCCACTATGGTTCTGCTGGAATCACTAAGAGCTCCTTGGAATTCTGTCCTGGAATAGTGCTGGGCATGGGAGAGCAAGCAAAGCAGCAGCTAAAATGAATGTGTTGATGGGTTTGATTTCTGTTGTTCCTGTACATTGTCTCACCAGTGACTTTCAGAGTACATTTTCAGGTATGCTGGGAAGCTTAACTGTGGAATAATATTACAGTGTTAATTAAGGAGCAGCCAGGAAAGAAACATGTTCAGGTTCTTCAGATCAAACTGGAAAAGAAGCAGCTAGGGAGTGAGGAAACAGTGATTTCAGTACAGTAGAGAAGGATGTCAGGCTTGGCAGGGTGATTGCTGATGGGCAAGAATGGAGTGCATTAGTGTCAGGACATTCCTTCCCGTGTCGCCTCAAGTTTCCATGGCCCAGCTGGTGCAGGATGCATGTTTGCATTGTGAAGTGCCTGTAAACCAGGCTAGAGAGGAGCCTGGCTTCTCCTAGCTGACTTAAACAGTGTAAAACTACTGTCCTTTGGTGGGAGACACTAAAAATACCAGAGACAGTGCTCAAGCCTTTCATTTGATGAGAAATTTATTAAACTTCCAACACAGTATAGCCAATAGTGAGCTGAATTTATGCTTCAATTTCTAATATTAATCTTTAATTTAGCCCAGAGCCTCTTCATCTAGCTGTGAGCTCAGCATCTCCTGACTCTGCTGTTTTGATCAAAGGTGCTGTTCTTCAAGGGCTGTAGCCTCTCACACTCTGCAGTCACACACAGCAGATGGTTACCCAGGGGAACAGAGACAGACCTGTCTGCTCAGATTGCTCAGTCTGTTCAAAATTGACAACTTGTGGATGGGAGAGTGGATGTTCTATTAGTTTTGGAGCTGGGCTCTTAAACAGTGCAGTAGTCCTTCCTTTTTAACTGAGGGTAATTGAGTTTGAATTGGACAAGGATCTTGCACATTCAAATACAACCTTTCACTCTTCCCTTCCAGTTTTCCTGTTTTGGTGCACAGTCATGTCACGTGTGTTACAGCTGCTCATGAGCTCCCGTGTGTTCCAGTGGACTGAGGCAATTTCAGGAGAAATCTGAGGCCCCAGGGCACACAGGGGTGTAAGGCAGAGAACTGCCCAGGTCCCAGGCTCCAAACTTCCTCCATCTGTTTCATTGTCTCTCACTTACCTTGTTCCCAGGTGCTTTGGTTTTAACACCACAGAACTCCTGCACAACTCTTTCTTGGACTGTCTTTTTATACCTTATCCCACTTTGTCAGCTGTGAGATATGTCTCTTTTCCATTTTTTACCTCCTTTGTCCAAATGGGATCATAGAATTGTTAGGGTTGGGTGGGACCCTAAAGATCACTCAGTTCCAACCTCCCTGCCATGGGCAGGAACCTTCCACTAGACCAGGTTGCTCAGAGCCCCATCCAGCCTGGCCTTGAACACTTCCAGGGATAGGAAGTGCACCTCTCTGGGATCATCCCTCTGGAGGATGACAGTGTACATTGCCAGCCACTCCTTGCAATGGACTCATGGGATAACAGGAAGCCTGGGTAAACTTGTAGGGAAACTGGAACACAGTTCCAGGACATCTGTGATGTCCTGCAGCCTTTTGCTCTATGTTTGTAGAGCATCTAGGAAAGTAGCATCTTATCTGAATTGCCTTGCAAATCCATAGGATTAGTCATGAGAGCAGGGAGGTTTAACTGTGTAATTCAGACAGTGATGCTAATGAGAGCTTCTTAGACAGGTCATTTCACAGTGGTCTCTTAAGTCATCTTCTCTTCTGCTCTCCCCAGAGTATCACCTGGGAGCTCTGAGAGCATGGCTGGCAAACTGTAACCAGATGTTACAGACCTCAGCTGGTGAAATTCCTGTCTGGGGGAATAAACAAGCAGCGTTTTACGCTTTGCTGTAGGAAATTCAGGGATTACCTAAGGCTGGATTTTAAACCTCCTCCATAAACAGACTCCAGCTGCAGCAGTCCTGGGATCTGAACCCTCTTGCTCCAAGCTGCAGTGCCAAATTAGAAACAGGCTTTTTCCTGGGCAGGCTTTGTCCTGAGACGATCTCTCGGTTTGTGAATGTGTTCTGACTTGGCAAAAACCCAGTTGTTTAAAATATTCATTGAGCCAGCTGTGAACCTGCACACGCCCATGGTGTGATGAGTGACCAGAGGAGCCACCAGTGGCCTCTGCAGAGTCCCAGCCAGTGCTGGTGTCAGGGCTCCCAGCTCCAGCCATTCAGGAACACATCACCCCTCATATGTCACAGCTGAGAGAGGGAGGTGCAGCTTCTTCCAGGAGATGAAAGACAAAAAGCAAAGGAAATAAAATCCATCAGCAGCCTGGAAATGCCTTGCAGTGTTTGCATTGCAGTCTTCTATGTGCAAGGCTAAAATAGGACATATCTATATCTAGCTTAAGAGGGGCAGAGTCCTCCAGTGACCTTCCTGGCCTGTAAACCTCAGATTGGATCATGGTGTCTATTCACAGGTAAAGAATCAAATGTTTGGGCCAAAAGGCTTGTTGCCAATTTTCTGTGCAGACCATTGGATTAAATCTCAATATATGACTTTCCCTTTGATGGAAGAGAAAGACCAGCCCTTACAACAAACCCCGTGTAGTGTATTTATGACAGCACAAGTTAGGCAGACAAATAACAGTATTTGGAGGAAATTTCTGTAAGCTGCTTAGTGGTTACAATAGCCAGTGCTGAATTACATACATCGTTTGTCCAAGTGGAGTCTCTGCTGTGCCCCCCTTTACCTCATACACAGCACTACAGATACTGTGCCAGGATGGCTGGGCACTGATGATGCCCCTTCTCTTATTTAGGGATGATTATCTGCAACTTTCACTTGTCCTTTCATGTCAGTCCCAGGTGAAAGCGCTGAGTTTTCCAGGCTTATCAGTGGATTAAAGCTGGCAAAAAAGTGAAAAAACCCAATCATTTCTTCTTAGCTAGCTTATGATAGATAAAGGAACTCTGAAGTATTTCTATTTCTCCCCAAATAGGGAACATCAAACAGACTGTTTCTTGCCTTTCCTCTCAGAAGAATATGGCATGGGAGGTCTCAGAAGTATTAAATTGTTTTTACTTAATCAAAAAGACAAGAGTCTCGGAGCCTTAATAGAGACGTATTTTCTTCTCAACACTTCTCAAACATTTGAGCTACATCAGATTTAATGATACGGGAGTTCTAAAGGGGCTGAATAAATCACTACTTTTGCTTTTCCTCAAGTGACATGCTGGTGATAAAGCTTCTCTTAGAGACCTGGTAGACCTTTCAGGGAAAAAGCAGCATTAAACCCAGACTGAATTTACTGTGTTTAAAAAACAGCAATGGAAAAACATGCCTCAATTACATAAATGTTACTGTTCAGCACAAAAATGTCAAACGTGCACGAGGTTCTTGGAGACCTTGGTTATATTCAGTAAATATATTCAGTTACTAGTGGTAACTTGGAAGACACTTCGGAGCAGGGAAGAGAAGGAGGGATCACTGAACAGAAAGCTGACAAGGGGTGCAGCTGTGCAAGCAGGGCTTGGCTGGCTGGAGCTGCAGCATTCAGGCTCTGGTAGGTCACAGCACAGTTTGTTCTTTCTGATTTACGAGTCCCACACTTGGAGCGTGTCCTGGCTTTGCTGTGTTAATGGCTTCAAGTGCCCAGGAGGGTGTGCATATCTTATCAGGCATCAGTGTGTCACGAGTGTCAATCGTGGGGCAGCAACTCTGTGCACACACTGCTGCATTCTTGGCTGCTTTGCAAAATGCAGAGCCAGGGCTGTGTCACTGCCTTCCAAACTGGACCCTAAAGAGAGTAGTTAGTAACTAGGAAGGGCACAAGAGGGTCTCACTTGCTGTGTGCAGTGAGATCAAGCTTCTGGTGCATTGCCATGTGAACATTGCACCCTGTATTTCCAGCACAGCTCAGCTCAGGTGCTGGTATGCCAGGGAGAAGGAAAATAAATAAAGCAATATGCTCGCATGTGCTGCAAATACATCACATCCTGTTTATTGCATGCAACTCCTCCCACCCTATTAATAAAACGTCCCTAAGGTTTCAAAGGGGAAAACTCAGCAGCTGCAGATGCAAAATGGCAAGAGCAGAGCGATGGTGCTTTGTACCACGCACAGATCAGGTCTGAAAGCTTTATTTACATGCTGCAAAGCTGTTTGCACAAGGCCTTACCCACTGTGGTGCACGAGAAATCTGCTGGTGAAACAATCCAGTTGTGGTACAAAAATTAAAAAGCCTTCTAAAGACTTAAGGCATTAAGTGCTCTTTGAGTGCTGCTGTACTACATTTATAAAATACCCAAGCCTGGCTCTAATGGGCTGTAAATGAACTCTTGGTGAAAAATATATCAAAATAAAACTGCAGGCAGCCTGGGAGAATGCCTTCCAGGTTCCTCATAAAGACTTCATACCAATTAGCAAAGCCAGTCCCAGAGAGCACATAACAGGCTTTTTACACTAGGCCTTGCAGATGCTGGGATGTTACTTTATTTTTTACAATACCAGTATTTACACCAACTATGGGCTTTAGTGAAAAGAAATGCAAGATTTTCTGTGAGAGCAAGGAAATGGTATCGTTTACAAGGGAAGATAAACAAAATTGCTACTACCAGGAAAATGGGAAGTCAGAGCTGTGTGGGCTGAATTCTGTCCTTATTTGGCTTTGGGGAATTATGTGATTTTATTCTATGACTCAGAGTTGTTTTTACAGCATTTGCGTCACCCAGAAAAGTTGAATCTGCATAAGACCCAGCATGTTCCAGGAGGGAATATTTTCTTCTGTAATGTGAACTGGCTAGCAGGCGCTGACAGGTTTCATGTTTTGCTTTATTATTTTTATTAGGATTATCGTTGTCATTCAGGCATAAACTGCAAGATGTCTCAGAGCTATCAGTTTGTGTTACTGCAGCAAGTATGTGCAGTATCAGGGAAAATCCTAATAGTCGGAGAATCATTTTACAAATCAGCAGCAGAGAATTCCATTTGCTTTCAGTTTGCCTCCTTTGACCTCTGCTCACATGTGGAAAAACACAGCCCGTGTATGACAGGGATAATGTAACTTCCCTGCTCAGTTCCACCCCGATCTCACCATATTATTTCACTTGCAGAGCCTCACCCATTATAGGTGCCACAAATTAGTCACTGCCCTGAAGTGTAAATGCTTGTGTTTTTCCATCCAGGAGGGTGGTTAGAGAATTTGGCACGTAATGCTGCGAGGAGTTGGCAGAACTGAAAGTAGGTGAGCTCAGACACTGGTCTGAAGAATGCAGCAAATCCAAGCAAATCCAAATTTAGGTCTCTGGAGGCTGGATCACAAGTGCTGCAGCCCTGTGATACAAAGTGCTGATCCGACATTGGCTCATTCTGCTTGTTCAGATGTGTTCGAGTGTTTCTGAGAAGTTATTTTTGTGCTGGCAGGCTTTGTGAGAGATCAGGTGGTGTCTGCCCATGCGGCTCTGCCTTTCTGCAAGGCTGGAGATCATTTCTCTTCCTGCAGCTGGCACGGAGCTGTCATTAAAAGTATGACACCGACATAAACACTGCTCTGGCTAATTAGACAGCAGTGAGGTTGTGTGCCCGCACCCAGCCTGGGGCATCTTGGCGGCTGTGGAAGAGCCTCAACCCCTCATCCACTGCTCAGGACCAAGGAACAGCTTGGGCATAGCTGAAATCCAAAGCAAAACTCGTTTGTTTTCTTGTTCCCAAGGGCGGGACACTCACCTTTCACCCCCCTCTTTTCTGGAGGGCGCTGGCACTGGACTTTGACTCCAGTTCCCTGTGTCACTGGTTTGGCACCGAGCTCGTGCACGAATGTGCATCATGGTCCTGACAGCCATTTCTGTAAAGCAAACTTCCTTCTTTCGCACCTACTAATATTTTTTCCAATTTTTTTTTTTTTTTTTTTTAAACAGCGTTTTGCTAGTGGTCTGCTTTTGGCTTTTGTTTTTTGGTTGCTCAGGTTTTGTCAGAGAAAAGGGTGAGGCTCAGCAAGGTGCAAGCATCTCTGCAGCCTGGGAGAGGGAGCACTGCAGTATTCTCCTGTTCTCTGTCTCTCCCCTTGAGTCCAGAGGAGAAGAAAATGAAGCCTGACATGATTATCAGACAGCTCATTAACTGAATCCCCTCAGAAGTGGTCACTCCTCAAATTCTAGGTGATTTAATTCCCCCATTTAATTAATTCCTCCCCTAGAAATTATTAGCTCACATTAGAGACAAATTACCTGTTAATTTTCCTTTTGATAATTAGTGCTCTCCTAGACCCTAGTTAAGCTTTCTTGCCTTATGTCAGATTTGATCAAAAGCAGACACCTGAGCCCTTTGATTTGTGTTTCTGTTAACATTTCCCCTTTCACGTGTGGAACACAGGCTAAGGCAGGGGTCTGACAAGGCCCTCCTGGAGAGATGGTTCCCTCCCCACTTCTGCTGGGGACTTTGCATGTGCCTGGGAGAGACTAAAGACCAAAAACCCACCCCAAAAATAATTACAGTGCAAGACTGTGACCTTTGCAGCTTCTGCTCTGCTGGTGCCCAAAGACTCTGAGCGTTGATTTTTATCTGAGAGTGGGGCACGGGGCTGGGGGCCGTGGCCTCCAGAGGGGTGGCAGTGTCAGGGCTGCGTGCGAGGGCTTTCACGGTGGATGGGGCAATTTTCTTGGGCTCTGGTCTCTGCTTCTGAGCCTGCTGATGTATTTTATCTACAGATTTGTTCAGTGCAAAATGCAGAAGCTGCCCAGGAAACAGAAGGCGATGCTTCCCCCCCGCCATCCCCCCCCGGAAGTGTTTGCAAATCCCATCTCCTCTTTCAGTGCGTGTTTCTGCCAGAAGCTGCTGGCATTATTTATTCATTTTGCTGCACAGTGTCATGGTTTCAACAGGAGGGGGGGATAGTCCCCTTTTGATCCGTGCTGGCCCATGGCTTCTATTGGTGGGGCATTACTTTAGGGGAGGTGGTGGGGTGGGTTTGTCTCTCCTGAAGCTTGGGGCTGCTGCTCATGAGGCGAGCACTGAGAAACCTGCTGGTGGGTGTTGCTGGTGTTAAGGGTTTGCTGTGCTGCACAGTTCATCCTTGCAGGCTCCTGGGCAGTGCTGGAAAGGCTCAATTCAGGCTGGCGTGGGACAGAGCTCAGAGCCCTTGCCGGGAGGCTGCAGGGCTGGGCTCCCCGCAGGACATCAGGGCGGTGAGCAGCGTCCCAGCGACACCTGACGGAGCCTGTTTGGACTGGGCTGCTTGGTCGTGCACAGGCATGATGGACAAAAGGCAAACACCCAGCAGACTTGGTCATGGAAAGGTGATAGGCACGTTCCAGGCTTGAATAATTGAAATGTTTACATCTCTTTCAGGTGCTGCCTAGGTCTCACAAAACACTTCTGATCAAACATTCAGGCCCAGAAGCTCGAGGGTGTTTCAGCATCCATGCTGCTGATATTCCCTGGCATACACTTAATCCTCCTTAGGTCTCTCAAGTGTGAACAGAGCCACTCAAACACAGGTGCTGCTGCCTGGCACAGCCCCAGAGCTGCAGGGCTGGGTCTCAGGCAAGGTGTGTCCAGATCTGGGCTTGGCTGGCACAAACCAACCTCTCTGTACTGTGTCAGTACCCTGGCTGCTCCTTCTGTTCCCCAGGGGATGCTGCTGTCCATCGAGTTGTGAGGGCCCTGTGTGTGCTCCTCCTCTCCACACCCTGAGCTGAGGCTGATGCTGTAGCCCTTCAGCTGGAGACTCTCAAACACAGACCCAGCTTGTGGCACTGGTAGGATCTCCCAGACTCGATGGGATGCTCTGTCAAGGCACCCACTGAGCACCTACCCCAAATAATAGTCTGAGGGAGTCCCAGCTTGGTGCTTCCTTTCATTGCTTCCACAGTCTGCTCTTTACTTTGCAGTTTTTAAACTGCACTAATTGCAGCCCCAAGCAGGAGGTTTCCCTATCAAAGGGAACATTTCTGTGACACTGGTGAGTCTGTTGCTCTGGTGAGAGAGAGACTGTAGAGGCTGTCACCAAGTGCACCTGAGTGGCTGCTGTGAATGCTCAGAGTGCCAAGGAGGGAGAGGATGTTTTGGATGCCCCAGAGGTGCTGCCCTATGTGGCCCAGCTGCTCCTTCCCCCTCCCACACTCTCATCTACCAAACATCTCTCCCCTGCACAGCCCAGTAACTCTCAGAGAAGTGTGAAAGTGCTGCTGAAATCAAAGGGAAATAATAACCATAGTGAGAAATTCTGGGTGGAAGACAGGTTTTTTGAGGGCTGTGGTATGTTGCAGAGCCCTGGTGTGATTTATTTCTAATGCTGAATGTCTGGCCCTCCATCGCATTTCCCACACGTGTCGTTTGCCCCCTCATTTATTTGCTGTTTCCCACCATACAAGGAGGGCAGATACTTTCTGCTCTCTGTTATAACTCAAATTGGCCACGGTAGCTCCAACAGCTTCTTGCAACACACTCGTGGCTAAAGCCCAGCTGTGGCACAGCTTCTCTGACAAGAGCACAGAGGGTTTCCCCCGCCTGCCTGCAGGCTCCTGTGAACACAGCACAACCTGCATCCCTGGGTGCAACCCAGAAATGGTTAAGGGATGAGCAGGCAGCAGTGCTGTTGCTATCAAGCTCGCAGGAGTGGAGCTTTCTCCTCCCGTTGCCAGTTGCTAGGTTTGAGACTCAGCACCGCTCCTATCCAGGAGTGCAGTACTTGCCCTGCTGCAGAGAAGCTGCATCCTCTGCCACCATCAATTCGATGTCTCAGAAAAAGGTGCTGAACTCCTCCTCCCTCAGGTAACGAGGTCTTCTGCAGCTGGCAGGAAACAGAGCCTTTTGCATGAGCAGAAGTGCTGTACTTCTGCGATCCATAAATACACCCCAGTGTGGGGGATCTGCTGTCTTTGCCGTGTCATGGCCGTGGGGGCTTTTTTTGGCGACGGCCGAGGAGGAGGAGGTGTCAGCAGCCCATAAAAGCACAGGCAGGGAACGAGTGGGAAGCAGAATGTGTGGGTGTAAATGTGAGCTTATCTCCTGCAGTGGCTGTTCCCCTCCCACCCCCAAGCGCTGCTAGCTTTAATCATCTTAGACCCGTGCAAGAACTCTGCATACGTCAGGTGCGGGATGTCTGAGAAGCTGCATTTCTGAGCTGGAGGATCTAAAACCCTTGCAGATGGACTTTGTGGAGGTGGCAGAAGGCTCCCGATGGCCACAGCTCCTGACCCCAGGGCAGCTCCCGGCCCCAGTGACTGCTCCATCCCCCTCTGGTGTGCCCTGGAGCAATGCTGTGTTTCACATCTGGGCTTGATATACTCACAGAATGCACGGCCACTGCGTATTCAGTAAGGCATTATAAGTTCATTTAACAAATCTTCCAGATCATCTGTGAGTGTATACTGCTCTAAACTCCCGTTTAATGTGCTGGTTATTGTGGTATTGTTTATTCCCCATCTGATACTTTCTTCCTTTCCTGCCTGCCAGTATCTTTGACAGACAACAGAATTCTATTTTAGATCTATACCAGGTAATTATGTTTGCTTGGCATGTTGCAGCGCTCCTTGTTTCTTTGCATAAAAAAATGTTAGTCAGGCAGGGGAAAGTGCCATGACAGATGGAGTAAAAATCATATTGCAGCCCAGCTATAGCCCCCAGGTCCCTTCATCCAAGAGTCCCATGGCTCCTGGTTCATTCTCCCAAATATCTGACCTGGCTAGAGAGCAGGATCCTGACATAAATGCCTGAGTTAAGCAGAGACAGGTAAGTGATGAACCTACCCCAAATACTGAGAAGGTGGCATTGATCCTGTCCTGGAGGTGGGAGAGATGAATTACCAGGAGGTAAATAAAGTGTCTGGTGAGTCCTGGGAGGGCTGTTGGCTTGGATAACATATGCCCTGTTGTGCCTTTAGTGCAGAAAGGCCGTTTCAAAAGGTGTTTGCAGAGCTGTGTGTGAGTTCATTGTGCACTGCCTGTACGTGGCTGTGGAGCAGCTTTATCAGGATGGATGGACTCATGAGCACTAAGGGGGAATCAAGCAGAACTCGCTGCCACGTCCTTGCCTTCCCGTGTGCACTCTGCAGGCTTCCCATTACATCACAAGGAACTGCAGGGAGTCACTGCCTTGGGCAGCAGCCTGTGGAAAGCATGGCTTGAGGACTTCAGCAGGACACAAAGAGCTCCCTGTTACTCTCCTGGGTGGGAGTGCGAGCTTCAGACAAAATTTACTAAAGAAACCCTGCCACTGAGTCACAAGGTGCAGAGAGGACCCCCTCGCTTTTTAAACTTCTCAGAGAGAAGCCTGGGGGCGGCTGGATCCAGTCTTAGACTGTCAACAGTTCAAGTAACTTTGACCTGCAGGATTTAAAGATGGCAAATCAGATATATTTATATAAAATGAATTATTTATTATGACAAATGATTAGACAAGAGATCTTAACCAGAATTATTATAAAAGCTGAAACTACTGGTAGTGTATAGTATAATAGAGTGCACTAAATTAAAGCAATTGTATTAAAGCTAGCAAAAAGGAACAGTTATTAAGTAGAGATTGATGTAACTCACCATACCAACACTCAGAGCGGGCAGGTCTCTTTTTCTTAACCTTGAGGAGCAACCTTAAGGGGCATCCCCACTCAAGGGAGAATCTCCACGCACAGTCCAAGAAGGGGTATCTCAGAAGAACCTACTGTCTGGAAAGTGGAGTGGACTTTTAGAGTGTAAAGGGGTTTGACTGTCAGCCATATGCCTCCAGGCCAGTTTAGCAGCTTATCTGCCAAAGCTTTGCCTTACTGTCAGGATGTTGATTCAGGGTTGGTGTGCCAGACTGACTTTTAGCATAATTCAACACCAACACAACACAGAGCTCCCCTCTCAATCCACCCTGACAGATTTGCAAATGGGACATTGCCCACTGAATTTCTTGACCACATTCCAGGTCAAAGCATGAGGGGGTCTGGGGGAGAATCATCCTGCCACAATTACACAGGATAGAAATGACCCCTCAGATGGACTGGAGCAGAGCAGAGCAGCTCCCCAGCTGCTGGAAAATGCAGCAGGAGCCCACACCCTCCTAGGGCTCCCCGGCTGTGCATGCCCACACCACTGGCACCCTCAGGTGCCACCTTCAGCAGGGAGGGCAGGCTGGCCGGTCCAGGGGCTGCCAACCTTGACTTTCCCCCTCTGTTGTGTGACGTGGGAGCAGCAGCTGCCCCTCGGATGCACGCCAGACACAGGTGATGCCCTGCTGCACACGAGGGCTGCTCGAAGGCAGGAGGGAGGGCAGGGCTCCCCTCACCCTGCAGAGGAAGATGATGCAGCCCTGTTCAGGCTTCACCAGCAGCAGCTTTTCCCTGAACAGAAAACCCTGAGTGTGGCCAGCCAGTTTTAGTCAAGGCCAAGAGTCAGAACGGATGTGGGAAACATGGATTCAAGTCCTTCTTCAGTTTTAATTCATACAGATCTGAGCCCAGCTTCCCTCCCCTTCCCCAGGACTGCTGTGGGTATTGTGGAGAGCTACCCAGTAGCCCAAATGATGTTGTTTTTCAGCACTGCATCCATTCACATGTACTGCAGTGGGAAGCAGGAACTTGCTTCCATGGCAAACGCCCAGCCCCTCACTGCAGAGCAGCCCACACTGCTCCTTTCTTGCTGGAAAGGTTCCTGTTTGATTGCCATGAGAGAGACATCAAACCACGTCTGCAGGATGGGCCGGGAGAGGCCTCGTGAGCTGATGTAAAATCCAGTGGATTTTACTGGACAGACTTGGACAGGATCTGTGTCCCGCCCTTGCCAGGCAGTGGGAGGATTTGACCTTGATGGAGCTACACTCCATCCCCAGGGCTCCTCGTCCTCTTCGTGTGGGGTCTGTCTTACTGGGCTGCTGGCAGAGGTTTGGGCTGACAGATGAAGACACTCGCCCGTGTTTTGCTGTGCACTGCATCTGCTTCAGGCTGCCTACCCTAGAGTGTGCTGTTCCCTTTCAGAAGATGCTCCTGCTGCAGCCGCAGGCTCCTGGGCCGGCTCCTGCAGCACGGCTTGGCCATCATGCAGCACCTGGGCTGGGACTGAGATCTGGTGCCCAGCTTGACCCTCTCCTCTTCCTGCTGTTTTATTGGCTTTAATTCATTACTTTCCACGTGGGTAAGTGGCTTTTTGGTAGCTATTTTGTGCCAAGTGCTGCTGCTGGCTGCCTTGTCTCATCCACAGACCAGGTGGTGAAGAACCCTCCTGCAGGATTGCTGCTGCAGGCAGCCTGCTGTGAGGCAGCTGATGGCTGCCGTGCCCTTGGGCTGGGTTTGGGCATCGTGATCTTCTCTCAGTCCACAGTCAGGTGTCCATCAGGAACCTGTCCCCACTGAGACCACTCTGTGATGGCAGCCCGTGTGTGTGTGGCGTGGGGACATGGCTCAGGTGGGAGGGTGAATGGGGCTGGTGAGAGCTTGAGGCCCTCCTTGCTGAGGATACACAGGGAGGACATTGTGGGGAGCACCACAGCAACTCTTCTGTCCAAGGGGTGTCTTGAGGTGGTGCTGGTCTTCTCCAGGGGTGGGACCAGGAGAAGGCAGACTGACAAGGACATGGCACGGCTGTGATGGGGGCTCTGGAACTTAATGCCTGAGCAAAGTTTGGTGCCCTCAGTCTACACAAAAATGAAACCCCTGCCTGCAGAAGGAAAGCTGTCCTCTCTTCTGAGCAAGAGAAAGCTCTTTAACTCCTTGCTCTCAAAGTCCTGGTTGGCTCCTCAGCTGCTTCTGCGTCTCCTGTGAGCAGCCACATCACGCGTGTACCAAGTGCTATTTCTGGTGGCGGCGCAGGCTGTGCTGCAGCTGCAAACCCCAGCACGGCCACACTGGTTCATCCTGTCTGCTCACAGGGCTGTAATCCCACCACAGGACACCTCCTCCCTGCCCCAAACTCCCGCCAGATGGGCTGTGTGTGACCATCCTGTGTGCAACAGGGTCCCACGGGCCACGCTGACTACAGGAGCTCTGCTGAGAAACGCTGAGGCAGCTCCTTCAAAGGTCACCCCAGTGATTATGTGCACAGGAAAGGCTCAGATGGGTGACACAGCTGTGGCTCTGAGAAGAGGGGAAGTATGAACCGAGCTGTGACTGCTGTTAAGGAGCTCAGGAAACCAAAGCCTGGGGAAGGCGGAGGGGCTCGGGCACTCTGTGGCACAGGGACCTCACCCCCAGCACTGGTCCCATGAGTGCAAGCAGCTGATAGAGATAAAAACCAGAGGAGTGAAGAGGTTCAGCCACCAGAGTCAGGCCAGCAGCTCTGCCCCTTCACTGCCCTAAGGTAGCACTTGGCTGGAAGTGTCTGGATGTGCAATGTTTGGCTTCCAGCTAATCCAGCACTGGTGTCATCAAAGCTGCACGTCCTTGGCTGTCTTGCCATCTTCTGTCAGAGAAAGTGAGCCCTGCTGAGGGCCACGGTGCTGCCCACAGGTAAGTGGCTAAAGTGGGTGAGATGAGACCTCTTACCTTCGGTTAGGTGAAATGAGTCCCACCAGCTGTTCTTGGACAAACTTGGAAAATAACGGGAATATTTTAATCTGCAAGAAGCAGTCCCCAGTGATAATTTTAAATCATGTCAATGTATATTAGAGATAGGTGCTACCTACAGATCCTTAAGTCACCATCACATGAAATGCCCCTGGCCATGAAGATAAGGGCTTTTAGAAGCAATCTTTGTTTGCACCGAGTCTGCACAGGATTGCCCTGCAAGGCAGACTTGTCCTCACTGCCAGCTGGTGAAGCTGTGCCAAGGTTTATGTCCCCACAGTACACACCTCTGGAGCAGAGTGGGTTCCTTCAATCAGGACTCAATGCTCCAAATCCTTTTGGTGGAAGATCAGATATAAACATCTATTGATTTTTTTTCAGTGGCAGCATACCTCTGCTGCTTTCTGGTCTTGTGTCCACTGCTCTGTTGACCTCTGGCTTCTCTGAGTTCCCAGAGATTTAAAAGAGCAGGATAGATCATGAGGAAGAGCTCTTGGTGGCAAAAAAAATCAACAGCACAGAGCTGCAGTAGCATGGTCTGTAGCTTCTGAGTCCACTTCCAGTCTGGCAGCCACAGCAGCTTTCCAACACTGAGCATCTCTAGTGTGCTCAACCCTCAGCCTTAACCAGCTGTGAGTCATGCTCTAAATAATGCTGAGGTGTGGTTTAGAGCCCAAGTTTGTTTCTTTAGAGAATAAATGCTGGTCTCCTTTATGTACACTCTGGTATTCAAGTTTTCTTACCTAAGATGACTAGAAACTTCTCCTTTTCAGGCCTCCTTCCCACATGGTCATGCCCTTTCAGGGCCAAGGGTTATTAGGAAATGAATCAGGAGTTGCCAGAAGTTCACGAGGGCACCGGGTGCTCTGCTTGGTGCACCTGCAGTGCTCCGCAGAAGCCACTCACAGGGCGATGCTCCCCGACTTTCCTAGAAATTGGGACCTCAGCCGCCTCCCACTCCCAGCTCCCCAGCCTCCCCCCAGCACATCCTGAGATGTCCTCTCTGTGCTGGGGGCTGGAGCAAGGCTCCAGCAGGGAAATACAGTGCTGTGAGCCCTGGAGCTGCTGCTGCTGGCCAGGCAGGAGCGTGGCTGGTGAGGCTGTGGGGTATGGGAGGGCTCATGATGGGGCTGGACAAGGACTCTTCCCCCTGTTTCACCTCCTGCCATAGCAGAAAATCCGGAGTGGGGCTGGGCCGGCTGCAGCCACTGAGCTCTGTGTGTGTGGGGGGTGGATGCTGATGGCAGAGCTGCTGTCAGAAGCTCCTGCAGGAGCAGATACTGAATGTGCTGCTCTCTGGTGAGGCTCCTGCTGCAGCAGCTCTCCGAGAGGTGTTCCCTGCCAGCCTTCCCCATCCCCTGCCGCAGCCGGCTTCGGCAGCATTGCCTCACCCGCACCGTGCCTGCTCAGTCCGCAGCAGGCACCTCCTGCCGCTGCCCCCCGCCCCCAAAAGTGGCTGCTGAGGTGCTCACAGCTCCCGGTTTATCAAACCCACCAGTCCCAGCAGCCCGCACCCACCCGCTGTGCACAGCAGAGGCTCCCAGTTCCCTTCCCAGGGATGTGTTGCCGGTCCTGCGGGCTGCCCCTCTGAGGGAGGTGGTTCTGCTGATCACAAAAACACTTCCCGAGGCTCAGTGGTGCTCCATGTCCCGGCCCACCAGCCCGTGTATATGCACATGGAACAACAGCAGCGAGGCACAGGGAAGCCCCGAAGTGTCACAGAAATGTGGTGCCCTGGTGCAGCTCAGCTCCTCCTCGTTCCCCACGAGCAGATTTAGTGCTGCCCTGTAAACCGAGCTGCAGGTCTGATCCCTGGGGAGCTGCCAGCTGGTCACACACCCGTTTGTCCCAAATCCCACACACCCTCCTCGCCCACTGCCTCCCACCTTGCCAACAGCACGTGTGCACCTGGGGATGATGCCTTCAGAGGCTACCTTGAGAGACATGATTCCTTATCAGGTACCCCTGATAAGGCTCTTGCAAATATTGGGGCAGAAAGAAGTGGGAATAGCACTTCCTCCTCCTCCCCTCTCAGTTTCTTCATGGCTGAAAGGCCAGTGATCTGCTTTCTGTGATCAGGCAGGTTGTGGCTTCCTGATATTCCCATGGGAACCAGGGCTTCCAGGGGAAACATCAGCTGCCCCAGCACTGGTGAGGACCCAGCTGGTGCTGGTTGTGTCCCCACAAGGCCTTCAGCAGCTTCAGCTCTGTGGTGGAGACTGCAACGTCTGTGGCTTTGCAAATCTCTTTCCTCCTCTGCAAAACAGCGCCGTGCAAAGCACTGAGGTGCAGAGCTGGAGGGTTTATTAGAGCAGGGTGGTGGGGAAAGGCATCCTTCAGCTAAAATCTGTACTTTATGGGTCACCCCCTGCTCTCCAGCCTGCCCCCAGCTCAGCCTGCTTACATGCTGTTGGGACAGACAAATTTCCTGAGGTGCCAGCCAGATGCCTTAAGACTGAGGGAAAGCCAAACCAAAATAAACCTGATGTAGCTGGGTGCTTTAATTTTCAGGAAGAGCTGTGCAGCAGCAGGCTGGTTCCCAGCTGAATCTTTCTTGCTGTATCAAGCATAAATTCATCAGGTATTCCATTTCCTGGGGAAAAAAAAAATAAAGCAGAATAATTCACTTGGAAATAAAGAGTGGAGCTATTTTTCCCTCTGACATGGTGAATGCAATTACCTAAGGCATGGGAGGCTGAGATAACTCACTTATTCAGCCCCCACTCTCCAAAGAAACCATCATCATTCTGTCAGAAAAGCCTTTAAACCCCAATTCACATCCTGAATGCTAAAACATCACCACATCCAGAAGCTGTCCTTACGATTTCCATGCACCAGCTGCTGCATCACAAGCAAAACACACTCATAGACAGGCCAGAATTTATTATTATCAAGGCCATATACACAGTGCAAGCTCCCTGTGTTTGCTGACCCTTTTCCCAGTGCTGTTGGTGTCTCCTTGTCCTTGAGGAGCAATTCCTAGTGAAGCAAAGCACACTGCCATCCTGTTAGTAGTGTGTGAGCCACACTGGGGCTGGGAAAATGTGCATGGGGGATGACAGTCTCAAGCTGTGCCTGTTTGGAGAGCTCAGAGCAGGCAAGCCATAAGCCTGTGATTGCCCCCAAATTTAATTCCATTTAGGCAGCACTCTCCCACCTCTTCTGCCATTACATAATGGGGAGTGGAGTAATGACTTTCAGCAATGCTGTTTGAGTGGCAGCAGTCCAATTCTGGACTGTAATTTTTTTTTTAAATGGTGGGGGGAGAGCAGGTTGGCAGAGGGGAGAAAGCATCCGTTTGGTTTGTCTGCAATCCCTGTTTCGCTTTGGGAGCTTTAGAGGACAGACACATTCTTCCATCTCCGCTAATCCTCCTCTGATACAGGGGATTTTCCTGCCATTAAATGATAGCTTGTGAGAAAAAAATGCCAACTTTTCAGAGACTGACTCGCATGGCTCAGGGCAGCCTCATGAGCAGGAGGGAGGACACAGCCACTGCCTGGCCAGGTAAGCAATGCATCCAGATGATTTCTGCTGGGAATTCTGGTTTCCACTGTTTGATGCTAAGCTGGTTACACTCCTCTGTACCAGCACCTATTTCCTGGGGATAGAGCCAGTCTCTTACTGTTGGTGATCCTTTGCCACCTCAGATGACAGGAACCTGCCCTCGGCACGGCTCGTGGGAAGGATGTGGATGAGCTCCTGAAAAGCAGTGGCACAAAGCTGCAGGATTCCCTGAGAAGGTCAGTGGTGGACGAAAGATACTCACCAGGATGGTGCTGGGGACTTCTTCAGTTTGAAAGTGTGTGCGAGAAGAGCGTTTTCCTTCATTTTCCTTTCTAAACGTAGATCTTTTTGTGGAAAAATGGTGCAGGGAAATGAGAGAGGATGAAACCTGTCCCTGTTCTTCCTGTGTGCTTTTAGATTCCTCAAGTTTGCTTGCCAGACCTGAAATGCCACTAGGGAATAATCAAGGTAATGTTTGCCATCATTCTAAATGGTGAGTATACACTTACTCTGCATTACCCAGTAGTGGATTAGACAGGTCATTTGGGAAGGTGGTGGTTAAATACTCAGTTACAGCAATCATTGTCTCTTTGCCCTTCTTAAGACTCTGCAACCTTTCTTTTTTGTTTCTTTTCCTTTGGTCTCTCACTCCTTCTTCCAAATACTGAGTTGCTGTAGTATTTAAAAGAGAAAAAGATATCATCCGTGGGAGGAAATTTTTTTTATTCCCTAATGTTGCAAATATTTTTGACCTTCCTGCTGTATTTCACCCTTTTTCTAAAACACACATCTCATTTGAGCACCCTCTGTGTCAATGAGTCACAGAAATCTTTCAGCTGCTGCCCTGTCTGTAAACATCCTTTTTTAGGGAAGGGGAAGGAGTAAGGCAGGAAAGATGGGAATGTTTCGGGCTGTGTTGATCAGAGGAGATCTGGCCAACAGGGGAGAGCTGATCTCTTCTGCCCTGAGCAACAGCTCTCCCGAGGGTTTGGTAGGGTTCAGGTGGAGGATGTTTTCCAACTTCCTTTCCAGGAGAAAGAAGGGATATTGCACAAAAGCTGCATTGCTGAGGGGATTCTCTGAGCTCCTTGTGCTGGGGGGATGTTTTTCCTTGGATGGTCCTCATGCACTTGCTTTCCATGTCTTGCACAGTGAAAAAATACACTTGTCAATGGAGATCTTAAAAGTCTGCTATGAAATGCCATGAGCAGAAGACCCAGATTTAGGAATTGTCTATAAAAAAACCAGGCTGGGTATGGCTTGGGTGCAGACATTTCCTTTATTGTGTGATTAGAGAAGGAGCAGGGAGGGGAAGGAGGGGATTTGGTTATCAGCAGACTCATTCCTACAGTGCCCACTGTGTGCACAGCAGTGGGTGGAGGCCAGGGATGTGACTGAGCTCGGGACAGCTGGAGCTAAACAGGGAGCTTGCTCAGGACAGCCTCAACTACAGGACAGCCTGTGCACAAATGCCCCTCTGGATGTCACCCTGAACCCATCCAAGGCTCCCCACCAGCAGCAGAACTGGCATCCCTCATTTTCCAGACAACCACCTGCAGTCAGACATTTGGGAACAGGCAAATCCTTAATCTGTCTGGCCCTCAGTTTATGTAACTGCCCAACAAAAACAACATATGCCCGTGTTGGCATGCAGAGGGTGGACTGGTGCAGAGGGGAGCAAACGAGGCAGTCCCTGGGCAGGCTGCACAAAGAAAGAGCATTCTGAGGCCAGCATATTGTTCCCCTTCTTGTCCTTAGACTCCAGCTGTTGTCAGGAGGACTGAAGGGGACTTGCCTTTAGCTGTGGCTGTTAGATAAGGGCATGGGAAAAAGGGGAAGAGCAGACAAACAAAATGACAACCTGTCTAAAATCCTTTCCACCTCCCAGAGTCCTTCACTATCATTTATCCTTGAAGTGATGCTGTTTTGCTAATTCTCCAGTCACAATATTGTGCCCAGGCATGATGGGACCTGAATTTTGATGAAGAGGCCACAGCTCATCCTTTTGTGATGATCTCTCCGTGTATCTAAATGCCTCTTCTACATGCAATAACCAGGATGGTTTGAACAGACCCAGGCTGGGCAGCTCCTGGGTTGATGCCCTTCAGTGGGGACTTGCCCAGCAACTGATTTTGCAAACCTCCTTTACACAGGCAGTGTAAATTCCTAAATACAGTCCCTTGCATGTTGCCTTTAGAATGGATGGAGGAAAAGCAGAGCAATTGCAACTCAAATTGTCATTTTTCCTGTACATTAAAGCCTTAAGGACTGCAAAAATAAAAGCTTGATGCTTGCTGAAGCTCATGGTTCCTGGCATATCACCTCACAAGCCTCTCCTATTAAAAGTGCCCATGGGAATACGGCTGTAGTAGACAATTGCTGTGCTGGAAACCACAGGGAGAGGCAGCCCAGCTGCTGGGAGCTTCTCCCTCTGGACACTCAGCAGGAGTGTGGAGGAAACCTCCCTCATCCCAGCAGCTCTGTAATAGGGGTGGCTGTTGGTAAAGCTGTTGGTATTTCATATTTTGCTGAAAAAAAAAAGAAAAAAAAGGATTATGTTTGTGTGGGAGCTAATAAAAAGAAAGCAGAAAACAGGTCAGCAGCAATGGCACCATTTCCTGCTAGTGAGGACATGGAGATTGCTGATGTGGCTTCTCATTTTGTTGTGGAGAGGGTAGGATGTGTCGGGGCGAGCAATTAAAAAAACTGCCTTCAGTTCTTCCTCCCTTATGACTTTATTTTCATGGAATCAGAGAAAGGGTTGTGCTGGAAGGGACCTAAAAGATCATCTCATTCCAACCCCCCTGCCATGGTCAGGGACACCTTCCACCAGACCAGGCTGCTCAGAGCTTCACCCAACCTGGCCTTGAACACTTCAGGGACGGGGCATCCACAGCTTCTCTGGGTACCCTATGCCAGTGCCTCACCACCCTCATAGTAAAGAATTTCTTCCATATATCTAACCTAAATTTCCTCTCTTTCAGAGAGGAAAAGCATTTTGCATTAAAAAAAAAAACACTTTTCAGATTTTTTTTTGACTGGGTGTTTTTTCCCGACAAAAAAGCTTGTCTGTGGAGGCTGATGTCTCCCAGTCCTTTTGTTCCTTTTTGTTCTTCTCTCATTTCTCCCAAAAGCTTTTTTCTCTTCCTTGCTGTTCAGCCACCTGTGTGGGACTAACTTGGGAGGAAACAACAGCCGTGCACCTCCCATGTCAGGCTGATAAAGGACAAAGTGGCTGCTCCCATCAAACATAAGGCACACTATGGTGACTGTCTTGAGAATTGGCAAAGCAGCAAAAACTGTGCTGGAGATGCAGAGTTTCTCATCTATGATGAGATCATGAAGCCAGCAGTGGAACAATATCTCTTAGTTTGTTTTCACTCACACCATTGTACCAGTACACAGTGGGAATGTGTTTTCAAACACTGCATTGCATCTCCTTGAGAGCTCAGAGTTCCCCTTCCAGTGCTGCACCAGCTCATGGCTCTGGTGGAGAAACATTAGATTGGATGAACAAAGGAAAGAAAGAAGCAAAAGTATGAATTTTACACACTTTGGGCAACCAATTGGTCTCCCCTTCCCACTGCCACACTCAGCATACACTGCCCTTCCCTTTTCCACACCCAGGAATGCTGTAACCCACCCCCAGCTGTTGGCCTTCAAAGCATCTCTGCCTGCTCCCTGGCCAAACCATGTCCCCATCAGGCCAAAGAAAGACCACAACAGAGACACTGAGAAATACTGAATTCTAGGTGACCCCCCTCTTGGGGAGAGGAATTAATCAGAGATGATGTTCTAGGTGCCACATATTCTCAGCAGGTTTAAAAAAACCCCAAAACATAAGGCATAGGAATTTTACACAAGAGCTCCTCAGTCAGCGCTGGTGTACAGGCGGCAATTAGCCCGGCTAGCGGGGAGGAAAAGACAGTGTAAGCTCTTTTTGCTGCTGTGACTAACTAATTTGCTAATGATGCATCCTCTTCTCTCCTGCCACACCTCCGTGGGTTCGGCAGTGATCCTCTGGGTCCCACAGGTCCGTGGGGTGTGGGCCTGCGTGCGGTCCTGCCCCCCCAGCTGCGTGTGCACCGCGGAGCGGAGCTGCTCCGTGCTCTGTGACCGCGCCGGCCTGGGGCAGATCCCCAGCGAGTTCCCCTGCGAAGCCTCTTCCATCAACCTGGACAAGAACAGCATCAAGTTCCTGTCCGAGAGGGCCTTCGGGACGCTGCCTTCCCTCAAGTCCCTGTCACTCAACCACAACAACATCTCCTTCATCACTCCGGGCGCGTTCAAGGGGCTGCCCAGCCTGACGGAGCTGAAGATGGCCCACAACGAGTACATTCGCTATCTCCACACTCGGACCTTCACCGCGCTCCGGCGCCTCGTGAGGCTGGACCTGGCTGACTGCAACCTCTTCAACATCCCAGACAGGATCTTCATCGAGCTGCCCGCTCTGCAGGAGCTGTTCTGCTTCCAGAACAACTTCCGAAGGATCCCAGGCGCCATCCGGGGCATGGAGAACTTGACCCATGTGTACCTGGAGAGAAACAGGATCGAAGCGGTGGCCTATAACTCCCTGCAGGGCCTGACCAAGCTGAAATACCTGAATCTGCAGGACAACAAGATAAATGTCATCCACGAGCGAGCTTTTCAGGGCTGTCAGAGGATGGAGTACCTGTACCTGAACGACAATTTGATCAGCGAGCTTCCAGAAAACTCCTTTGATGGCCTGAGGCGCCTGAAGATGCTCAACCTGGGGGGGAATTTTCTCAGGAACATTTCCAACACCTGGTTCAGGGACCTGGGGGAGCTGGAGTTCCTCTACCTGGACCGCAACAGGATCAGCTACATCGAGGAAGGGGCTTTTGAGAACCTCACCAGCCTGGTTGTGCTGCACTTGAACAGCAACAACCTGACGACGCTGCCCTTCTCCGTGTTCGAGCCCGTGTACTTCCTGGGGCGGCTGTACCTCTTCCGCAACCCCTGGGAGTGCGACTGCCGCATCGAGTGGCTCAAGGAGTGGATGGAGAACTACAGGCTGGTCAGGGACATTCCGTGTGCCTCCCCCTCCTCAGTGGCTGGCATTGACCTGACGGACGTGCTCTTCGAGAGGTCTCCCGAAGGTTACTGTCTTGACCCGGCGGAGCTGAACATCACGTCCGAGGGGCCGACCCCAAGCGAGGAGCCTTGGTCTACCACAGAGAGCAAGTTCAACAGCCTTATTTCCAAACTTTTGCTCCAGATGGGCCTTCCCGAAGAGGTGGCTAACGCCACTGAAGTGTACAGTAACGCCACGCAGCCGGACGGACAGACTGAAGGGGTTTCTTCTGGCGTGGGGGAAGACAGAACCGAGGCCGACTCCTCTTCCCTGTACCTCCCAGCACTTTTTACAGCAATTGTTCTGCTGTGCAAATAGTCCAAGGGCTGTATGGAGCAGGAGTGCTCTGCTTCAGCATTTAGTCCCTACACCTACGTAGTCATCAGAGAAAAGATTTTTGTGGGCCTCTGATACATAACGGGATCCAAACTCTTCCGGGTTGAGTTTCTTGGATCTGGCTCCAGATTCCCCTGGGAGCTGGTGGAATCTGGGTCCCACTCTGGGTGGTAAACCTGCCCTGTTGGTATCCCAGAGCCTCCTGGATACTCACAGGAAGATGAATACCACTAAGTTTGAATTTTGCCTAGAGATGTGTGATGTTCCCTTCTGGGAATGGAGGGAAGAGGGGTCTGTCTGCGGGGTGTTTGTTCCACGGGCCAACTCCAGGTGACCCAGCTTCATGAGAGCAAGATGAGACAGCAACACCAGGCCCCTCTTCATGTCCTGACAGACACCCACACCCATGGCAAGTGCTGCTGAACAATGGGAAACTATTCCTGACTTCCTCCAGCAGGTACAGAAGGGAGCAGGACAATCCTGGGCAACATCCAGGGATGCAGCACTAGGCCTCATGAAAAAGAGGAAAGAGCTCGGGGAGGGCACCTGCCCCTGGCAGGTCTGGGATTTGTATTTTGGCCTTGACCATAGGCAGGATTTTGATCCTTTCTCCCCCCACTATCCTGGCACTGGTGCAGGAAAACCAGATGGACTTGTGTTTGTCAAAACATTCTTCTCTGAGGCAAAGCTACTTAAACTTAACCCACTTATTCACATAATTTCAATATGTTTAATTTTTCTATGAATATATTGTTTCAAGCAATACATTGTTTTTATTTGTAGATTGTTTGATGGCATAGCAGCAGGGGCAGAGTGTGGTGGTGAAAAATATGAAATATTTTGTATTTCCACAATTAATATGTACCGTGTAGTGTGTCATGTTATGCCATACTGATAATTTTCTTTTATACAGCATCTTAAGTGTTTTATCTTTGAAATCTTCAATGAAAGCTGCTAATATGACCAGAAAGAATGATGTTTTATGTATCAAAGCATATTAATAAAATAATTTGATATTTTACTCACAAAAATAAATTAACTGCTCAAACCTTGGGGGTTTTTTTAGATCCTTGAACAACTCTGGTGATTTTTTTTTGTAGGCTACTCAAATGGGTGCACATGAGTGTCCTTTCATGGCCTAGAGCAAACAGCAAGCTATTTATTGCAGCATAAATACTTTCACTTAGACCCTGACTGGACTTATGCTTGTGTAAAGCAGCAACACTTCAAATATAAGTGACTATTTAGAAATACACTTCTGTCCAAAAAGATCTACTGCTTTCTAATTGGTGCCAGAGATTTCCAGAGGAAAGCTGAGTACAGGGAAAACCGAGCCTTCCCTTCTGCAATGTCTCCTCAGTTATCTGTAGCTCGACCACGGTTTCCCCAGGGAATCAAAATGCCAGATGGTTTTATAAATGCCTATTTGACCTGTTCCGTGAACTAAATTCAATGAGTTTGGATTTCCAGGCTATTTATGAATCCATTAATCTTCTTAAGTGCTAAATTCATCTGTGTATTATGAGAGGCTGTTTTTCAAACCTAGTCCAGCCCAGTGTAGAGGCGTATTAGGTTAAGGATGCCTTTACAGGAGCACTATTTCATCCTGTCAGGGGAGGCTTATCAATAGGCCTGGCACAAATGCTAGGACACAAATGGTTGTATTTCACTTCTATCAGTATGGATGCCTCATGAGAGAATTGTTTTTATAACCCACATACTCCTTTTCCGTGCCGAGGCACATTAAAGCTGAATATCTCCTTACTGTGCAATTGCTGAGTGGCTTTCAAATCAACTAGTGCTTCAAAGATGCTCCTGCTTTATTTGCAAGATGCAGATCTGAAGGCGAAGCACTTTAAAACGTTGGTTTTAGCAGACCTTGTGCTGTCAGGTGATGGACAAGAGGGTTGTACATTGTACTCAGCTGTGTGACAGCAGGGCCACTGACCTTGGATATTGATGATTTAAGTGTCCTGTGCAGTCAAACACCTGCCTGGCCCACAGAGCTTTCCCTGAGCTGCCCTGACACAGTCCTGGCTGCCTGGGAAGCGCGTGGCTGACACCATGCTGGCTGGAACAGGCCTTCAGCTTCCCTCAGGAATGGGGACAGACTCCCTGCTCTCCTGCCCCGAAATCCTGCTCTTCCCTCTGGGCTGGGAGATCAGCAGTGTGTGTTTCCAGTGGCACAGAGCAGCTGGCACTCCGAGGGGATCGGGAAAGGTCTGTGAGCCTGCGATTGCTCTCTCTTTGCTCCTCTCTCCTCCGTGTCACTCATTCCTTGAGGGGGCATTAGAACTGCCTGGTTCATGCTTTCATGATTCTTGTTCCTAAACTCTTAGCAAAGGGCTTGTTTATCTGATTACATGGGCAGGTGACAACTCATAATTACATATTTTTGAATACATAGTTTGGGGTTTTTTTATTTTCTTAGACCAGACTCTCACTGCAAAATTGTGCTTCAGCTGGTAAACCTGAATGTGTTGTTGGTTACAGGTCTGTGGCTCAGAGTCCCTTCACAAATCAATGCTGTTTTCAAAATCTCCCTCTGGGCTGGGACACCTCCAAAGATGCCAAACCTTTGTCTGTTTGGAATAACTGCAAATATTTTTCAGCAAAGTGGTGCTCCCAGCCCTGCCCTCAGGATGAGGTGCTGGGATTTTGTTTGAAGCAGCGGGGAGGGACGGTCCTGAGCTGCCTGGAGTTAGGATACACCTTCTGACTGAAGTTCATTCAGAGAGCTGACACTCCAGACCAGAGCACCTGAGGTCCTGGGAGAAGGCAATTTGTTTTAGTGTGTGGTACCTGGTGACACTGCACTGCTCTTCACTGGTGCAACTGGTTTTTATGCTTTACAAGAGTTACTGTTGGAGCAGAAGGGAGAAGTTGTCAATGTAAATAGAGGAAAGAAACAATCTGATTTTGGATATAACCTCTGAGTCTCAGAATTCTGTTGCTATGTTGCACCTCTAGGATCATACTCAGTGTTTTAACATGAACACCTTTATGTCCTCTCTATTTTCTTTAAATTTGCAGCTACTGCTAGTAATTCCCTGTGAAATGTACCTACTGGCTGTTTTGCTTTTCTTGTGGATTATCATATTTTTCTGCTTTGGAAAGAAAAGCCCAGGACATGAGGAATCACTGTCTTTTGCCAGGGAGGCAGCAGCTGCTGTCTGGGACTGGCCAGCTGAGACTCAGGAACTTCATGGCCAGTTTTCAAGAGTGCTGTACTTTAGCTAATTCTTGTCTTCACAAGATCTAGCTAATAGCTCTTAGATAAATTAAATTTTACTTTTTTGGGTTTTCCCCTGAAAATTTTTGTGGTCACAAATTCAAGAGGAACCAAATCAACTGCAGTAAACTTTCTTATTCCAGAAAACTGGTGTTCCTCCTTTGGAGGATATGAAGCCTTGCAGGAAAATAGCCTGTCATGGTCACTCCTGCTCCAGTGTGAGCTTCAAAAGACAGGGCTAGTTTGGGTGAGAAAAAAAGTGCCTGTAAATGCCTGCTTTTGCAGAGTCAAGGTAGGGGATTTTTGCAGAAACACTAAAAATACTAGTCCTTCTTCTTCCCCCAGCCAAATCTGATGAGATTGGTGGAGTTTGAAGGATCTGCTGCAATAACCTTCAAAGCAGTTTTAAAAGAACTTTATAGAAAATGTTAACCATGGAATAAAGATCAGAAATTATATATAAAATAAAAAAAAGTATCACAAGTATTACTTCAAAGAAAAACATATAGCTAATATTGAAAATAAACCTAAATATGTGCAAGATCAGCACCAAAGTTCCATTTCTCATGGGGCAAGGCTGGTATTTTAAACTCTCATGTAAAGATGAATACAGAAAATAGATATTTCTGGACAGAGAATTATCTATGCCTCTCACCCAAAGCCTGATTTTGGTGACCCTGTGTTAGTTGAACCAGTCTGATCTTGTACTCTGGGGTTAGTTTTAGCCTTGAATAGGGGAAGTTAATTTCTTTTGCAGTTCTTCTCAACTTTGACCTTCACCACATCCTTTGATTTTTGTTGTACTTCCTTCTTCATCTCTCTTTTAAAGGCCTGGTTTAGAGTTAATTTTTAACTTGCGCATCATAAATCTTACATCATCAATGAAAAACCCCAAGGCATTTCAAAAAGACCTAAAACCACCATTAGTTTTTCTGTACACACCTGATGGTTTACTCCTCATGCATATTCCATGTATTTGGTGTTTGGATTAACAGCTGATTTCACTTGTTCAGCACACAAGACAGGCGTTTTGACTTGTGACAGGAGCTTCTTGACGTGGCTGGAGGTTTGCAATGAGGCTTAAGGTGCTGTGCCTCCCCTTGTGTTCCACACCCTCCTTTCCACTCCTCCTCTCCTCACCTGCTTGTTTCTGCTCCCAGCCAGGACTTGCCTGTGCCCTCACTGTGCTGCTCCAGCAGGGCCAGCTGTGATTGGAACTGGATCACTGCAATTGCCCAGTTAAAACCAACATTCACCCCTTCCCTCCTTTTTTTTTCATCCCTACTATTTGCCCTAAAATTTTATAAGCCATAAGTAGGTTAAACTGGGGATAATAGGAATAAAACGCTATTTTTATATCTGAAAGAGGGACAAGATAAATGGGAAAGATGGTGCTCAATTGCTGATCAGTTTGCTTAGACTGAGGGCAAACTCACAGGCACAGGGATATTGGGAAGGGGCTTAGGGAGTTCTTGGGCTTTGTGGGGGCAGATCAGGGGAGAAGAAAGGAAGCACCAAGTCCCTGGTGGGATGAGGATGTGCTGGACTCACAACAAACTGTGCCATGCAGGCAGGCGTACAAATATAAGTGGTTTTACTTCTGGACTTTTGATGATGAGAACAAGGCTGAGTGCACAGAGCCAGGGTGGGCAAATGTGATAAATCAGTAACAAAGGACAGCCAGCCGTGCACACATAAATTGGGATGGACTTGGCAGCAGCAATTCCTCACAGTGCTGAATGATTATGTCTCAATGTGCTGTGACAATAAGAAATACATCAGACTCTAAGTGGACAGGCACTTTCCTGATGTATGAGACTGGTAAAGAGCCAGAGGGCAAAGCACAGAAATAAATGATAAACTTGCAATCAGACAAAGCTGATTGTAAATATCTGTGCTGAAACTGGCGATTGATTATTTCAGTAGACAAAAAGTAGCAGCAAATTTGCAGATGCAGGTCTTTTTTTGGCCAGCAAAGCTTAAAGGAGGTGTTGATGAATTCCAAATTACTTGAAAGTCAGGTAATTTGGAGCAATAGGGTTGATAAAATAGATGTTGGCATACAGAAGGTAATACATATCAGAAGACACAATCTAAACTGTTCACAGGCACGGCTGAGTCTTTTAGGGAAAGGAAGACCTGAGAATTGCTGTGAAGAGCTGGTAGATCAACTGGCATAAACAAAAAAATTATACTGTAAGTAACAGAGGCTGAAATAGGAAAATCAGCATATAGTGTCATAGGTTATTATGCCTTTACCAGTACATCCTGATCTGGAAAATGTCCAGCTTATATCTTGCCACATCAGAAAATGTATCAGCAATAAAGTTGGTAGCAGTAATAAATGAAACTAAGATTTCTCATAAACCAGGAATGAAAAGATGGCTTTGTTTAGGAGAGACCTAGATGGTGGTAAGTCCTGTGGGAGCTATGAAATCGCTTTGTCTCCGTTGAAAGCATCTGTGAGCAAGCCAGATATCCAGTGCTGCACGGATCATGGGCAGTGTGGGACACAAATTGCCACAAATTCTAGGGATGGGTGAGACATCTCTGCTCTGTGCCACAGGGCACAATGACCTTCACCACAGGATCCCCATAGCATGTGAAGTTGGTTTTGATTCATAGAGCTTTTCTCTCTTCCTAAGAGTAGGGCTGGGTTTCTGTGTTCTTGGCTCAGACTTTGTCTGTCTGTGGTGGCTCCTCCAGTGATGCTGCCAGCCTTTATAACCAAGCCTCGACTGTGGATCTGTGACACCTGAGGGCCAGCTCAGGACACCCCTGGCCCAAGGTTAACAGAGCACAGGAGGCATTTATGCCAACACCAACCAATAAAAATCGCCATGTAGCCTTCAAGGATATGGAACCAACCTTTTTGAGAGGAAAATTTTTTTCCTTAAATCACTAAAACAGGACAAATCACCGAATCATAGAATGGTTTGGGATGGAAGGGGTCTTAGAAATCTTCCAGTCCCTGCCATGGGTAGGGACACCTTCCACTAGGTCAGGTTGCTCAAAGTCCCAAACAATCTGGCCCTGAACACTTCCAGGGATGGGGCATTCACAACTTCCTTGGGCAACCTGTGCCAGTGCCTCACCACTCTCACAGGAAAGAATTTCTTCCTTATACCTAATCTAAACCTTAACTCTTTCAGTTTAAAGCCATTCCCCATTGTCCTATCACCATATACTCTTGTAAAATGTCCCTCTCCATCTTTCTTGGAGGTCCCCTTCATGTACAGGAAGGTTACTATGAGGTCTCCCCTTAAAAAACGAAGTGTTTGCCAGAAAGAGTTTGGAAAAACAATGATAAACCAGACAGGAGGCAGATGCAGGTCAGCAGGAGGAGAGTTGCAACTGGTGTCACACTGGAGAACACGGTTTAGAAAAACCATGCCCCAAACCTGTGAACTGGAAATGAACCACAAACAGCTACAAAGTGACCTACATCCATCCCACAGACTGCAAACTCCTGGATTTTAAGCTCTGTGAGCAGCTTCCTCGGCTCACTGAAGCATTGCTGGTGAGTGTCTACGCTCCCTTCTTCCAGCCCTGGGAATTTCTCATCTCTCAGTCTTTGGCCACTGGAGCCACAGAACCACAGAATATTCTGGGTTGGAAGGGACCCCAGTGGAAGATCTTACACAGGATGCTGCCTGTGCAGCTCAGCATTAGAAGTGCTATTTACAGTTTCAGTAAAACCTCCCTGTCTTTGGGGCAGTGGATGCCACACCTGCATCTGCACCACCCACTGAAATCCAGACTGAGGACTAAATTTACCTGTGATGGGGTGAAATCTCTGCTGAAACCCCAAGTCACCTCACATGGACCGTGCCTGCAAACGCTGCTGAGGGGCTGGGGACTGTTCAGCCTCCCCACTGGCATTGTCAATACCTGCATGCTCTGCTGTCACCGTGCAGCCTCACCTTGGCTTGACTCTCTAAAAAAACAACGTGTCAAATCCGTATTACAGCCTGGGCAGGTCACAGGACAGTGCAGGAAGGACCTGCAGGAAGAGGTGAAGGGACTTTCCCTGTCCTGCACAGCAGGTGACTCCTGGAGCCAAGCACAGCTCTCAGGTTCCAATTTGGCTGCTCTGTTTCTGAGCCTTTGCTTATTCATTTTCTGAGGCTACAACTTACCTTTCTGCCAGCTCATTCAATCCTTCTGTTCCATTTCTACTGACAGGTACCTTAAAAATCCAAATTGGGTCGGGTATGAACTCTTGAAGGGAGCATGTGGATTGCTCAGGTGAAGTTCAGGGATTTTCAAGTAATGAGATAAAAAACCTGACAGCTGAAGCATCAGCTTAGAGTGATCAGCAATGTCACCCTTCCCTAATGCCTCATTATTGCACACAGCCAGGATTGAGTTTGTGAGACACAGGCAGGGAGGATTTCATCACTTTGTGGATCCTAAAAGGTCCTTTTTAGTGTGAGACTCAGGAAGTGAACCCCAGACAGCCCCAGAGCCTACAGAACAACCCAGCTGCAGCACAGCTGGGACAGTGGGCAGGAATGGGGACGTAGGTCATGACACCCCCAGTGATCTCTCACTCTTAAGCTGTTTTAATGATTAAACCAGATAAATATATTAAAAACATATTATTGAAAGTACATGTCAAGACTGAAAGTTACAGGTTCTTGAATGATTGTCTTTCTGTTGCCTTCAGAGGCTTAATATCACAAATTACAGACAAAGGGATAACACTGAGCCCAGAAACCCACAAGAAAGTTTAAGCTCTTTTTTTCTACCTGAAATCTTGCTAATTGAAAATCACAAATTGTAACAAGAGGATGCTGGCAGAGTGCAACACTCGAACTGCTGGCACTGAAACCCCTCTGATGCTGATCCTGGCAGGGGCAGCTGCTCAAGCTGCTAAAATCAACAAGATATTTTCCTGAAAAAACAACCTCTCTCCTCTTCCTTTCCTAACACTTGGGAAATACCCCAAGGGCTTCACTGAAATGCTTATTTTGATGAGTTGAAAACCAGAATATTTTATAGGATTTTTTATATTATTATTTATATTTTACATTATTATTTATTTTATATTTTATAATATAAAATATATAAACATACAATATTTATATTATAGAATTTTGGAGACAAATCTTTTTATCCATTACAGAGTATACTTCTATGCATTTTTCCCCCTAACAATAAATGAAAAAAAAGTTTTGAAAGTTTTCATAATAAACAGAAAACAACCTTGTCGGATTTATCTTCTTTCACCTCCAGGATAACTTCATAAATCTTTACTGATTTATTATCCAATAATCTTTACTGGGTTGTGGTTTTGATACAGATTTGTTGCTTTTGTTGCATCCATCCCAGTAACCAAAAATGGCTGTAAGGCAGAGTAAGAAGATATTTAGACATTGAAATTGTTGAATTTAGTGAAAAATGACTGAGTTTTAAAAACTTAATATCTGCATAAGCCTGGGGTGGATTCTTCAGCATTCAGTAGTATGTGCTGTAACATTGCTGTAACCTGTAATATTTACTGCTTATTAATGAAATATTCTACACAACAATTCATCCATCTATCACTCCACAGTTATGTTAGTTGAGTGATGATTGCTCCTGTAATTCCATCACCTTGCTCTGAACACATAACTCATTTCAGGAAACTGTTGGTTGTACAGATGCAAAGCAGACAATTGTGTTGAAGCAATCAGAAAATTCACTTAGTTCATTAGCCCACTTCCCCAAATGACTTTTTTTCATCCTTGACAAAAAGGAGCGGTTTTTACTCTTGTAAATAAATTTTAATTCCGATTAAAGTACTTCCAATTGATAATTCCGGTTTTGATTACAGAGTCATTTAGGATGGAAGTCAGCTCCTAATATCATCTAGAACAACCCCCTTGGTTCAAGCAATGGTAGCTACAGCAGGTTGCTCAGGACTGTGTGCAGTTGAATTAAGTGTCTTTAGGACTTTTCTCTAAATGGCATTTTTTTTAAGGAATTTAGGAAAACTTTCTAGAAGTTATATGTACATGGTGCAGACCCTCGATTTTTCCAGATAAGAATTCCCCTAAACATGCTTACCATGGGTTACCTCGACTCCCAGTGGAAACTGTGGCATGTTTAGGTTGGTAGCTCTGAGCTGCTCTAATGTGGAGTTGCAATATATCAAGAAAACTCCTGGAGCTGTTTCCCTGTCAGGTTCTAAAATCTGACCCACCTGCAAGCAGTGTTAGTTAAAATTGCTGGGTACCTGTTCAGAATGTTCAGTTTCTTTCGCAGTAAGATTAGGTATCTCTTGAAAACTACAATTATATTGAAAGTCTACTGAAACATGAGCCAATAAACGAGGCATGTGTGAAGCTGCATGAAAAAATGAGCATATGTAACATATATTTTACCACTGCCTTGCTGCCTCACTTTGAACCATAGCTAATATGCTTATTAATAGTAGGAACATACTATTTATGGGAAAAGTAACTGGCTAATGCTGGGCATTCTACCTTCAAACACTTTTATATAATTCAGTATAATTTTTGGTTTTTTGAATGAGGTTCTTCATAGCCAGTAAAACAAAGACAGTGACTTCAGGGTATTAAAAATAAAAGAGCAGACCATAACATACACAACTTCTGAAAAAACAGCACCATACATGGCTTGGTCAGGTCAAAAGAGAGCAGCCAGCAGTAAATCTGTTGTTAATACTACTTTTAAAAGGAGGTCAAGCTACACCAAGCTTCAGAACATCAGGAGGAATTTCTTCACAGAAAGGATGGTGAAGCATTGGGATGGGCTGCCCAGGGGAGTGTCACCATCTCTGGAGGTGTTCAAGAAACACCTGGAAGTGGCACTCAGTGCAATGGTTTAGTTGACATGATGATGTTCAGTCCAAGGTTGGACTCAATGTTCTCAGGGGTCTTTTCCAACTTTAATGATTCTATGATTCTATTTAATTTTAAAAGTATCTCATTCCCTAATTATTTACTTGCATAAAAAATGCTTTGTTATACTCTGAGAACTTCCCAGTTCCTTTCTTTTTCCACCTGCAGCTATTAAAAAATAACTGAATTTAATTTATGTTTTATTAGGTTGATTTCATTCATATGTTCACTGAGAATAGCTCTTTATTTTCTCTCCCATTTGCCTGATCCTAATTTCTATGCCAAATTTAATATGAATTCTTTAAATCTTGTCTCTTGCTGGGTAGGGGGAGGTCAGGCATCAAGTTCCATCATGCTCTAGAAATAAGAATAATGTGTTATGTATGCTTTGTTCACAGTTCTTCACTGGTTTGAGCAATTCTGAATTACCAGTCACATAGGAGAGTAGTTTCTGATTACATTTACTTCTGTCAAAGCAACAGCAAACTTCTTGCCTTTTTGCCTCTTCCTGAAGACCTTTCTTGCTGAGCTTTATTGTGTTTGTGGATTTGGTTTGGATTTTTTTTTTTTACTGTAGTTAGTTAGTTTTGTTATAAGAAGTACAGTGGTGTATATTTTTTTGTATTTTGGGGTGAAATTGTAATACCTGCTGAACAAGTCTCTATTTGACTTAAGGTAGCATAATGACATAATGTAA
This sequence comes from Daphoenositta chrysoptera, assembly GCA_013397915.1. NCBI lineage: Eukaryota > Metazoa > Chordata > Aves > Passeriformes > Daphoenositta > Daphoenositta chrysoptera. The sequence continues at coordinate 313,811 of VZRO01007591.1, read as the reverse complement.
ATATGAATAATTAAAATTGCCTGTATATATGAAATTTAAACAAATATGGAGCTAAATTCCATTACCTGGAATCTACCATTCCAGTAACTGGTGTGGATTTCTTCTGTTACAGTTGTTAGTAGAATAATATTGAAGCTCTTATTGACCACAACTGAAGATTTTTTTTTTGTATTGATGTGGTTTTATTGGCACAAAGATTTAGTCATGAACTGAAGATGGCTGAGCCAAGTGATAGATTTGATTTTTTCAGATTTCTTTTATGGGCTCATTAAGGTTTGAAGACATCTTTGGAGGTCTCAAGTTTAAAGCAGGGTCAGCTCTGACTTCAGGCCAGATTGCTCAGGACTTTATCCATGTGAGTCTTTTAAAACCTGCAGGGACAGAGCTTGCACAAATTCTCTGGGAAATTGACTCAGTTACATATGGACTCTTGCCTTCTTCTAGGGGTCTCAAAATACTCTTTTGTAATTCAGAGTGACCTAATATATGAATTAAATAAGTCTGGTAGACCCAATACCCTAAGAAAATGTGAAAAAGAAAAAAAAAGGCAAAATCAGCTAGTTGATAACAGGTTTGGTTATCCGCAGTAAAATAATGAAAAACAATCACTCTAAATAAAAATAAGTAAATTAACCTTTTCCTTAAAAAAGCCTTAAAAAAGGTTTTATAATGAAACCAAAAGAGGCAATTTAATATTCAATTACTTCAACTTTCTGCATAATTTATTTCCATATATATGCTTTTCTTTAATCTAAGTTTTTTTCTTTTCCTTAAGGCAATTTACTGCTTCTGATAAAGGCTAGTAGAGATTAAGTTCCTGATGTGAATAGAAACCTGATAGACCCATTCATTTTTAATTTTGTTTACATATAAAGTTATTTAAATTCATTGCAATAACTTCAAAATTTGTTATATGAAATGAAGGGTTTTTAAAAAAGTTGCAGCTGATTTCTCTAATATATTTCTGGTTAGAGTAAGACCTTTGAAACAAACTGTGTGATTGGGAAGAATTCCATGAAGTATAGCTAACCCTGTCAATAAGATCTCTAGTATCAGAAAACTGTTCAATTGATACACATTGAGCATACTGGAATATGTCATTGAAACAATGAAATACACTAATTATTGAGCAGGAAGCTTAGGTTTTCATTAGCTAGCTTGTGGCTTTCTGAAAGAGGGCAATAATACTTGTTATCCTTTGCTCCTCGAAGAAAACAAACAAAAAACCCTATCCAAAATAACCACAAAATCAAACCAACTTTTTAAAATTCGTATTGCTCCATTTAATTAGGATAGAGGCACAAAAATCCTAAATGACACAATTTTAAGCATTCAGGAAGTTCCAGCATAGTTGGTGATGATCTGTTTTGGATTGGGCCAGCGGATAATATGTTTTCATGGTAAGCACTAAAACATTTGCAGATTAATCTCCTTGACCACAACTGACTTTTCAACACCATTTTAGTCTATAGTTTAAGCTTTTTTTTTTTTTTAAAGTGAAAAGAGCACGTCTTTTGGTCTTCTGAATTGGTATTACAGGATCTAGTACTTTCCTCAGGACTCAGCTGGGTGTCTATCATGCTCCAGGATGAGCCCTTCGAACAGTGGTCAGATTATGTGGGGTTTTCTTTGTTTTCTTTTCCTTCTGATGTTGGCATCCAAATGGATTAGTGTGTCATCAGAAGAGCTAATCACAGGTAATTAAATTGATTTGTATGCAGCTGAACTCAGTCTTAAAGAAGGGTTGAACTGCTTCCACTGATAAAAAAAGGAGATAAAA
>VZRO01007591.1:115298-311942 GCA_013397915.1 Daphoenositta chrysoptera | reverse complement strand
GATAATTAAAATAAAAGACAAATATAATTCTAAAGCAGTGTGGTTTAACACTGAGACTTCAAATTGGTTTTTACCAGTGTTCAGTTACTGACTTTGTCTCCGTCTTGGCTGCCTGCAGCTAACGTGGAATTATAAAGAGGTGAAGCACTCTGACATGAAGGGAGAGCTAATTCGTTTAAAACAAAATCTGGATGAGGAACTTTAAATTTACCTTGCAATGAATTGCAAGTCCCACACAAATTATCAGTGGCATGAATCTGCTTCATGTATGTGAAAGATCTACAAAATGAGCCAGCTGAAACTGGAGAGAGATGAAGGTGCAGCATCAGTCTGAAGAGATCTCAAAACACAGTAATCAGGAATCTTCCAGTCAGTTGCATATAACAGCCAAATCCTCCGTATTTAAAGCCATCTCTGTTAGTTTATTTCAAATGTTGGAAGAACTGGGAAACATATATACCCTGAATATGTGAAACATATAACTTAAATATTGGAAAATATTTAATATAGTTAAGTATGGCAAATATATTCCCACATGAAATATTTTATAAGAAAAATGTTTACTTTCCAAATTAGATACTTCCATGAGAACTGTGTATTAAAAAAAAAAAAAGGCAGAAAACATAAAATTCTCAGTTTTTAGTCCACCAAGATAATTTTATAGCTTATAAATAAATGCAAGTTAATGTCCTTTACCTTTTCAAATGTATTATTTCCTGCTTTTGGATACTCTCCCTTGTTTCTACCCAACAATCCAATTTTTTGGCAAATTTCCCTCTTCACTTTTGAGCAGTTATTGAGCTTCTTGCCTTGACAATCTCAGTGAATAGAAAGTACTTCCTCTAGTTGCATTTCAAGATCACTGCTCTTGACAGTCAAATTCCTCAAAAATCTTTAGAATATGTTCAGAAGAGATGTAAATCTTTTCAGCTTCAAGAAACTCAGTAGGTTTCTCATGAATGGTACATCGCTTTGACCTTTAACATCAGAGGCTGAAACAAAACGGTGAATCACACAATCATAGTCCTTGGGGATCACAGAATCGTAGGATGGGTCAGGTTGGAAGGGACCACATCTGGTCATCTGCTCCCACCTCCCTGCTCCATCAGGGCCATCCCAGAGCACATGGCACAGGATTGCATTCAGCTGGCACTTGGGTATCTCCAGTGAGGGAGACTCCAAAACCTCTCTGGGCAACCGGTTCCAGTGCATGGTCACCAGCACAGTGAAGAAGTTCTTGCTCATATTCAGGTGGAACTTCCTGTGCATCAGTTTCTGCCCGTTTCCTCTTGTCCTATTGCTTGGCACCACTGAGAAGAGCTCAGTGAATAAAATTGCCCCACTGCCCCTCAACACCAAGTGAGCATTGCATGAAGGCACCTCTTAATGTGACCTGTGAGGGCCTAGGATCAGCCTTCACATCCCTGTGGGAACAGCTACAGAGATCACGAGACCTTTTTGTCCCCCCATGTCCTATTGAGGGGTGAACACAAGCTGCCCTTTTCTTCTGGGTGCCTCATCTTGTCCTCTGCTGAGCAGAATGAGGAAAAACCCCATTCCATGTTTCATTGTGTCTGCAGCCCACAATATCCATTCAGAACTAAGCACTCTCTGAAAACCACGCTGGATGACTGTTGTTACAGAAGGAGGTTTGTGATCAAGGGAGGAAATTGTATTTGGATAGTGAATTGAAGTCTCAGAATTCTTGATTTCTGTCCCATTCCTTTTCAGTAGGTTGTGCTTTGGTTTTCAGAGTGCCACCTTCCCAGCTCAGCGCTCTTTGTGCCCTCCTTTCTCTTCAGCCTTTCTCTGCCTGCTCTGTTTCTTTCCTGGTGTCTGTCTGTACCCGTGGCAGCTCCAGCCATAGACCCTCACCACATCATTTTTCCCAGTCCATGTGCTAAAACAACCCTTGATTAAGTTATGAAGGCTGGCAGTGAAATGTCATTGTAAGATCTTGCTCTGCTTGAGTCGCGGCCCTTTCAGAGCTTTGCCTTAAAGGGCAGGAACATCTTTTCCTTGCTGGAAGCTGGAATTGCAGACAATTGCACTGTGTGCCACGGATCACAGAGGGTCTCCCTTTGCTTAAGATGGACATGAATCTTCAGAGAGCTTTTAAATGAAGGATACCAAGTCATACTGAGGGATAAATCACATTTTTTGACTAGTAGGAAAATGCACATTAAAATCAAGCTTGTAAGAGTGATGACACCTGCTCCCCGATGCAGTTACACAAAAATGGACCCAAGTATGAGGCAAGTCTGCTATTTTGTGTCTATTTACACTTTGGGAAGAATGCTGAGGGCACCTGGATGGCCAACAATGGAGAAACACAGACTCATGTTCCAGCTTTGAGATGGGCTACACTTAAAAATAAGCAAATTCCACGCTTCCTCATGAGTGCTTCCCTTTTGTAGACACTAAAACAATCCATGCCTGCTGCTAAGGGAAAATTTGCAAGTATTACTTTGCCAATAATCAACATGAATTCTTTCCAGGATACAGCTATTCGTTATTTTCCACCACACAAACCCAGGCTCAAGCTACATATTAATCATAAGAACCCAAGAGATGTGGCCCAATTTAATATTCTTGATTGTCCCATGGCAGTTGCTAAGAGATACAGCAGGATGCTCCCCCTTCCACTATTTTTGCTTAGAAAAGTTAAGATTACATGAGAAACTATCAACTTCCTGCCCAAAATCTTAGCTGAGAAATGTAGTTCTGAGGTCTGGGCAAGAGGCTTAACTCTAAGGCTAAATTGTAAGGAGTGGAGAAGCTTTTTGTACTTGCTTTAGTCCAGCTTTCACAGGATTAGAGCAGGAGACTGCTAAAAATCACTTAAGGGGGAGAAAGTAAAAATTACCATAGGTGCACTTACTGTATCAGCAAGGAAAAAAACCCCAAAACACTGTAAACATTTAAGTGTTGGAAGTGGCTTTGTATTTTTATTTGTGTAACATTACTAGAAGTACTCTCCTCTACCCTAAGCTTGTGCACTCATCCTCTTGATGTGGACACAAGGCACAATCATTCAGAAGTTACTTCTGTTCTGCTTGTCAGTGTTGTGCAGGTATTTTGATTTATATCTGACTATTTGACATAATGTGCAGCAGTTTCCTTGGTAGGAGTTATGACTATCTCTGAGTTTATTAAAAGTAGAGAAGAAACTAGTCTGAGAGACAGGTTTATTAAGGAAATGAAAATGTTTTATGTAAAAAAATCAGATTTTTTATGGTGCCTGCTTTAGCTCATCCTCTGTCAATTTAGCTTATAAAAACAGGTAACTCTTACGATAGTCAGGAAATATATATATTTTTATGTATTTTTCAAAAATCCTTTTCTACCAGGTATTTTAAAGCCTGAAATTGAGTTCCAACAGCCTTCATTAAAGATGATGAACACTATTTGCAGTGGATGAGAATGGGGCCAGAACTGTTTGCATCAAGTATTTCAATGCAGATTTACAAAGCACCCATTTAAGCTCTGGCAGCATTGCCAAGTATTTCTTTAATTAACAGCACTCTGAAATAATTTCCTTATAGAAAAGAATAAAAACAGAACAAATACTGGTTAGTCTGATGAATTAACTCTTCCTAGTGGCTCCAGTACCCAGTTTTTGGAGTACACACACCAGCTCAGTGCTTCTCAGGCTGCAACACTCCATCTTCTGTGTTGTCTTTTCAAAATTAAGCGAGCAACCTTCTTAATGAAGTTTCTGAGGTAGGTCGTGATGCTTTCTTTTAGAGGCGAGTGACACAGTGCTTTTCTTGACCAAACCATATAAAAAGAAAACCATTACTAAAACACATGGAAAAATTTGGCTTTAGTGGTGAGATTAAGGATGTCCATCTGGCAGTGGCCAGGAGTCTAAATTAGGTTACCATTTCCATGCAATAATCTTACCACTCTGAGACATTGAGTAACCTAGTGTACTTTTATTAAGTAAATGGAAGCAGAGGTTAATGAACATTTATTGGACCAACTTAACACCTTGAAATCACAGGCATCAGTCAGACTGAGAGGCAGCATACTGATAAGATCAAGTTTTCTTTACAAATCTATGAGCCCCTGTACAAAAATAAAGTATAAAAGGGGCAAACAGAAACATTTGTTTCTTCCCAATCCCAGGGCTGCTTCTGAGGTCGCATTCTGCATAAATTTAGAGAAGTCCATGAGGAGCTCTAAATTATGCAGTTGATATTTACAGTACCAGGAGGACCTTTCTCCACTTGGAGATTGAAAAAAAATAAAAAACTGTAACACCAGCTTTGCACCTGCACGAGCCTTCCCTATGCAAGTGAAGCTTCCAGCTCAATTTCTGCAGCCTTTTGCCCTCTATGTACCACACAAACAAGAGAGATGCTTCAGAAGGGTCTGAGCAGGGGGGGAGGACTGGACAGGCTGAGAAGTCCTGGGCTTGCTCTGTCTGGGACTGTGCTGAAATCTGCTCATGGAGCTGACTGGGTGCTGTGGATCAGCTGAAATTAAAGCCTAGGGGGGTGGTTTCCAATTTAATCTTTTGCTACTGAAGCTTCCAAGGAACAGTCTGTGGTAAAGAGGAGGCAAGACAGGATGCTAACTATCTGCTTTACAGTTTCTGTCTCTTGAGAAAAGGTTATACAGTGAGAATAAAAGAAACAAAGCTCTCCAGGTCAATCTTTCTACTGTGTAGCATTAACTGAATGGTATTTCCATTTAAAAGAAGAAAAGGTTTTAGTTACATCTAATCTCTACTTATTGTCATCTACATAAGGCAGAAGCACCCTCACGGGCCTTGTGAGTTTTCTTTCCTTACAAGCTGCATACACAGAAACTCCGAGAAATTCACATTAACAGAGTCAAAAGTGTGTAGTTAAAACATTTATGATGGACTGTACTGGATTTATCAAAATTACTTTACCTGTTTAATGCCATAAACATTTGAGATGAAAAACGTGTCACTGAAGTCAGACACCAATGCTCACCAGAGAAGTTTGTATTTCTAACACCAGAAACACTCCACTGCTTGATTTTCAGTAGGTCTTCCCATCTTTGTGCTTTGCTGGGAAAAGAGGTAGTTCTGAGAGTGAATGAACTTGTCACTTCGATGAGCTCAGCCAGCGTGGACTCACCACTGCAACAGCTGCCTACAGGACACCAGCTACTGTTCACCCAGGACTAAAACGACACAACCACTTCAAAAATTACCTCTTACTCACTAAATAGTTCACAGTTTGCACCATCCTCTTTTTCAGGGGCTAAACCCAGAACAGAGGAGCACCTACAATTACTCTGACAGTTCCCTCTTGCTTCCCTCTTGTGCACGTGAGGCTCACGCCGACTCTCTCATCTCTAAGTTCCCACAAAACTACAAACTCAAGGGACTCGGGTACAGCTCTTGTTTTGGGATGCAGCCACAGAAATGTGGTTCCAGCTGTGGCATTAAGGGCATTGAGCAGGTGGGGTAAAGTGATGGATCAAGTTTCTTTCTGTGGGCTGCAAGCCGGGCTGTGAATGCTGCAAGAAATAAACACCTTTGCCTTTCCTGGCTGGGTGGGAGGAGGCACAGCCAGACTGAGATTTCACCTGTGGATTTGACAAGAATTGTAAACAGATTTGACCACCCGGCCTGCAGAAGGAGTAGGCAGGAGAAAATTAGCAACCAGAATTACCCCTGCGAGAAAGGTTCAACCATGAGAATTTCTGATTGCACATCCAGTGGTCCCGAACAACTGGAACAGCCCACAGACCAATTACAGCTGATTGCTCCACTTAGAGGAAAAATCCTGTATCACTATCATTTTAATATAAACACTCAAATTCATACTATACAACAGCACAGCCAACCAAACTTTGAGGAGAAGGCATTTTAAGGAACAGCGTATTTCTGACACCTAAAAGAGGTGGCAATGCCTGCTGCCTTTAACCATTTTCAGAGAAAATGCAAATCATGTGGGCCAGTGAGAGCATGAAGAAGGGAAATGAAATGCCAGGTCAATCCATGGTTACACTTCCTTAGTCGGCTCTGCTCTAATTCCAACTTTGTGGAAGCCTGTGCTGATCCAGGAGGAGCAGCACCCCTGGCACAGACTGCAGGCTGTGCCCCTGCAAGGGCTTCCCTTACAGACTTTGACACACTTTTCCTCACTGCACAAGTCACTGATTTGTTCTTGAAACTCCCTGTGATGAAATGAAGGACCCAAAAGCATTTAATTGTTGAACACATAAAAGGAAGTATATTTAAAATAAAAAAACTTGGTCAGACTGTAGAGTCAATTACCATTTTTAAAGGAATTTACAGGGCTGTTGTAGATGAGTCTTTTGGAATAGTCAGTTTATCGCAATGTCTAAACTGGTTTCTTCATTGCACAGTATTTTCTTTTAAAATGTGTGCATCTTTAAACAATTACATACATATTAAAAATCAGCATTTCTTTGCTTCAACTTAATTAAAACGTTAATACTCTCAGACAACACAGATCTGAAATGGTGAAACCAGTAATTGCCCCCTCCCACCTTACAACAAATTAAATTGAGACAAAATTACAAACACATTTCACTACATGATTATTATTAATAAAAATCAGTTTTTCTTTTTTTTTTTTTTTTTTTTTTTTATAAAGTTGCCCAAAATGCAAGGGATGTGCATAGGTTTACAACTTAGTCAGAATAATATTTTGCTTTATTCCCTTGGGTACGTGTTCCCATGAACGGAATGTACTTTGCTGTAGATTACAGGTTTTATCAACACAGATACACCAACGGCATGAACGCTTGCGACTGTCCACATGCATTAAGAGTCAAGACCCAATTTCAAATTTCTAAAACTTTTACAGAGTTCTTCAAAGAGACAGTATCACATTATCTGGATGTTACACAAAAGTACTTAAAAATACTACCCTAGGAGAGAAAAAAAAAAAAAAGCGCGAAAAAAAAGGCCTTTAAAATTTATGAATTTGTTTTGTAACCACTAAACTAATTACTTCAAATAAATAAAGGAAAGCAAAGTATTCCAATCCATAAAATCAGACTCTAAAAAGAATGTAGTGTTCCACCCCCAAGTTAAGGTAACAGAATCATATTATTATTACTATTAAAATAGATTATAGAAAGCAGCATCTATTTTGTGCAGTTTTTAGGGGCCCTTGAAATAAAAAGCTATGATTTCCAAAAATATAACATTCCAAAGGACTGAATAATACATATATTTAAAGATACATTTTATTAAAGTTTAGGAGAAATGATTAAAAAAAAGATACTGTCTCTTTAAATTAGTGTTTCATCTTTTTTTCCCCCTCCTCCTATCTATTCGGACATGACAATAATTATATTTTAGGTCACACTACATCTAGGTAGTCTCTAGGGGCCAAGACCTGTTGACACAAGGTCAATAACGAAGAGGTTTTCCATGTATGAGGTGGTTCCCAGTAATGACAGATTTGTTTTTTTTCTCCTCGATTCTCTCATTCCCGGTCTAGTAGACCCAGGAGACCGGGACCCACTGGGAGGCTGTACACACAAGCTCGATGGCTTCCTCCAGGTGCCTGATGGTTTCATCAATCTCATTGTTGATAATTGTTAGGTCAAAGTAGTGTGCATATGTTCTCTGTAAGATTTCGGACTCCTTCTGCAGGCGCTGAAGGGATTCATCCTGTTCGTCAGCCGGGAAAGTAAACGGGAGAAAAGAAAAGTTGGGTCATTTCGTGCTCTTCCACAACAGCTGCTCAGCTGAGGAGGAAATGGCCAAAAAAAGGCCTCAAGGGAGGTCGAGGTGTCTTAGCTCTCCCACCTACAGCTATGGGAACCACAAAGGAGAAAGGGCAGTTTCCCTCTGGAAGCTGACACTCAAAGAGCAATGACATTGCTCCGTTAATGACATTCTTGGAGACAAAACACAGCTCTAGTGTTAAAAAAGCAAGGTAGAGGATGGAAGCTTGGAAAAGCAGCAATGGGGACCACATGTGAATAAATCAGACGTGGTGCACAAATAAGAGCTATGGGGCCTATGTCCCAGTGAGAACACGAGAAACAGGAGGAGAGGGAGAGGGTGTCTGGCAGGTATCAGCTGTTCCCAGTTTTGGTAATGTTTCCTGTTCAGCACCAATCTTCTGGGTCTACTTCCTTTAACAACAACTTTCTGATAAGGAAGTTCTCACTCTGCATTACTCCTCTGTGGTTTCTATCTCAGAGCAGGGCGTTTCCAGCCCCTCTCAGAGTGAGATCCTGGAGATGAACCAGGCAGCCAGGACATCAGACTTTTTAGCGAGGTCTGCCTGCCTGAGGGGGCTGGATGCAAAAGGCTTCTTCCCAGAAAAACCCAGCAATTTTAAGTTTGCATTCTCTTCCTGCAAATTTCCTTGTGAATTTAAAAAAAAAAACCAACCAAAAAAAACCAACAAACCCATTTGCTGTTTTCAGGAACCTTGAAACAGCCACAGGAAAGCAATCAAGTCTTTCCTGTCCCACAGGTTTGGGGTGGATATGGTGCAAAATGACTCCTGCTGCTCTGCAGTATCCATAGGCTCATTCTACTTGATCAAACAGCTGGGATACACTTTTCTAAACAGAGCTTTAGGGTGCAGAAAGTACAGACAGTGCCCACAGCTTTTTCACTAGAAATTATTCTGGAAATAGAATTTTATCTGGCTGTTAAGATGACCTCCTCCTTTTTTTTTTTTTTTTTTGTTTCAGCTTCCAAAGTATTTGTAATTACAGTGACAAGTAGCTGTGGAACAACAGCTTTCAGGTCCTCTGAAGGAAACAACCTGCTCTGAGACAGTTCTCCTTCCCAGCAGCAATGAAACCAGCCACTTCTGAAGAAGTTCTCTGCCAAAGTTACAGTTCTGCTTCTCTCCTGAAGCTGCAGCCTCAAATGGGGAGGGGGCTGTGTGGTGTGGTTGCCTTCACTTGAAAATTATTACAAATTTCCTTCCAAGCCAGGAAAATACTCCTCACATGCATTTCTGTATGAGGGATGTTCCCTGTATGCCCCATTATGCACCACCAGCAACTCCTGTAGAAAATTCCAGCGTGTGCAAATTTAATTTATGCTATTAACAAACAGAACAACGTGGATCAATACTAGTATTAAATATTTTTGTGTAATATTTCATATGGCCCAGTGTCTTTAAGCCAAAACCCTAGCCAGGTAAACTTCCACCTTGTCATAGATTCCAAAAGAGACATCAATTTCTATCAGCTGAGCATCAAGCCTTTCCTGCTTAAATCAACCTAAAAAGGAAGGTCAATAGCTTGTCATGCAAGTATTTTCAGTGCTTTAAATGTATCCTGCTAAGATTAATTTTATATTTCTAGTCTTTCTTGTCCAAATCATATTGCACCTTGAAAAGAGTTTTGATCTCATGACACAGAGCTAACAGTACCTGGAAAGCCCCTGGAAGCCTTAGAACTGTTAAGTCCTTATGCAGATTTTGAATTGTTATTCAGATTTCCCATCAATGTTACTTTTACCTACAGGTATGGACTTTTCTCACTACAGCATCTACCTTACTGTGGCTGACAATGAAAATCTGAAAATCTTTCAGCTATCTCATCCTAAAAAAGCCAACTGGTAAAGTTTACCTTGCACACAGAGATGTTGCAAAACTGTTTCAAAAATTCATTGCATTTCAGTATTTTTCTGATTTAACTTTTCCTACATCCAACTTTACTGGGATGAAAGTGGTCTGTATTTTGGAATATGTAAATTTCCCAGCCCGTTAGAAATGTAAATCATTACTTCTTTCATGTACTTTTATGTGCAGTAATAAGTTTGGGATAGGCCATTGCAACAAATTTCAAATAGGTTCAAACTTTCCTAAGCTCAGCAAAAGGAAAGAGATTAAAAGTTCTTGATTTTTGTTTCATTCTGGGACTAAATTTTGCCTATGTTTGTGATAGAGTATCTATTTGTACATGTCAGACTTGGCTGTTTTCTCTGAGTCTGCAAGACTTAAATACCAAAATTCATCTTTGAAGCTAGCTGTAATCAAAGCATTTGCTGTAGTAAGTTCCTCTCAATTCCTCTAAAATGTCTTAATTAAATTTTGCATACTGAACATCCCAGATTACGTTCCAAGAAGAAAATTCTTCAGCAGTTGTACTCTCAACAGTGTCAAGAAAGAAGATATTTATTAAAATGTTTAGTGAGCTGCAGACAGACAAACGAATGGCCACAACTTCAGAACTTTAACATTTGTGAGCACAACATCTGCCTTTTCTTCTTCCCTCAGCTCTTGTGCAACAGGCATTTTATGTGGGTCTAGTTGCAGTGTGTTCATTATTGGATCAGACTTTTTCTTCCTAATTCAGTTCACTTTCCCAATCTTCTCTCCTTTTCCACCACAGCTGCAGGGAGTGAAACATGGCTTTATCCATGAAACACCCCCATGTACACAAAGGCCACCAGTGGCACCTTCACTCTCTGAGGGCTGGGTTTTTTGGCCTAAAAATACATAGGACAAACAGCTGCCACTTATGGCAATCAAAGCCCAGCCTGACAAATTACTAATATTCCCTTCTAAGGCTGTGGACAATGTGCCAGTTGTGCTTCAACAGTGAGAAATTCTCAATTTAAACAGCTGGTGAACTCCACACTTCCTAAGAAAAATTCCTTTTATTCTTTGGCTGTAGGAAGGGAGGAAGCATAGCTACAAGTCTGAAGAATTTGGCTCAATAAGGTTAATATCAAACAAATGGAGTCTGTGATCTCCTCTTTGCTGCTGTCTGGGCAATGGAGGTAGGAACAGCTGGAGGAAAGAGGAACTACCCCAAGGTTTTCTGATATGCTCTCTCCTCTCTGTTTTAGCACAACAATCATCTGATTTAAGCTCCCTCTGTGATTAGACAGGTGGGTGCACTCTGGGAGATTCCCTGTATGATTTACATTGGTCTTGTGCTCTGCAGAATTGCTCACGGTGCATTGCTATATTCCCTGGAAAGGAGAATATTTTGTCTCCTGACTCTTGCTGTGTGGGCCTCGATTACTGAGACATTTTGTGTGGTCTTTGACAGGCTAAAGTGTCTCAAGAGAAACACTGTTAGGATCAGGCCTCTGCACTGATTTTACCACAAAGTTCAGATATACGTCTGTAAGAGTAGAAATTTTACTCTATAGTCTCTTTTTTCACTAGCAGATAATTTTAGGGCAGATATCAAAAGTCATTATTACACTAAATTTTGACTCCAATGGCAAAAGTAATGTTGAATGGGAACAAGCATATCTACATTCTAGAACTACTGCAATAACCAGGACTACCTTGTGAGCCCCTAGCTGGTACTTACAGGCAGTTTTCTGCACCATTTTGGCAGCTATGTACAATTAGTACGAATGCAGGAAAATGAAAAGAAAAGCAAAGATGAAATTTAAGAAAACATAGGGAGGGTAAAAAGGACAGTCATTTACAGAAGTGTCCTCAAAAAGCGCAAGTAAAATAAAACAAGGCAGGGCAAGAGGATCAACAGAAAGGGACACTCATTATGCAAATGAACCTTTCGAAAAGGAAGCATGAATAGGAAATTGGGAACACACACTCCTCCCCCTTGCTTGCTGCCTTGCAGGCTGCTACCACACAGACACACTCTGCTTGTCTGCCCAGAAAACCTTGGAAAACAGGGTCCTGTGTTTGGGTGAGGTCTGTTGCTGTTACCATTGCCTGCCCCTCCCTTTCCTTAACTTTAATTGATTAATAAATTAGCATGTTTTGTGAATGTGGCCTTGGTTCAGCAATTCATGTGCCTGGCTGAAACCCTGCGGGCAGAGAGACTTTTGTCACAGGAGCTTAAAATAAAGACAGTTTTACAGCATGAATGCAAATATTTAGAACATAATATTTTTACTAATATTTCTTTGGCATGAGCAAGTATTTCCCCACCACTACTATAAAAGGCACATTTTTGTTCTCTTCCCACTGTATGAGGGAAAACATTTTCTCCCTCACATGAACTGTCCCAAGTATCTCTGTATTATACCCTACAACTGGAAGATTAAAATTTAAGTACCACTGGCAGATGAGTGAGGCGAAGAAAAAACTATTTGGGAACTGAGAGAGGTATGAAGGCAACAAGCCCAGGCATTTATGTAATTTTACAGGGTACATGATGCAATGCTGTTTGTTTACACAAAGGCAAATTCAGTGTAGGTTACAAAATTCTAGTATTTTATCAAGATTGTAGAAGTTCACAGCATCACACCAGCAGTTACATAAAGTGTCACTTCACTAGCATGGCAAATTGTGCTGTGCTGAGAGATCTTTGTCTTTACACTCTTGAGCTGTACCATTAGGCTGTGGGTCCCTAAGACACAGTGAAATGACATAACTTAATGCTGTGAAAGTGAACAGAACCTTCTTCCCCCTCCCATCCCTCTTTCACTGCTTGTTCTAGCACTGGTGCTTAAAAATTGGCAAAAATACAATTTAGTGCTGAAGTAGACCACTAAAGCATCATAGTGAACTAAGAGAATGCCTCAGCTGCCAGTGAAATTTCATCTTGAGGCCAAAATTCTTCACTTTCCACTTTTGATCTGAATAATCATTCAGGGTATTTGCATTTAAATATGTTTGTCTTGCTCCTTCTTTTCCTGCAAGCCTCTGCAGTGATGTCATAGCTTCATGCTTGATATTGTCATTATATTTCTACAGAAACCTGCTGTAGTGACAGGGCTTCTGACTTTGTGTTTTGATGATCAAGGAGACATCTAGGATTTGGAACAGATTCATGATCAAATCCAATAGATTAAATACTTTAATGTCATGGTTTAAGGAAGACTGAGCAAATTTATTGTTTGCAAAAATGCTATTTGCCTTAGTGTGACCTAAATTCAGAATTGCTTGGTACCATCTTTGAAATCAGTAGCAATCTGCAGAACAGATACTCCATAAAAACTAAGTAGAAAATGTAGGACATGGGTTTCCATGAATACTTAGCATTATTCCACAAGCAATTGGGAACTTGGGTCAAAGTCTCCAACTCTTAGAGGACAGCTGTCAAAATGAATAAGCCTATTTCTGATATATATTTTGGGTGCAGGGAAAATGCTAAAGTTAAAGGTGGATCAGTGCTGGCATTGCAACTCACAACTGAGTAATTTGTGCCAATGATTTGGAAATGGACCTTTGAGCTGGAGCAGGGAATGAAATAAAAGAATGTACTTCTAGGATACAGCACATGGATCCTTCCTCTTGACGCCCACATTTTGAATTATTGGTTCATAAACAATAAATGTATCTCAATCAACTTAATGAAGCTGTCATTCAGTTATTTTTCTGCCTCTTCATTTACAGACAAGGCAATAATTAAAGAGTCTGATCTGCACACTTGAATCTCATCCTTAATTCTGTCTCTGATAGGACATCAGATTGCAACGTGCCATACCTCATTAATGCCTGGGGTAATCGTAGGTGCAGCAATAAAAACAACAAAAGGAGCAAACTCTGCAGTTCTCAGGACCTTCAATGCCTAGGGGGAAAAAAAAACCAGATACTTTAGAGGAAACCCCCAACAATCAATGTGAAGTAAGTTTAGTCACACAAGCAAAAGACACAAATTCATGATCTACCAATGCTGGATTCGTTTTAAACTGAATTAGAGTCAAGACCTTAGTAATACAGACACCTAACTTTTTCTATTATTTTACATTTTTGGTGGACAAAAAATGTATCTATCCTTAATTAAAGTGAGTTTATGAGACAGTAAAAGCTTTAGCATTTTCAGAAAGCCTCTTCCCATACAGTCTTGAAGAGTGTGGAATTCTGTTTACATATAAACTGATTGATGAAACACCATGCAAAAAAAATTCAGTTATGCCATAAATAGGGAGAAGAGCCAAATGTGTTTTAGAATATTGATGAGAATATAATTTTTATTATTATAAAATTATTATTTTTTAAACAAATCAAAATGTGATGTGAGAAATTTAAAGTTTTAAAAAAGTGAGCATAGCACTGAATGCAGGAAATACAGCTCTAATCCCCTAAACCATATCTGTGCAAAAGAGAAGAGTTCTTAGTAAAGAGTTTTCTTAGCCATAATGAACTGTGTGACACAGAGCTGCCATATGTGAAACCCAGTTACAGATCCAGGCTCGACTGAAGTGCAGTTCAGTGAGTTAAACATCTCAGCTGAACTCAAAGGGATGGACATGATCAAGTCAGACTACTGAAGGTCTCTCTGGTTTTGCTCTTTCCATTTCCTGTCTTCTCCAAAACTTTTTCTTTTTAAAGAAACCAACAAAACAAAACCCCCACAATCCACCTGATTTTAGCTTTTCCTGAAATAAAAGGTTTTCATCTCTGCTGCCTGAAACCCACCAAGAGGGGTCACCTCTGCCAACCTGCTCCAAACAAGAGACAAACCCCCCGAGTGAAATGCAAGAAAACCCATATATAACTAAGAGTGCCTGAGGGAAAACAGGCAAGTGATGTAAGACAACAAGGAATAAGTCCAAAACAGGCTGGCCTCAAGGAGCTGAGATGGATGAATGAGGAAGCTGGTTGGGAAAGTGGCTTGCCAGACACGAGCTGGAGGAAGTGTGGCAAAGGCAGCTGTTACCAAATGTAAATGTATTCTAACAAAGATTAAAACCACTTCTGAGAATTGTACAGCTTTTGAATAATGCATGTTGAAAAAGTTTATCAAGAGAGTTTGCTGCTAACAGCTGTTCCATTTGAACTAAGTAAAAATGCTGCTCTGCCTAAACACTGTTATGATTTTATTTTTAAGAACACCACCACACCATCCTACTCTGAACTCTCTTAAGTAATTTACTCAGGTATCTCATTTCTGTTGTGGAATTCTTAGAAGAATTTGAACTTCCTGAATCCATTCACAATGAAGAAACAAGTCAGCAAATTTAAGCAGATTACACCGGTCACAATTTTGTCTTTCCTCCCATTTCCTTCCATCTGCTAGAATAACATAAACATCACAATTGTCTATATTCATGTTGTTCCACTTAACAAAATATATACACAGATCCCTGTGAATTGAAAGTAATGACTACACAGATGTTTCAAAGGAAATGTATCAGAATTTTTCACAGATTTTATACAATGAATAAACAAACTATTAGTGTTTCTTGAGAGCCTGATTTTTCTTTCTCCTCTGCATTCTCCTGTCAGTCTCCTCTGCTTTCTTCATCTAACCAGATAATAACCAGAATTCCACAGATTGACATCCTGGTGGTCCAAGGGCTTTTGTTTCACATCACTTTATGCAGCACTTATCTAGTGTGCAATCAATAAAACCATCTCAGTGAAGGATTTGTGATGAGTCCCATTTTTATACACTTCTAATTAGTTACCTGAGGTTCTACATCAAGTATTGCAATTAGTCCCTGCTCATGGATCTTTCGTATTGTTTCCAGTTTTGTCCCATACATTGCATCCTCATGGCTGCCATATTCCAAATATTCATTGTTTGATATATCCTGCATCATTTGGTCATGTGATACAAAGTAGTAATTTTTGCCATTTTCTTCATCTTTCTTTGGAGGTCTGGTTGTGTCTGAAAATACAAAATATTTTAGTACAGAAGCAATATTAAGGTTATATATGGCTTTTTTTTTTGGTTTATCAATACTTTTTTACTGAATGATGACCTGTCAAATCACATACAGAACAATGAAATATGAGGCAGTCAGAATGACAGGCACTGGGAAAAGCAGGAGTGTGAGGAACGTGTTGAAAAAAGCAGGAGAAGAAGGGTCCCATGGTCTACTGAACTTAAGATACTCATATTTCTCCTAAATCCTCTTCTGTCCTAAAAACATTTCTGCATTTGGTCTTTTTTTTAAAAGAAAAAAAAAGTTCTTATGAGGTTTTCTTCTTCTGAGCAGGAAAGTCTAAAAAGCAGTCTAAAAACCTGATTACCTGTGGTCAAGAGAGGTGAAAGCTAATTAGCAATTCCACACTTTCTGAGTATATTGCTTCTACAGACCTGCGTGGTATGAGAAGTACAACCAGCTAATCTTTAGAATTAACTGCCATTGTGTGTGACCTGATCCTTTTGATCAGATTTTCAAGTATGCACGTAATTTCTTCATACAACATTCTCCAAAACTCCTCACCCAATTTAAGGCCCATCTCAAAAGCTACCTACTATACAATGGTTTTATAAAGGAATGCAGAAAATGCATCTTTTTAGTCTTCTTATAAAATCAGTGAAACAATTTCAGTTATAATTTAAGAATAATTTTAAATATAATTTTTAACAATTTCACAGAGCAGAAACTTAATACAGGCAACCTAAGGCATGTTCATCATGGAATAGGTGAGTCTATTTGAAAAGCATTTGCAGATGAAATAACCATAGTTTCTGTGGAGAAAATGAAATGAGTGTCACTTCTGAGCCATGCATGGCATTTCTGAGGTCAGTCTGAAATAGAGTGGACAGGTAGGGGCTGGATGCTCTTGTGTTGGTGTGCTTAGCTTGAGGAAAAAGGATGCATCTCCAAGAGATCATGTGATGGGATCTGCAATTCCTGCCAGGGTACTGATAAAAATTGTCATGAAGGGAAAAGACCTCTGTGCTCTTTATAACAACCCACATGTAAGCAGTGAAATTAATTGTCTTTTCTTTAACTTAGTGACATCTCTGGAATCCTGAAGTTACTTTGGTGTAATACCAGTCCTCAAGACTAGGCTGCGAGAAGTAATTAAAATATTAAATCCCTCTGAATCCAGTTCATATTTCTTCTCATGAGAATTATACAAATAAAAAATGAGAAATCTTTAATCCTTCCTTCTAAATCAAACATTTGGGGTAGGGAGAAGTGTGCCTAAAAACAAGAAGTTTTTAAATAATAAGGATCATTTGATGCAAAACTGGTTTTATTTTCCACTCTTCCCTTTTGAGAAAGCAGAAGGAACACACCCAGTCCTACCACAGCTCCCACCTTTAAGGCAAGTTTGTCTCAGCTGAGCTGAACAGCAGCAGAACAAGGATGACACAAACCATTTTGTAGCAGGGTGAAGGTTGCTACTTACGAGGAATGGGGTAAGCAAATCTGTCTGGATGCTTTGTGATGAGTGTGTTCTTTATGTGTCTTCTGCCGACACCGTGTGCACCTGATCCACAACACAAAAGAAAGATTTAGAAATTTCCCACCAGAAAGGCTTCAAAATTATGCTGCTGTGTTCAGAAAAAGAACTGAAAATTACCTAGTAAGACTAGTGTTTTCCTTTTGAATGCTGGCAGCTTTACTACTTCTTCGTATGTGACGAGATCTAATTGATCAAACACTAAAACACAAAAGAAAGCCCCAAAGGATAAGGAAAAAGGCGTATTAAGGGTGACAATAATTAATCCTGCCTCAAATCATAACTTTAGTGAGTTTTACATTAATAATACAAAGTATCATGTTATGGAAAATGAAACCATTCAATCCTTATGCAATTTTAACAAGAGTGTTCATTTAAAAAACTGTTAAGAGCAGTAACAAAGCTACCGAGATGCTCAGCAAAGTTTGCATGTCCTTTCATGCAGTGTTCAGCAGACCACAGAAATCAGCTAAAACAGCATGCCATTCACATTTGCATTCCTAAGAAATAACAATACTAAAGAAAAATCTGTAGACAGTGACCGACATGAATACAATATGAGAACATCTATTTACACTGAAGATAGGGATACTTTCATAATAATGTTTTAACAAGATCTATGAGAAATGCACAGAGAAGAGTGTTAATACTTTGTGGTATTTTTTGTTTCAAACCACACCATTTACTTGTAATTAGAGTTCTCTTTAAACACACGTGCTAATTAAACTGACATGCTTTTAAAACTTGTGACAGAATGAAGAATTCGAATGAAAAGTGATGGCATTACATAGAAGAACCTCCACCATATTTAGGGAAAAATTGTAAAAGTATTTTTTCAGATATCATTTCAACTGCAGTTGAAATTGGATGAATTCCATCATGCCTATCAATCTGTTGTCAATTGCCAAGGAATATAATGATTGACAAATCCAGTTTTGTTCATTAATAACAGCTTATTCCTCCTGTGCCCAATAACACATCATCTCTGGTAACTCTTGCTGAATTCTAATAAAAGGAGCAGGCAGGAGGCAGTTATTTATATTTGTAAAGGTTACAGCAATCAGCAACTGTGGAGCAGATAACGAAAAAGAGTTTTCAGTTCTGTATTTCTGCACGCTCTGAAAAGGAGGGAGAGACTCCATCTAAACTTTGGGATCTCTGAGTGTTTCCAAATCTTAAGTGGTGTCTCAACTATACCCAATCCATCTTTTAGGATGAGTGTGGATATCTCTCAGTTTTTCAATTTGATGGCAGTCTTTTCACCTGAGAGAAGAAGTCCAACAGCTTCAATTTGGTCAAACTACAAATCAGCCAATTGACACACTCAACTCTTTAAGGCCTTGAAAAGATACAGATATGAAAACTTCCTACTCCATTTGAAGCATTTTGAATTTCATCCTAAAGAAGAATCTCTTTCAACCTTTCCCCAAATACTACAAGCAAGAATTTAGTCATATTTTTCTTCCATTCCACAATGGAATTCTTACTCTTGTCCTTTTTCCAACTTCATAGTATTTAAACAAATTAATAATTCATTTTGTATTAAAGATCTACAACACACTAAACAGCTTTACCATTCTAACCATTAAGCCTGTGTCTTTTTCCATTGAAAAATAATAATAATTAAAAAAAAATCCTTTATTTTCTTCTTGAACAAAACCACGTTGTGTTAGATACAAACAACAGGAACAAACATCAGAAATGACACATATCAATGCCTTCATCACAAAGTAGTAGCATGGAGAAGATGTGTCTCAGCCTACATGGATTTAACTAATGATTGTGGGGTTCTCAAATGCAAAAGAAAAATGATTCATTTCTTATATACAAAGATAAGAGGAGTACAGGGCACACTTAAAGACTGAACTTCAATGCTTCTGTGTTACTAGCTAAGAAAGAAAAGGAGTTCTTGAAAGGAAACAGTAAGAAGCAAATAAAGAGGCATTGTCACTTGACAGGTTACTTACATGCACAGAGGCCATTGGGAGTAAGACAGCATGAAAAATGTACAGGGGTCATTGAGATATGGCTTGTAATATATTAGTAAAATAAAAAGTATATGCACAAAATAAACTTTACCATGCAATACTCTAAACACAAGGCAAATAAATCACATTAAGAAATGATAAACATATTTTATAAAAGCTTGGCAATTTTCTACGTTATGCATAATATGAAGCATAGTTCTGGTATGTTCTGTTCTTTTCTGAAACCCTGCAATAACTTTTCAGCAAAATAAATTAAAAATATATCTAGATATCACTGCAGCATATCTCTAGAGCATTTATAAAAATGTCAGTGAATCTAATAATGAAAAATATTGCATTTTTTCTGTGGCCTTTGGTTTAAAACTGACTTTATCCTGATAAATCATATGATCATGAAATTGCCAGATACTCTTATATGAAGCATGGAGAAAAGAAAAACAGGATTACATTTTTATTGTAAAGGAGAATGTATTTGCTTCTAATTCTAAAAAGTAACTGAAATAATCTCCTGTTTACTTCATAAACTATATCTGATTTACAGAGTAATCTTATTTCTACTTCGAGTAATATCCCAGTGTGCCACACCAGCTCTCAAATCATTAGCTGGCCACACACATCTTGGGTAATTAGGAATTATTTTACTGGGTCATTTCTCATCACCCCAGTTCAGTCTCACCCCGAAGAGAAAAGTAAGACACAAGTCCAAATAGATTACATACTGCTGATCAATTTATTTAATTATATAGGATATAAGAGAAATAAATTCTACTTTCCTGTAAGAGCAACATTTTGGCAATGATTATACTTGTTTTGGGTCCAGCAGAAGAAAATACCTGTTTTTTATTCTGAGACAGAAGCACTGAAAGGTTGCAAGGGCCAGTGTTGCCATAATTCTGACTAACAATCCTGGATGTGACACAGACTTCAGAGGATGTGAATTCAGTGCCACCTCAGTTAAACCCGAACTCACATGAGCACCAAAGGAATTAATAATATTCATACTGAATATCCTGTATTTGGTGTCATTCCCTGGAATATTACTGGCATCACCTTCAGTACCTCAGGGACATTAAGATCAATAACATTTCTACGAGAAATCTTGATTTCAGTCTGTGCTTCCATTAACTTTTTGACTTAAAGGAAAGGGGAAGTTGTATTCTGAAGGGAACAGTTTCTTTTATGGTCATTATCATATTTTTTAATGTTCTTATTTCTAATTTTTGGCAAACACTTGCTCTGATATAAAGCCAATAAAGATATAACAGCACTGCTGGTGAAGGCAGGTGAACTGTGTGAATCAAAGTGCTGTCAACCTTCTCCAAAATGTCCCCCTATGTCAAGACTGGAAAGCCTTGATTCCTTTCCTTTCAGGAAGTTAATTGATAGAAAATCTTTGAGCTAGTTCTGCTCCTACAGTGCTGCCTGCTCCTTCCTTTTCCCTGGCTATCCTTCCTTTCCCTCACTCCTTTGTAGCAGGCCCTGCTTACTCACACTGACATTTTTAGTTCTGTATTTGCAGTATTTTTAGTTCTGTATTTGCAGTATTTTAGTTCTGTATTTGAGACCTGCATTAAGAAAGGTAACTGCCCTAATGAAAATCTCCATGGTTTTTTTTGGGTTGTTCTTGACCAGTTCACAGTGTGGCCACTATGGAAGGGAGAAGCAAGGTTGTGGGAATGTGTGCTGGGAGCAACTGATAATACCTTGAGACCAGTTCTGTCAAAGACTTTGGCTCATAAAATCCAGGTTATTATCAACAGCTTTTGTTATGGTCCTAATTATTAAAATGTGGTTGAGTGTTACTGCAACGAAGGGGAAACATTAGACCAACTAGAGTGTTAAACCAGCAAAAGGAAGGAAACTACTTAAAGCTTTCAATCTGCTTCTGAGGGCTTTTCAGGGTAACAAACAGTTTAATATTCACCTGTGAACATCTTAAATGCAACACTGAATTAAAGAGTAGAAACAACAATTACTGTTCTTCGACTTACTTAGAATTTACTTTCAAATTATTTTTAAGGAAACATGTTCTGTAGTAGTGACACATTATGAGCTCTCAAACTGCACACAAATTGTGCACATAAAGAGAAATATGTGAAAATATGGATTTATATTGTTTAATTGGTGAATTCAAGGATACAACTGAAAAAAAAAAAGCTCCAGAAATTAATGTAATATAAAATACTCTCATTACACTGCCTGGACAGGTGTCTGTTTTGATTTTAAGAAAAATCTCTGCAAGTCTCCCAGGAGATCACAACAACATAAGCATTACAGAATGTGATTTCATTGCAGAAGCAACAGAAAGGTGTTCAAAAGCAGTTTCAGCACATTAAGTATTTTATATTAAAAGAAGAAAAGAAGCAAATTCAGCTCATAAATGAAGGGGTCCTTCTTCTTTACTACTAAAACTAATGAATTTTGCTTGACAAGGATCTCTTACTCTACACTTTAAAAATTTTCCAAAACAATTCACTTTTTCAACAGTCTGAACAGAAGCCCCAAACTCAGGATTCAGGCAGAAGTCACTGCAGGGAGGATAAACCTCCACAGCTGGTTCTATGTGGTACCTGGAAATAACACACTGACCATGCAAGGGCTCTTAGTCCACCTCCAGCTGTAACACTTCAACAGAAATGCTCTTTCATGATGTTTTCCCATCTATAATCTCTAACTATAAACACACATTAACAAGGATGCCACAGAACAGTTCTGCAGAGCACAGTACAGTTATATAGGTTGCAAAAATCATATCCTGCTGGTTTCCAATGCTGCTTTAAACCCCCAAACAATCTAAGCCTGTATCAGGATATACTGTGATGCACTGATTTTGTGGCAGCTTGCCTCTCACTGACTAAGCTCTATGTTAAATAGCAAAGAACAAGCCCAGTAATATTGGCGTAATTAGAATTTTACTTATATTTTCCTAAGTAACTCACTAGGTTTATATAATAGTGCCAGCTGAACAATTAATGGCAAGGCTTAAACTGCAAAAAATGTACCCCGTTAAAGACACCTGCATTTTTTGTTCATACCTGCATTGTGCTTTGCCAAATATTTGTCTTTGTACTGCTTTTTTTTCTTTCCAAACCAAGTACAGCTGGCCTGTTGCTCCTGTTTGGTCTTCTCCATGGCAATACAAGCAACTCGCCTGACATATGGAGGAGAAAAAACATTTTCTGTTGTAATCAAGGATCTTTAAAAAGCTGCACAGAATGAATTAGAAAAGTAAGACTTTTTTATAGAACAAGAGTACAGTAAAACTTTTAACTGCATTTTTTTTGGATGATTTAAAAGAATATATACACAGGGGTATTTTGATGGAAGAATATTTTCTTAGAGATAGATGATGGAAGCTCACAGATGAAGTGAGCATGGGAGGAAGGGCAGCTCCCTTAGCCAGTCCAGGAGGCACAGGAGCTGTGCAGAACTCCAATTCTTTTACGTAGCAAATCCTGGATGAAGTATTTTGGGCTAGATTATCCATGTTGATAAACTTCATTGAGTTATGGCGATATCTTCCAAGGCCCAGGACTTACTTGCCAGAATTTGTGCTGATACATTTAAAATTTTTACTGAACAGCTCCTGCAAGAGGCTGTTTAAAGGCTTTGCACTGCTCAGTGCCAGAAACTTTCATTCAGGAATCTTAGCATTGAGATTTTGTTCTGCTTTTTAACATTCACATGAAAAATGAAAAGGAATGAAAACCCTAAAACTCCCTCAATGACCTTGTTGCTTGACATCTTGCTAAAATCTGATTCCTGCAGCACTTGCATGACAGCACTACCAATGAAACCCCTGTTTAGAAGCTGAAGATATATTATATATATAATATATCTATAATTATATATATCTAATAATAATCATCTTATACTTACATATATTTATAATCTTATATATATAATAATAATAATCTTATATAACCAATTTGCATGTAGCCATCTTCAATTCTAGTTTCCTACAGTATACCAGAATGCACAATGTTTATTAACACAGGAGTTTATTTTTTTTAATCTAACCACACATATGATATTGCATGTAACACTTACTGCTATACATAGATGAGAAAAAAATCAATACCACATAAATTGAATCAATATATAGACTTTGGGAAAAAAAAAAAGAAAAAAGAATTCAAAACTAGCTATNAATTCTTTTACGTAGCAAATCCTGGATGAAGTATTTTGGGCTAGATTATCCATGTTGATAAACTTCATTGAGTTATGGCGATATCTTCCAAGGCCCAGGACTTACTTGCCAGAATTTGTGCTGATACATTTAAAATTTTTACTGAACAGCTCCTGCAAGAGGCTGTTTAAAGGGTTTGCACTGCTCAGTGCCAGTGACAGAACCTTTCATTCAGGAATCTTAGCATTGAGATTTTGTTCTGCTTTTTAGCATTCACATGAAAAATGAAAAGGAATGAAAACCCTAAAACTCCCTCAATGACCTTGTTGCTTGACATCTTGCTAAAATCTGATTCCTGCAGCACTTGCATGACAGCACTACCAATGAAACCCCTGTTTAGAAGCTGANAAAAAAAAAAAGAAAAAAGAATTCAAAACTAGCTATACAACAATGAAAAGTATGAAAGACAGAAATAAAATCAAAGCTAAGTTCATTTTTATAGAAAACTTAAGTCATACCATTCTTGAAGTTCAGGAGAAGGAATAAGACCTGCAGTACCATTTTTGGAGTTCTCAAGTTTACCCTGCCACCAGTTATGATCATCTTTGCTAATGATTTGGATAATATCACCAACTCGGAATCTGATGCCAGCTTCTTTGCAAGGAATGAGGTCATCCTTTGCTGGATCATATTCAAATTGTGCTCTTACATAGATCTACAAAAAAAAGGTTATGAGAGACACTGCAATATTATTACTGGTATGGCATTCAGAGTAACAGGTGAAAATCTGATCTGTGAATGCAGCTACACATATGGGTTGCAACAAGCAAAGAAATAAAAAAGGAAGGTGCCAAAGCATAAGTGATAGTTGAAAATGGAAATGGAAATGCCCCCTCCAACAAACGATGGAGACATATGATGCTACTTCAACAGCTCCTGGTTTCTACATTCTATAGAACCTGAACAGCAAAAATATAATAAACTTATAGAGTCCCTCTAATAGGGATTAACTATCACAAACCATTACAGAACACAAGCCAGTACCCTACAACTCAATCTGTAATGTACTTTCCAACTGAAGTACCAGGATATGTTTTAAAAATTTCTGTGACAGAAAATTTTACTGGACAGTATGAAGGACTTTGGCTTTATTAGTGATCTTTAGAATGAGAAGTTTTAAGATTTAAGACATTAAAAAAAAAATCTTTTTTAGGAAGTCCTGCATTGTACCTATCACAGAGTTACTCGGGAGGAATGTGGAAATTCTCTCTATGGGTTTTTCAGTAAAAGTCTGCTCCCATGTAAATAAAACTCATGATCTGAGCAAGTTATTCCCTAAGGAACATTAGCAGAAAGAATCCAGACTGACTCCACCATTTAAAATAATATACCAATCTTTTCTTTGTTTGTTACTGAGGTCTCAACCTTAGAAAATAAAAATAAAAGTGATCTTCAGTTTTGGTTGCTAATTACAACCCTGATGCATCCAAGGATCTTAAAATCAAAATTAAATGTCATGACCTAGATGGGGAATTTCTGCAGTTCATGAACTTCAAACATCACCCTACAGCATCTCAGACAGCCTTGTATACCCATACTGCTGATTTTCTTACTAAAAGTTGACTAGATTGAAAAAAGCCCAACAATTGCATGGCAAAGTAATAACCTTCTTATAAACTGCAACAATCACTTTTCAACTTTGCTCAAATTCTGCTCCAGAAATAGCTGTAAGTATGCAGTGTTAGCACTATTCATGGCACTTTAAAAAGTAATCCAATCTGCACATCAAGAGAGGAATAAATTAACTTAAAATGGCTAATCACTTCTATCTTGTATCTGATGTATTTTTATTGGTTTGCAGTGAGCATCAGACGACAACACCAATACAGAACTCAACTTCTAATATATTAAATCTGACCCTTGTTCTGCTGTGCATTGAGTGAGTTTAAAAAAGCAACCCACCTTCTTTTAATTACCTGAGAAATAGGATATTTCGAAACTAATTATGTTTATTTAGTAATTTGTTTTACACAAAGTAATCAATATTGAGCCAATCCCCTATTTTGCCTGAAGCTTATCTAATATAGGTCTAGAAACATCAGCAGTATTTTTACTGTCTAGAAACTTCTCTGCTTTTCAAGTCCCTGCTCCAGTTTGAGCCATTATCCACCATATACAGGCAGCTCATGGAATATTACAGACTTCCTCACACATAAAAATGTATCTTTTTCAAGCCCTTACTGTTTTCTGGGATGACAAGAAAAAGATGCTGGTTCAATGGGAAAAATTAGGTAAAAATTGAAAAAAATCATGTAATTATAAATGGTGTGAGTAAGAGAAACACCATTATTTTGATATTGCCTTGAACTACGTTTCTTCTCCAGGAGAAAATACCCAATGAGAAGCAAATGAAAACCTATTATAAATGTTTGGAAGGTGCTTCATGGAACCTTTTCCAGGTTTACATTCAGGTAGCTGGAGTCTTCAGAAGAAAATAGAAATGTGAGAGAACCATAGAGAGCTTTAAAAATGGGAAGTGAAGTGAGAGCAAACCATTCTTGTAATAGAAGTTCCAGCCAACTCAACCAGAGAGCAGTATAAAAAGATTCTCAAAGACAAGAGCTAAAGTAGCTGATTGGCTTTTTGAATGGAATTGCAAGAGCTATTATAAAAATTCCTGGTAGAGAAGAAGGCTGAGTACTTGGTTAAAAATTCAGGGGTAGATTCTGGAAAGACTATATATAACTAAAGATGAATCACCAATCACTTGACAGTATGTGCTCATTTGGAGGCTGCAGGAAAAAACCAAAAATTCTTAAAATTGCCAAGAAAATGACAGGGAATCCTCTGAGGAGCCCCTATGGGCTTTCTTGGAATTCTCTGGAGAGGAAAGATCTTTCTTTGGTCTGTGCTGACTTGCACGACCACGAGGACAAGGTAACAAAGTTAAGGGAGGTTACTGAATATGGGGTTAGGACTGAAATTTTAAGAGACCATCTTCAGATTTATCAAACCTTAACAGAAACTGTCCTTAATGATTTTTTTTTAAGAACTTTGTTAATGTTAGTAATTAGTATCAGATGAACTCAAGACTTGAAATCTTTGTCAGCACAATATTTTAGAGTATTAGACATCTGCCCTACTCACTTCCATTCCAGCTAGAATAGAAATTTGAGCTTTCTTCTAAGATTTAAAGCTGCACAGGTCACTGCACAACAGGAAGTCTATTAATGCATTCTGAACTAAATCAACATATCCAGTTAAATTCACAGTGACTTTGTAACTCTCACACATGTGGACACATGAAAAAAAAAAAGCTATTTTGAATTAGCCACAAACAAATGAGTTAAAAAGAAAAATGAAAAAAATGGAACAAGTTTTCCAAGCTTAAATGTTTTAGTTCAGCACATACAGAATATGAGGGGGGGAAAGGTAAGCAGGGATGTTTGCTAGCAGCTAAGTTTACAAAAATCCCCATGGAGGATTTCTATTCACCTGTCGTCCTTTTGGTTGTGTTGTCGATGGCAAGTCCTGCAGAATAAAGTCAACCCAGGAGAAGAAATTTTCATTTTACTTTTTAAGGGTACATAACACTGTTTGTTAGTGATTCATACTACATTACAGTAAAACGGTAAGTTAGACAAAAGTATAAAGCATTGACCCATGTTTAGAAATAATTCTTTTCTTAAAGAAAAATCAAACCCAGGCTGTTTAGCAGCAAGCTGAAGAAAGCAGGTAAAAAGTTTAAGCAGATAGAGAATGTGCTTTTTAATAAATAATTCAGCATCTTCAACACAAAAGCACCACCAAGTGAAAGAGGCTCTTTATGTGAATGCCTTTTCCACTTAATATTAAGTTTTGCTTTTAAAAGAGAGAGGCTATTATAAATATTAAAAAACTTATCATTAAAAATGTATAATGTGATCAATAGTGCTGAGAATTAAGATTACAACTACTTGTCATGTTATAAATTCAATTTAATTCATAAAAATGTCTTAAATTTTTCACTCACACAATTATTTTTCTTTCTTCTAATTAATAAGTACTTTACCTTGTGGCAAATAATGTCTAAGTTGCAAGTTTTGTTAATAGTTAAAGAAATAGTTACTTGGTTTTGGTTTTTTGGTTTGTTTTGAGCTAGTCCCATGAACTCATGATATCGACAGCACTCACTGAAGAAACTTGTGTGTAGTTACTACATTGGCCCAAACAACAACAAATGAGAAACAACACGAATTTTAACAGTAATGTACTTTAGGAAGAACAGGAGATGGACAGCACCTTTCCACCTGAATACATACAAAACAGAAGTACTTTGTGTTAAAGATGTGATGGTAATAGCTTGGTTGGTAGTGCAGTTTAAAGCCACTTCCTTTTGCTTTCCATATCCAGGCAAGGCTCATGTTTCACACAGTATGTGCACGAACCACGACAGCAGAGAGCACACCAATTCCTTAACTCAGATAGCGGAAACCAGCACACGGTCCAGAGGGCTCTCAAAACACAGAACTCAAAAAAAAAAAAATCTAAAATGTCTTGGGATACCCAACTGCACAGTTACTCTTCCTTCCAACTCTGCTTCCAAAGTTCAGGATGGAAATAAAAACTTCCATTTTAAACCTCTGCTTAGTTTTGAGGAAAGTGCTGACAATGATTTAAGGATGACGGAAGTGTCACAGTACAGTTATTAACATTTAATTCACTGTATGGCTTTTAATGAGAAGAATATGTTGGAAAAAGCCCTTAAAAAAAAAGAAAAAAAAGAAAACGGGGAGTTACATATGCAGTAACCTGGGTTCTCTCAGCAGGACAAAATTTTCCACTGACCACACGATAAGTATAACAGTAATGGCAGATGAGCACCAACAAAACTTTCACACTTTCTCTGTGTGGAACTGGAAATCTTACCGAAACAGAATTGTTAGTGCTGCTATGACCATTAGCTGGGGACTGTCTGGATGTGGAGGGGGAATCTCTCTGAAATAAGACACAAGGTTCATTAACAACACAACACTATCACAGGAACACAGATATATTTCAAAGAACAGTTACATCCACAGCCTTATAACCATTTGCTTAGCTGCTTCATTTGTGAAAGTTTCCACATCTCAAACTCTGTAAATCTGAAAAGTTTTTCCATAGCTTAAGATTCAGGTTTGACATTTTGATTTACTTGAGGTAATAACTATTTTTATGTTGCCTTCAGCTTTTTAATAACTGGGACTTCTGAGATCTCACGTGGCTGACAATGCTACTGGCCCTTAGTCGTACACCAGTTTGGTTAAAGAACCTGAAAGCTACACTCAGAATAGTACTTGGAATAGAATGAGGCCCATATTCTGTTTTAAAGATGTTTCTAAATATCTTTTCAGCTGTGTGGTGTTGATCAGTCTCTGCCCAGCAAGATGCACCTCTCTGCAGTGCCTCAAGGACACTGAGGCTGGGACCTGAGAGGAAGCTGGATTCTCTCTCCTCACTTCTCACCCATTTTACAGCACACTGAGGGTTTTCCTCCAACATTCCTATGGGCTTGAAAGTATCAAACCTTGCCAAAATATAACACTTTGGAAAAGCCACTTCCCTTGACCCACACTACCAGTTTGGCTCTACGTGTCAGTGAAGAGACAGCAGACACAGTGTGATACTGGGAATACAGCAGGGATAACAGGAATTCCTGACTGGGTTTTTCACAGCAATCTTTTTCACATGCCACTTTGACTGTATAGTGCTTAATTCAATGAGGTCAGATGATTGAGCCATCTCTTCTGGAAATAAAATAATCCACTCATACATTGTGAAAAAAATAAAAATCCCTTTTACCCTCAAAGGAATTGTGGAATATAATATTCCATGTCGAAGGTCAGCTTAGGAATGACTGGTCATTTTGTGTAACATCAAGGACAGCAGAGAAAAAGGGCTAAAACAGTTCTCTAAGCAAAAAAAAAGTTAATCCTATAATATTTTATCAATACAGGTACCTTTTGTAAACAAATAAAAAATCAGACCTGGAGCTAAACTGCTCATGCAACATTAATCAGGGATTAATACTACATGCCTAAAAACAAAACTTGCCTCCCACAAGTATTTGCAACAGGTAACAGAATGGGGAAAATCAGCTCTAATTCTAATTATAAAATCACTCCAGCATAACAAGTTTAAAATACTCAAATGAGAGCAAATAAACCATTCATTACTGAAAAAAATATAAAAGAAAAGCCTAAAGGAATCGGTATTCCCTTTTTTTTTTTTTTTTTGTGTATGGGTTATCAACATCACCTTTATCAAATAGTAAGTAGGAGAACTTTTCTCAAAAAGGCAGTGACTTCCTTGCTTTACAAAGAGGTTTTCTGCTTGCTCTGCAATTCTGTCTCTGCTATTTTCTCACTTTCAAGAGGTGAAAAATTAATTTTAACTCTTTGTTTTTAATATGGTTTGTTATGATCTGTTGTCAGTAATGGCTTAGTAAGGGAGCAAGGGAAAGCTTTGGAAACTGCTGTAAACACCGAAACCATTTGGAGAAAAACAAGTTTAGAGAATGCCACTATTTCTGGACAGTCTTGAAGGATTCTGCCTTTGAAGGAAATTTTCTTGGTTTGAGAATGTTTTGATTTGTATTCCTCCAACAATTCTCAACACAAGACAGCACATTATTCAAAGCAAATGTTCATCATGACATACTGAGGAAAATATACATTTTCAGTGCTATTGGTGATTTCAGTACTGTCAGAAATAATCTAACAAGTTAGTCAAGAGACATATTTTTATGTATGACTTTTACATAATTAGGCGGTTCTGTTCTGTCACAATTTCAAAGGCATTTAGATTGTTAATTTTCTAGGGATAGATCTTTCCTTCAAAAAATACCAGACTCAAAAGTTAGGAGAAAAACTGTATTATGCACAATCTAATGAGACAAATCAATGAGCACAGAGATCCTTGGAGAATAACAGGACTGCTTAGGACTGGCCTGGAAAACTTCAGTTTTGCTGTGAGTTTGTTTCTCCAGTAAATCAGTGAAAGCCCTATTTTTCCTGGGAATAAGGGCAGAAAAACAGTTGGAGGATAGTGATTCTGAGTAATGTAGAAAGGTTATTATCATTTATATCAGTAAACTTGACTGCCTGGACTTCCCAGCCTTCTCCAGCCAAAAAAACAACACAGAAACCTTTGGGGTCATCACTATTCAGCTGAAGAACCACAGAGCCAGAGCCTTAGAGGAAACAAGCACTTTCTAAATGATTATTTCTAAATGATGGCAAACCCAGCTGCCTGTTGATTCCTTGGTCTTAGGTGTGGAATCATTGTTAAGGAATGATAAATCAATGCATTTGAGATGCAAACCTATAGCAGAACTCAGTTATGTCTAATAAATACGACCTGATCAAATCAGATATTGACAAAAACAGCTGGATCAATGGCATTGTTGCCAGATCTAAAAAAAACCCCCAAAACAAGAAAACCACCAAAAACCGAAAACCCCCAACAAAAAAACAGACACAGATTTTCCAAAAATCTGAGAATAGGTTTACATTTCAGTCTTGCTCAAGGAACACTTCTGCCAGTATTTTTAATACAAATGTCAAAAAAGGTTTAAGACTATAAAAATACTTATAGTTTGAACACTAACAGAAACCATGGAAGACTAAAGGAAAAAATCCATGGTGGTTACCACAAGACTTTTAAAATCTCCTGTTTATAAAGGTTCTTCTTCTTAATTAAACAACTTAAGAGTTTCAGAAAGATAATCTGAAACATAAATTTTTATAAAGAAAATTTTAAAACAAAATATATTTATATTTTATAATAAAACAATAATTTGAATAGAAAATAATTGTATTATTTATATAATGTAATTTTATTATATGATAAAGAAATTTTATAAAGAAAAAATTTATAAATAAAAGAAATAATAAATAAATTTATTAAAAAATTATAAAGAAATGATAAAGATTTTTTTTTGTTAAAAAAAAGTACTTCCCTAACCATTCTCACATATCTGACACTATAAAAAGTTACTTGGGGTGTTGTATCAGTACAAAGTAAGAATACAAATGTAGCCAGAGCAAAATGCTTACTCAGTGGGATAAAACTGAAACATATAAACAGCATACACAGCCATCAGCCCTAAGAGGGATGTGTTGCAACAGTTACTCAAGTTCACATTTATGTAAATCTGCAATTTTCTGCGTATCTGGTGACAAAAGCATCACTCTGGCTCCTTGGTATCTAAATATCTGTGTTAAATCAGGTCATTTGCCACACCAGTGACTGAACAGGTCACCTCACACCAGATCAGCTGATCCAATTTTAACACAAGGGAATTCAAAAATGTTGTGTCTTCAGGCCAGGTCTGCTCCATGAAGGAGAAGGTCTGGTAAGTGAATGGAAGGCATGGGTGCAGGAAAAGCCACAAATGCCTAAAAAACTTGGAAATACTCAAATGAGATTTTGAAAACTGCCTACTGACCCTGAATTATATAGTGTAGGAAAAAGACTTTGCTAAATATGCAGAAATGGCTCAATATTTAGAAAATAACACTTATTTTAAATGACTACAAAAGAAGGCAAATATGGCAAGTGAAATTCAAATCCCAGTTATTAAAGAAAACCCCTTTCCATGCCCCCTCATCTTTGTGAAGGCCTAAGATTGTAAACAAAGGGCACATCACCTCTGATTCTACTAATATTTAGTTTTTTCTTATTCAAGATTAACAAGATGTTTTGCAATCCAATGATGTGATCCCAGTAGGAGCCTCAAAGCCTCCTGGTTCTTGATTCTGTTTTATATTCCTCTTCTGATAAAACTACACTACATGAGCCCCAGTCCACGACTGAAGGAGGAGGGGAACCAAACAAATATATACTGACATGTTGCCAAAAAATACCTTAACTAGGAAGATTATACTAGTGAAGACCAAGTATCTATTTATCCTGCTGGAGGGCATGAGAAGCAAGACTTCTGTGTCTTAGTAATGTCAATCAACATTGATTTCTAGCCTTAATCAATGGTTAAGAATTTGATTCATCATCTGAATCACCTTCCTGAAAAATTCTATGAGAAAAATTCTCTGTGTACCAAAGGACTAGTGATGCTTTAACAGGATGATTTAAAAACACTGGGGTTTTTTTGTACACTTGTAAGTGATGAAAACCAAGCCAAAGTCTTAGTGTGGCTGAGCAGGTGGAACAGACTCATCCATCTCTGACTAAATGGAGGCTAAATGCTACAAAATGTGAGAATTAGACATGATTTATTTTTCTCTGTCTTTGATCACTCATTTCTAGTTTAGCCATTTTTTCCAAAGGAAGGTAAGAGCCTGTTTTCCATTCTTCTGTGAAATAAATAGGCATGAAAAGCCTAAGGACACAAAGCTAAAGAAAAGAAATGATCTGCTATTACTAAAATGACACCTAATAGTATTAATTTAAAGCTGTATGTTGAGTTTTTCCAAATAATCATCTTCCCAGCAAGTCTCTAGTTCCACCAGTTTCTGTATTTCAGTACTGGGAAGTGAGGTATCTTTTATTATTACTCCTCTTTGCAGCACAGAAGTCAACACACGAATTTGTCAGCACGCTGTAATTTTTATAAAAGCCTTTGCATTTTATGAAAAACTTTTGGTTTCGTATTTACTTTAAGAAATTTGGCCTCATAGGTGAAAATCTGTCAAACCTTCTACCTCTAAAACCTTTTAGTTTTTGTTGAATTCTACCAGAAGTACAGAAGGCAACCAAAAAGTAATTTTTTTTCCTTGCAAACAGATTGTTCTGACAACCACAATAGCAGTTTCTGTGTATTCTAGCATCTGCTGAGACACAAGAACAATTAGGGTGAAATCACAGCTCTAATTAAGATAAGGTGCTTGACTTCAGCGGGGGTTGTGATTTCACTCTGGGAATTCTAATTTGGGAGCTGTTTGTGCAGTTAAGCATGTGGCATGGAGAGATTGGCATCATCTACACACTGCATATGCCATCTGTGTGCTCAGGCTGCAACACTGGCTCTCAAGTAGCCATTTTCTACAATTTAATTCCCTTCAGCTGCAATCTGGAACATAACTTTGTGAGCAGAAGGGAATTAAACGTTGCTGTGCAAAAGCCGTAACACCAAGTTTCTAATCCAGCAACAACTCCAAATCTGTTTTGCTTCTGTACTGACAGAGACCATTTTTTCATGGAAACATAATATTAAGCCACATGTAACTGTTACACACGACCAGCACAAATTTACCTCAACAGGGTTATACAGAAACAGGTTCTTCAATTAACCCTTAACAGCCCAAAGCAGCAATATAATGCTTAAAGCCTAAAAAACAGGAGGATTGTTCCTCAGCTTAGGAACTCTTAATAGACTTCCTGAAGAATGAGCTTAAATGGTCATATTTTAAAGGGGCTTCCTAAAAGTGTAAGTCGAGGAACCCCTTTCCTATTTTTTTTTCTTTAGTAGGCTGTAAAGAGTTAGTTAAGGTGCTGATGAGATGAATATGAAGGCAGGGCTGAGTAGGTAGGTGGGACCTACTCCTGTTCCGTTATCTTTGTTGTAAAATTGGTGTGCGTGATCTAACAGGACAGGCAGAAACAATTTCCCAGAAAGCAGTAACATTCAGCCATCAGCAGGCAGTTAGTTACAGGACTGAGGAAGAAAAGGGATGGGTCATTAATGCATTACCTCACAGGATGAAGACTGCGTGCGATAACTCGGCACAATCTTGAAGGTAATACTTCCACGCATTTCCCTCTGCGAAAAGAGAAGCACTTTGAGACTAACACTGAGGAGAAAATCTCCAAATTACTAATGCTTGAAAAAAACCCCACCACAGTCCAAGTATGAAAAGCTAAAATGCTATGGATAAATTGTCATATCACCTATAAACAAACATTCAAATTGTCCTCATTAATCTTAAGTATAAACATACATTACCAGTTTATTCACCTGACCATGTTTGGAATGCCTAGACCCAGAACTGCATTTTAACATGACAGATTCAGACATGTGTAGGTGTCTTCCATGTCAACCTTTTCTTTGTAGCTATATTCTTGTCATCTACAGTCTTTGCTACCAAAGTGGCATTTCCTTCCCTTTCATCATACATGTTAAATAGCAAAACTGTATTCAGTTTCTGGAAAGCTGCATTTTACTGTACTAAAGGTAGGAATGTCAAAAATAGTCTTTCATCAAAACAGAACACAGAGTCTGCTACTTTGCATTTACTATTGTGTAAGAATATTCGTAACAAGCAGCAACTGCAGAACAGCAGCAGATTGTGACAACATATTTTCTTAAATGGCAATCTGAATATTTGTGCCACCACATGGCCGACAGCTGTGGCACTGGATCTGGGCAGAAATGTGAGCACATCACTTCAAGAGATCTCAGAGTTTCCCCCCTTTCTCTCTTTGGCTGGCTTTACTGTGACCCCAAAAAATGCTATTTCCCTTCACGCTCGTCTAGGATTAGTGATACCATCCAAGATCTCAGGGTTAGGGTTGTATGCAGAAAAATTAACAAGTGTTATGGAAATATTAAGCAGACTCTATTAGCAAGGCCGAAGGTGGAGTTTTCCTGGAAAAGACAGACTGTCTGAGCTCAAAATAACTTTTTTTACTTTGTAACATCAGTAACTAAGCACAACAGTTACAAATTGAAAGAACTTTTTATTATGTGCACATGTAGTCTATCAAGAACACAAGAAAAGGGGGAAGTTATAACACAATTACACAAAAATTTTGACAAAATAAGACTGGCACTTTTATAGAGGAAGATTTCAGGTACTTACAAGCATTTTTTGTAGTTGTTCTACAGTTTGATTTGCCACACTGATTCCGTTTATTTCTCTGATTTCATCCCCTACATGTAGCGTACCTGTGGAGTTAACAAACACACAATCACCTCAAGAGGTGTTTCTACAAATTGAGATAATTGTAACACAGCACTGGTATTCATACAAAGGCATAAATAGAAAACAACATTAAAATAATTATTTTGCTAGATTCAGAAAAAGACTTTATATTAGCTACAAATCTGTCTTTCAGAGTGCAGTGAATACACAGCAAGAGATGCCCAGGCATTCCATAAAGTACGTGGGGAAAACATGTTTTTGTTATTAAACAATAATATTCAATCAGAAACACCATATGGCCTGGAATAGTATAAAGATTCTTTGATATTATTCAAAACATAAAACTGATGGTATTACATATTACACTGAGAATCAGATTCAGTAACATCCCTGTATCAAATAAAATCCCTTTTCTGCAGCATTTCCCATTTCTGTCACTCTGACAGAAGTGAATATTGTTATGTTCATGACTGTAAGGAGAAGAATACAATAAGATTTGGAATAAAGAATGGTCATTTGGCAGACATGTCAGCAACAAACAAACAATTTTTAATGACTGACACTGGTGCTTCATTTTTACTGAATGCTCTGGAAGGTGCAAGTAGATGGAATCTTTAAAAGCCTTTCTTCCTGTTTCAACTCTGCCACCTTTTGAGGTGGACAATAAGGACAATTTCAATCACTAGGTAGAGTGGACTAGGGACAGGAGGCAACTTCACAGCAGCTACTATTTTGTGACTGGGGATTGTGCAGTTTGTACTTGATATTGCTGGACCTAAAATTATACAGTTCCTGTGACCCTCACAGTAGATTTATTATCCAGACATTGCTGTTATTGCCTGGCAATACACTTTTCCATACAGCAAAAAGAGACAGCAGAAAAAAAATGACATAACACGCCCCAAACCAATACAAGGCACAGGCCCTATCAATAGGATTCAAACATGGTGCTTGAGATCACTGCCAAATTACACTTGTGTTGTTCTATTCAGTAAAAATATTCTAAATATAGTTATGTTAAAATGAAGCAGTGAAGCTAAGAGGCATCTAGAGCATTAACAGAATTAGAAGCATTAAAAAAAAAGATGACCCTACTACAGATACACTGAAGTACAGCTCATTTTCAAACTACACCTAGTGCAGAAGCACTACCTTAGTCAGATGAAGCATACAGAGAACAGGCTAAATTTCCCAAATCTTTAGAAATAAAAGACACTGTATCATTAAAAAGAACAGAGTTTTAATGGACACAGTTGGATATTCTACCCAGTTTTAGCAGGTTTTAAAAGTTTTATTAGCTCCATTATGGAACACAGTCATGTGAAGCAATACTCTGCAGAGCATCACCACTACCTAAGCACAGTTGGAAGAAAACCTTCCTGTGAATCTTTGAGCAATCTCCTTTTAAAACTCACTGTTTGAAGCCAAATAAATTTCAATTCAGAAGGTCCTCTAAAGGAATATAGAAGTCTATCTCAGTTGCATCTTTGCTTGTATGAAAACTTTTATCTTTCCTGCTTCCTGACAGATTTTGCATCAGAGAGGCAAAGTGAATATATGTTTTGTCTTCTTAATTATCTGTTCCTAGCTTCCTTTGAAATAGAACAGTAGGCTAGAGGGAAGTTTGGTCTGAAAAATGAAGAATATTTTTGTGTTCCTCAAAAGAAAAAGATGGCAGTCTGAAAGACGTAAAGTAACCCTTTCAAGGTGAAATCCAAACTTGCAGCCAACAACCTAGCAGGGAACTTCATCTCTTTAAAGCAGGACAAAACCCAGTTGCCTTTGGACATCTGATCTGAACAAGCAAAATGACAAAAAGGAGAAGACTGGGGATGATAAAAAATGCATGATTGCAGGGTTTGTTACAGCAGTGAAAACTGAAAGATTTAAAATCTAGGCACAAGTAATATTTTTGTTTCAAACTCCATTTTTGTGAGCCTCAACATTAAAAATACAAAGCTCCTCAAGAACTGCATAAACAAAGTTATTTTCATTTTTGCAAGGGAAAATAGAGCTACTTGTGTAAGGCTTTTTTTTTAAACAGAGGATTAAGTAAGTACAGCTCCAGAAATTATTGGTGTTTTAATCTCTTGCTGAGCTACTCAGTAGTAAGATAGTAATTATCCTAATTAAGACCTAAATGAAACACAGTGGGCCCTCACCTCAGAACACTGGCAGATGTCTGCAACTGGAAGGTAACTAAAGCAGTTAGCAGGAGTCCATGCAGACACAGAGAGACACTACTATGGAATAGCAGCAATCAAAATCAGGAGAATGTACACAGTTTGTACAAAATGATCTAAAATAACTGCGTTTGAAGACAAAACTCTTCATGAGATGTGATTACCTTGCCGGTGAATCATTCCTCCGTGCATAATTCTTGCCACAATGCAGTGGTTCAGCTCATTCATTTTTAAAGTGATTCCCTAGAAAAGAAGAAATGTTTATACTTTTAAAATAAAACATTAAGCACTGTTATTCTTGAGAGGTTAAGAACAGCCACTTTTGCTGAAAGCTTGAAGGCAAAGTATAAATTTTAAGATTAAAATAAAATCTTTGTCACTCACTTCAAGATGAGCAATAAAACCAGAGTCTGTTTATAAGTGAAGATGCAATACTTCAACATACGAGTATATAAGAATCTGGTTTGTTAAAAACGTGTATTTATATTGAAGTGCAAAGGCTCCAGTTGGGATTAAGGCCTAATTTAGCTATAAATACTACAAAGCTGCTTTTAAACAAACACAGCCCTTGTGGCACAGCAGCAGTGTGAGCAAACACAAAGCATTTCAAAGATAAATATCTCCAGTGGCTGCCGAACTATTCCAATTTATTGACAACCCCACCTCCAAGTGAGGAAACTGACACTACAATCATTACAGTTCTGGTCTTTACCAGCAGAGAGCCAAGGGAAGGAGTGATTTTGCCTGCATACCATGGGCTCATCGGTGTTCTTCTGGAACTGCACCAGCCGCACCCGCGTGACGTTCTCCATGTCCATGTCGCCGTTGGCGCTCTCCGGGGAGTCCCCGTTCAGGTAGGGCGAGGTGGGAGGAGGGGTGACTCTCAGAGCTTCGTCACTGTAAACTTCATGTGCCACTACATCATGGGTTTGAAGTAAGGCCTAGAGGAGGTGACAGCAATAAAATGTCAGATTTTGGTCACCTCTGATGTCTCTTGCTCGTTCCTTGTGTTTTCGAGGCTTTTCGGAAGTTCAAGGAAATCCGAGATTATTTGCGCTCCATTCTCTATTGAAGAGCTTTGCCCGTGAAGGAGTCTTAGATAAACTTCATCAGACTGCAAATGGCTACACACACATTGAGCCTCTAAAACCTGCATGATTTAATGTGAGTTTTATTGCACGTACTACAATGAGAATGATGCTGCCTCCCTTCCCCTCATCCTCTCGACACCTGCAGGGTGTCAGTGTGAATCCACCTTCGTGTGCATAGACAGAGAATCAGGAATCCATCTTTCTGTGCAAACTATTCTATAATAATTACTCCAGTAAAATGGAAAGCTACTCAGATCCCACGGTATTTCACTCTAATAAAGGCAGACTGTGGACCAATACTAACTTACAGAATGAAATACTATTTTTTTGTTGTTTATTATCATAATTGCTTCCATACTCTCCCCTTCCCCTAGAACATGGACTCGGCACCACCACCCTGAGTTCTAAATGCTTGACAAAAATTAGAATGCAAACCAACAAATTGCTAAAATACTGCTTCATTAACTTTACAGTTTCTTGATGCAGAAAATGGTATAACAGCTAACTGATTAAATATGCTTAAGTATCTTTGATAAGCAGAAAAACCAACTGTAGGAACTCTAAACCAGGGCACGGACCTGTAGCCTGCACAACTGTAAAAAGTGTAACAAATAATACGAGAGAAAAGTTGGACAAAGCCTAAATATTAGCAAACCAGTATTCAGCAGTACCAGGCTTTTTTCTGGTATGACATTCCACTGTTCTCCAGGATACCTCCAAGAGTCCCATGTCACATCCATTTCCCATCTGTATTCAACTTTTAATATACAAATACCTTGCTTCTGTCCAAAAACTAAATCCAATTTATATGTGAACATGATGGTTCTACTCTACTAATCAAGGACAGAGACAGGATCTGCCTCTATACCCAAATGGTTTATCATTCCTAGATAAGGACTGATAAATAAATTCTAGTTCCTACAATATCTCTACAATAGTAGAGGTATGAGATACCACTGCCATCAGGTCAATCTATATTATAGTTAATATCTTGCTAAGTTTAATTTAAATGCTCACAGCTCTTAGCTTGCAAAATCCATCAGCCTTGCATGGTTTGAGATTGACCACCTAGAAGTTGTTTTAGCGGAGAAATCTGATTCTGCAATGATTTAAGTCTTCAATTAAAATGTTTAAGCAAAACTTACACTGAAGAAAGTGCTAAAAAATGCCTACAAGATGCATTCCTGAAGTGGAATCCAAGGCAGAAACTGGATTTCATGGCCTCTACGAAATCCTAAATTTTTTTCCCAGGGTACCACTTCTAAAGTGTACCATGTTATAAAAGGCAATTTCTTAACACTTTACATTTCCATTCCTCAAACTAGTTTGAAACTACAGTTGGGAATTCAGCATTATAACTATGGAACAGAATTCCCTAAACTAACATTGCTTTGCCTATATTCCCTCCCACTTTTCCAGTGTTTCAAGCCCACCTACACACATACTATTTTTAGTTAAATACTAACCTGTATCTGCATATTCTATTTTTCATCTTATTTTGTCAACCACTAAGCTTGAACTCACAACAATTCCTCTGCATTAGTCTGCACTACAGAATCAACATTTTATATTAAAGATTTGGACCATATATGTAAGCTAAACCTCTTTAACAATATTTAATTAAAATCTGGTTTCTGGGTCCATTTATGTGTGGTTACTCCAGTGTAGGTTAATGGTTGGACACAGTGACCTTGGAGGTGATTCTGTGCCCCTGCCTGTATCTGTTACATTCTCCATGCTTTAATGTTACATTTCTTATGTAATTCAGGTCCTTACATTTGTTTAATATCAAATATATGCCCTGCTTTATATTACTTTTAGCAATAATATTCACCTCGTAGGAGGTTAAAATATGGCACTTCCAGAATTTTAAAAATCTATAATTATACTAAATGACTTCTAAATCTTTATACTATCTTTTAAATTAGTCTTTATACTAAATGACTAAGTGTGTTCACAAATAATGAACACATTAAGAAATATCAGACATTAAAGTACAGCAGGCTGAATTTATTATCGAAAACATTTTATACAAAGATTCCTACTGGACCTTACTTGAAGATGCCTGCTTTCATCCATTTATCATAATTTTGATAATGTTTTTTTCCTGTCTGTTTTTCCTTTGCAGAACATGGTAATCCTGCTAAAAATAAGTTTAATGAGAACAACTGCTTTCTCCTGTATTGCAGGATCACTGTCTGCAGAGATCAGCGTAGGAAGGCACATGATGATGGATAAAACTTCAATATGTCATCAAGCAAAAGTCTCCTAGCACAGTAAATGTTTCAATTGCTACAACATACTAAACTTATATAATAGAATCTTTTACGCATAAAACTGTCATATTCAAAAAACTACTGAAAGTTGTGTAATGGAAAAAAAGCTCTTTGAAATGTGTACATACATAACAAATGAGGTACTTGACAACACTTTAGGAATTCTTAAATTAATTATTTGCTGAAAGACCTTCATACAAAATTTACATATATTTCTTTAAATTAAAAGCGTTGAACATGTACAGACTAAATTGACAATTTATTTCTGTAGCCATAGGGCACACGAGGGTAACAGAAAACTAAAACAACAGAACACCTTGAACTCGAAGATCTGTTACAAACACACTTTCCTGGCTTTGGTTCTGTAAAGGCCTGCACACAGTTTAACCCACTAACACTGTGATTAAGTAAACAAGACAGATTATACTCTTTTTTTCTTCTGATTAGGGATACACATTAGACAAAAAAATAGTTAATAGTAAAATAATCTGTTATCATAGAGGTGTTAATGCACACTCCTACTTATTACATATTATTGATTACTGAATTAATATGCATTAATAACCAAAATACTGGTCTGTAACACCTGGCAAACACATGGAGTGTGGGCTGACAATATTCCTTTATACAATTATTCCTTTTCCTAATAATCTCTATTTCAAAGGCTTTGGCTCTGAAGGAAAGTTTGGCAGAATGCAACAAAAGTAAGAATAACTTTATTTATTTTTTATGCAACCCATAAAGGTGCATCTGGGAGCAGGAGTGGGAATGATGGAGAGGATGGAACTGCCCCTGTAATATCTGGAGATCCTGTGGTATCTGCAGGTGTGGATCCACACCAACTTATTCTGGTTTAATTGCTGCTTTACATTCCTCCCTAACATGAACTGTTTCTATTCTCTTGCTCATTCTGGCTCTGGCAGCATTCCTGTTACCCTAAATTCTTTTCACTAAATGGTTAGTTGGGTTTTTTTTGGAGCAATTTTCTACTAGTTCAGCCCAGGGCAATATTAAAGTGCAGTTCCAGATGAATGCCAGAACTACAAGGGAGAGGATGAAACATGGGGAAAAGGGATGATGTGACTTCACCTAAACTGGCAATTTAGCCTGGGATGCCACAGACTCACTTGCTGAAATTACTCCTCATCAAAAATACTTGTTATGGATTTGCAGCTTATTTCTCATAAAGAATACCTTTTATAGATTTGCAGCAAAAGAATTCTGACAAATGGTTTTAGATTTATGAGCATATGAGGAAACAGAGATACCTAAAAAAGAGGATTTTCAACTCAATTTTCCTGCCACTT
This sequence comes from Daphoenositta chrysoptera, assembly GCA_013397915.1. NCBI lineage: Eukaryota > Metazoa > Chordata > Aves > Passeriformes > Daphoenositta > Daphoenositta chrysoptera. The sequence continues at coordinate 270,107 of VZRO01007591.1, read as the reverse complement.
GATTTGATACATGAAATTTCTACATACCACCATCACTTTTATTGATGCCTACTCTGAAAATAATTTATACTTGAAAAATGCTCTTTCTCCTCAGTGCTTTATGTTTTAGCAACACTGTGGGGTAATTACAAAAAAAGTAAATCAAATGAACCTGTCAGATTCTAAATAAAGATGAGTATCAGAGAAAGGTTTTTTTAAAAATCTTTCTTACAATAAGGCCAAGTATCATTCCACCTTGTTTTATGTTCTATTTCAAGCAAGTATTCCTGTTAAATGTCAAATCAGAGTTGTTACAAACTTTAGGATAGGATAGGTACCATCTCCAGGGAATAAGATCAGTGTTGCTGAGTAGGCACAAAAAAGTCATTGTCTGCATTAGCAATTAGTGCAGGGAAATAGGAATGAATCAAAAAGTAACACAAATGGGTTAGTCAGGACCTGATGTACACACTGAACACATTGCAGGAGTTTTTTCTTCTGGCCAGCTTCCAATTTGCCCTGTGGACAGAGTATCCATCAGGTGGATTACACTGGCACATATTTCAGTATAATTTTATCTGAAAAAAGTTGTTTTGCATGCTCTGACACCCTTACGTGATACAAACCAAAACACTGTTTAGGGGCAATCAGGAGATGGACTTGGAAAACACACTCCTAATCTGATTTAAAGTACAAAAATAAATGTAGCCAAGGCTACAGGGGCCATCAAAAGAACACACTGGGACATGCAGCTACCCATATTTCATCTTATACCTGAATAGGTGGTTGGTTTCAGCTCACTCTTTCCTGGAAATTAGGTTTATCCTTCAGACTTACAGTAATTCAGCTTTCAGGTAAGCAAATTCCACAAAGCCCCCTGCATATAATCCTTGTGTTAGGGAAAGTCAAATTCATGATTTTAAGCTGACAATAGTGTGCAGCAGATTTAAGCAAACACGTTTATTTCTCAATTTTTGAACTTTATCTACAACATAAACAAAAGAAATCCTTCAAATTATTGGACTTCAATAACTTGAGCTAAGTTATTAAGCAGTAACATCCCTGAATTCAGGACAACTACTGCCCTCAAATCAGATTTGGGAAACAGACACAGTAGGTGTTGATATGTAACACAAACTCAACAGACCGTATAAGTTATTGATTTATTGTAAAATAATATTATATAAACACTTATTTTGCAATGAATTCACACACCTTTATCCTAAGAAGACCTTTGGAAAAAGAAAAAGAAGGATCCCAGCTCTACCTACAGACATCCAAAAGGATTCATTCTTCTTTCCATGTGCAACACAGCCCCCCAAAACCACAGTGAAACTGCTCCATAATTCCATTACTCCAAACTGCTGACAGTTTTCAGCACAGTAACGAGGACCAATAGTAGCAGAAACACTAATTCTTTTGCCAGAGCAGCAGGTTAGAAATACTTAGTAAGAGGTGCATTGTATGCAGTTCCATCACTTGCAGATTTTAAGGATTTACTGAAGTTTTCTAACATGAAGAATATTAAAAAAAAAATAAAATCAAAAAAGTAGCCCAAACAAGAGCAGGATCTGCTTACCATGAAATGAGGTTGTGTTAAAATACGCTTTAGCTCCTTTGCATCATTGTTCTCTGGGTAACATGAAATTTCTTCCAATACCTGCAAAATAAGAGGAGAAATGCCCCTAAGTAACTTTCTTTTAAAGCCAATGAAGAAATGAAAACTCTCACTGCTCAGTCAGAATATCCCCACACGATTATACAAACCAACATTTATGACACAGGAAAGGGTTTAAGAGAATGTGCCCCCACCCAGCTGCCCCAAGAGAATAAAATACCTTGTTCCAATGTTCTCTGAAAGAGATTAAAGCAGAAATTTGAAGGAAACAGTTTTGTTTGGTTTTATTTTTTTTTTTTCAATTGACAGTATTCCTCCAACAGCTAAATATATGGGGACAGGACTGAAGTACTAATACGTGACCTCCACCAGTGGCTGCTTTCACACATGGTCTCAATTTATTAAAACAATTGGTTTAAAAGCAGAATTAAAACCACTCATAAAACCAATTGTTAAAGACACCAAGTGTAGGTGGGCCATCTGCTACCCCACCTCCAAGCTCCAGATTTTACAAAATTGGAGCCACTTTATCCCTGGAGGAGTAAAGAAGTTTTAACTCATTTGCCAGCAACCTGATTCTTACACCTTTATTTTCACATGCAGCTACTTGGACAATCAAAACAGAGAATTTTGCTTCTGGAAGCACCTCCCAGGATTAACTGTCAGAAAATTTTGCAGAATAGGATTTGAGGGATCTATCAGTCTGACTTCAGTTATTACTTATATAATATTCTATTTTAACAGCACTACAAACAGTGTTTTCCTGTGACATTACCCCCAACAACTGCACTGATGATAATATATAATATATCATACAACATTTTTGTTTTTACTACTTGTAATAAGCAAAAATAAAATACTATTTGCAAGGTGTAAGAGTTAAGAACATCTCTGTCTATCTTTGGTCTTAGTGGAGTCACCTTCATTGCACTTCCAGGTCTGCTCTTCTTAGACCTATCTATGATAAACTTGATTTTATTTCAATTTAAAAGCTCATACTTCAAAATATTTATTTTTGTGACTCAATTTTATAAACATCAGATTTCTGTGGGACATAAATAACCTGAACGTGAAAAGATCCTGCAATTACCCAGCAGGAGTGTTCCTTTTAACACCACTAATGTTGCAGGAAAGGTTAAATGATTAAACTGGGTAATATTCATAATCCTTACACAGATAATGGAATTCTGCAAGTTTATGCAACTTGTTACATAGCTTGAGTAAGCAATGGTAGCATTCCAGAAATAATTCAGACAATGAGCCAGAATACACATCTTAATGAAGAAAAATAACGTCCAGTTAAAATACAATCAAACTTTTGAAGTAAAAAAATGTATTTTAAAGCCATTACCTCTTTGGCTCTCTGTACAGCATCACTTGGAGGATTCCTGATTTGTGGTGAAGATTTTGTGTTTATTTTGTCATAAAGCTGAAATAACAAGAAAACAAACTACTGAAATAATATGCAACTTTGTATAAATTAATGAGTGCTTACAATAGCCTGCTTATGTTACCAGGATTAGGATGATTGTTAAACTGCAGAACCCACAGATGTTCTGTATACAAAATCTAGCAGCTTAGGGTTTTGGCTTTTCATTTTTAAACATTTCCTGATTTGAACAGTGCCATAGATTCAGAGTTCATAGGATGACATGGGAAAGTTCAAGAGGTTAAGGGCTTCTGCAAACCTCCCATGCTTTTGCCACAGATTTACAGAAACTATATTCTTCTACTAGAAGTGACCCTATGAATCTTGGATAAATGCTGTAAATCAAACATTCTGCTATAAAATCAAGTTAACTTGCATATCCCACTTTTCTCAATAAATCAAAACATCAAACATTCTGAACAGTAATTTAAATAAACCTTGGAATATGGGAAAATGCTCTTGAAGACAGAACGTTACAAAAGCCAAATACTCTGAGAATAGAAAAACAAACTTTCCAAGAATTAAGTACTCATCAAAAAGGGTACCCTTATTTTACTAGGATTTTCTGTTAGACAGAAGAATGTCAATGTATTTAAACAGGCTACTGTAAACCTTCCACATTAATTATTTTTTTAAAAATACCCTTTTAAAAACCATTCAACTGTGCAAAGCACAAAAGAAGAAGGATCTCTCTTCAAGTTTCAAATTAGACATAAGACATTACAGGCTCTTTTTCATACAAGCCTAACAGACTGTGCATCTTTTAAAGGAATAAATGTATACTTAATAAACAGGTCCTGTAATAAGCAGTATTTTCAAATAAAACCTTCTGGCTCACATTTCAAGTGATAAAAAGATGGTCATGCCTGTAATTATTTTCTAATTGTGTTAGACTACTTCTTTGATATTTAAGACAGAATAAAGGAACAAATAACATTTTTAGGGAATTAGAGACATTTCTATCAGAACGAGGGTGGTGAAACACTGCAACAAGTTGCCCAGGGAAGTTGGGGATTCTCTCAACTTTGGAAATACTCAAAATTCAACTGAAATTCAAAATACTGTATGTAAAAAACCATTCAAAGTACAAAAGGGACTCTAAAACCTTCATCAAATCCTGACACTGCTGAAGACAAGGTGACAAGAAAGCAGCACTGAGGCTGCTCAGCAAGGAGTGCTCAGGAGCTTCCCCTGGGAACTTCACAGCTCCACTTTTTTGGCTTAGAATGGCCCTGGATGTTTGAAAAAGGGAATCTTGCCAGGACACAGAACTGCCCTCTTCTCTTTCTCATATGACATGAAATACCATTCAAGTTTTAGCAGATACATGAACTGCCATAAATGCAATCCAACATCACCATCACTTTCCTGTGTTAACGATTTAACGAACGTGTTGAACATTTCAAGCCCGTACACAGATAAGCACAAAACCAGCAAACAGTGTCACTTCCAAAAAACATTCCCTGCAGGACAGTTACACCACTCTCTTGGGGAAAGAAAGTAGAGAAGTCAAGTTAAATCAGTTTCTTCCAATGCAACAACTTCACCCTGTGCTGCCAAAACTTAACTCCACAGTTTAAGCAGCCCTGACCAGTGTTGAAAGTTTTGAGATAGAAGCTTCCTGCAAGCTTGTGGTTCAGAAAAGATTTTATTTGTGTACACAATTATTTGTTTTACCTTTTCTTAAATAAGTTAACAAAATCTACCCAAACTCCAGCAACTGCAAATTACAAAGTATCACCCTCCTACACCTGTTACGAAATTGCACTGACCACTATGTACTGAGCAAAGCACAGCAGAAAATGCACGATATCCATGAATATTATTGAATGTCTTTTTCAAGATTATTGAAATTACAAAAAAGTTACCTTGAAAATATTTTTATTAGCTATTTCTAGCAACGGTTGAAAAGCTAAGTCACTGAAGTTGCTGATTTCCCTCGTTACTGTGACCCAAAACAACCAGCAGTTTACAGAAACAATTTTTTCCTCGCTATCATGGAAGAGTTATCTTCTGAGATTAGGAAGGAAGCAAAAAGAAAATTAGAGAGCAGAGTCCCTCTAAGAATGTTTAGAAAAAAAATCAACGCAAAGTTCAGACTAAACAAGGGTGCAATAATTTTTCCACAGTGTCTTCATGCTGAGGAATGGCACTTGAATTTCATCCTCCAGGACTTCTGCTTACTGAGGCTTGCTAACAAGGCACCAAACTATTAGGAGGAACTCTGACAGCACTTAAAAGAAAAACCTTCCTATCTGCATTAAGGTTTAAAGCTGATATATTACCCAAGCCAAAGGATCTATTCATTGTGGAGGTAGAGAAAGGATGTGGTTTTGGGAGATTCACCAGCACGAGGAGATCTCTCCATTTTGAAATGGCATACTCTAATTCAAGTTTTCATGGGTGTTTTTCACAAGAGGCAAGAGGAGCAAAGCTTGTACTGTGCAGAACTGGTGAAGCACTCCCACCCTCTTTGCAATCTTTGAAAAAAGACTGGTTTTGCAATACTTTTTAATATTTTTACACTTAAATACTAGCTGTAGAAGAACCAATTTAGAATTAAGGAATTTACAGCTTACATAATTAATCGATGAAAGCATTTGAATGTAGAGGTTTCATTCAGACACATTAAAAAGAACATTTTTTCCCTCGGATGTAAGAATCCAGCACACCTTTATATGAATGTTTTACAAAGTCTGTAAGAAAACTCACTCTGAATGAAACCTGTTTGCACACATCAAATATGAAAGTGGACATTAATGACACTTACAGCCAGGCTTTGTATGCTCCTGTGGTACAGAATACATTACTTTGTGCAGCTAGCTACAAAATTTTAACCACAGAAACCCAGCCTTTTCACAATGCTGCTGCCTTTCAGCAGTCCTGCAAATCTAAATCCTTCAGGAACCATACCAAAGGTGGTTTCTTGTGGAGCAGAATGAACTGGCTCATTCTTCACTGTCCTCTACAGAAAACTTTTCTATGCAATACCAATAGGCTTACAGCAGGACAAAATGTGTGCCCTAATCATGGACTTTCTTTTTGCTGTGAGTCTCTATTTTCCAGCAAAAAACTCTGCCCCCTCAGCCCAGGAGAGCAACCTCCAAACAATTTCACTCAGCAATAAGCATAAATGTAACAATTAAAAATTAACAGTAATTTAAAAAAAAGTAAAATGCCACAGCATATGTAACTTTTGGCACTTCCAGACTTTTGAATACTTTTCACCTCAGTCTCACTCCTCAGCACCAGTTATTCTGCATTTCCTAGTTAGAAAATTAAAATTGAGGGCTCGCTCTAGCCAAGCTTAACAATCCCAACTGATGTATTAACAAAACTCGATATACAGCAAACATACATTGACATTACAGCTAATAAACAGAATAGTACTGCTTGTTAAAAACACAAGTTTTGATTTAAATTTTGCATGCTCGAACACAAAAGCTATGAAGAGAATACCCACAGGCTGAGTTGCTATCAGTTGAGCAGCTTCTGCAGAGTCGAGACTTTTTGTCTTCCGCCTGTACAAAGGCAGCTGTTTTCTTCTCATATTTAAAGCCTAATCCACAATCAGGCAGGCGAGACAAAACAACAAACTCTTCTCTTCTGACTAGTTTTTCAGATGTGCAGAAATTCCTTTTTAACCATTTCCTGTAAGAGGAGTCAGAATACTGTCCCAACGCAACCCCCATTCAATGTCACACGGAAAAATTTAGATATGTCACAAGTAGCAGAAATTCAGCCTCACTGCCTGGTCTAATCTTGAATGTAATCAAAATCAGATCCCACAGTGAAATCAGTAAGTATTCTATCTACCCAAAACATTGAAGTTTCTATGAAGCAAATGAGAAACTTCTTAAAACAAGAGCTACCGAACTGCTAGAGCATAAAAGCCCCAGATTTTTCAACACAAATACACATTGTGGGGATCCAATTGCAATCCAGACAGATACTGGGTTGCCAACCTCAAATATTATATCCCCACATTGAAACATCTAAGAATAATCATTAAGATACGTCCTTATATATTTAACTTTCTGAATAGTTTAACCACAGGCAACACAGTGCTATTAGAAGGCTGTTTTTCATCACTTTTAGGTTTTTGTACCATCTAAAAAATCCTCAGGTGGAGGTGCTGCCCCCCTTGCAGAGCAGCATTTATTAACAAGTAGGGTTTCTGCTCTGTTACCTCCCACAGCTCCCTATCCTGGTACTCCATCCACCCCAGAGCCTTCATGTGCAGAAATTCATGCCACACCGAATGAAATAATACTCACAAGCAGTAGCATCAAAGAACAGCTAAAATTAAAGAGCTAATTAAGTAATAGCTAGATCACTTCATTCTTTCTTCTGCCAGTTCTGTTCCACATCTCTTTTTCCATGCAAAATGTTATACCATTCCCATGGGTGCCTCTTTCCCTGGGATTCTAAGCTCTCAAGGAAACACATCCCTGAAGCTAATAACTCCTACTGGAAAACACACTGAGTAGCAAGGTCACAGCAGAGGCCTTATCTTCAACTTTGTTTAAAGACAGTTTGCTCTTTCAAACCCCCTGTTCTTCACTGTTAAGGACTGTGCATGAAGTTCATTTTTACCGTTTTAGCACCAGAGACCGAACGTTTGCTTCCCAGCGTAATTCTACAGAACATGTTACAGTCCCATCCTGCATCAAAGGCCAAAACATCTTTCAGACTCTGCTTTGGGACTGCTGGAGCATTATAGGTTACAGCCCTCCACAGCTTCAAATCTTTTTCTGTGTGATACACTCGCTGTAGAAGAGGAGCATAATCAACATTTGCATTCCCGTTCCTCACCCAGTGAAATGCTGAGCAATGCAAGCAAAACTAATTCAACAAAAGGGTTCAGGAAGCAGTTTATCAGCTAAAATGAAGACTCCCTGACAGGGTGTTCACAGAAGACAGTCTGAAGCAGAACATTAATTCTGTCTGAACAAACAAGTGTTTGTTTCTGTCATGCCCCAGAACTGGCAGCTGCCAACGCTGCAGCTTGTTACTGGAGGCACTCAGACTTTCAGTAACCCTGACAAGGGTTATGCAGATTTGAAATACTTAATTCCTCTGTGCATATTCACATTCAAGCAACACATGAATTATCTTTCCTGTAAAAAATGTTGCAGTAGCAACTGGACCCTGAATTTCACTTTTAATTTTGATCATTTGTGTGACAGAACCGAAATACACACACTCTTCCAATTTTTAGAGGAACTTTTATCTGCCAAAAGCAGGCCAACTGTACTTGGTTTTTAGAAGTCATCTATATTCTTACATATTCATAATGTATCTTTTGGAACAGAGTTACACTTGGTGCTATCTGTATCAGAAATAAACATAAAACCAGATTTTCTTACACCTTCACCTACTACAGGTAAGAGGAAATGATGCCAAGTAAACCCAGTGAGTCCTATGGAATTTCAGCTTTTGCTGAAAGCTGCCTTTTTCCTTTTTTTGCATTATTCCTCATCTGGGTATCTTCGCTTGTTTTATTTTAAACCAAGAACTTAACTTTTTGGGGGTAAGACTAGAGAAGAGGAAACTCAAATGGGTAGAACATTTTTCTCTGTGCATTTTTTCAGTTTCCACTGCACGTGACTGGCAAACAAGTGTTTGTTTCTAGAGAGTGAGAATGACAAACTTCACTGCACAAACCCTGAAATCCTGACATCCCAGTGAAGCTAAATGCCAACTGGAGAATGTTTAATACAGATTAACAGGTTGTTAATGACCACATTTCTGAGGCACACAGAAGATAATACCTGTTTCTTAGTGGTTAGTGCCTTGCTATGGGAAAAGAAGGAGATATATGAACTGATCTACTTTAAGAACTGATAGAATAAAATTCCTGACCCTTTACTGTGTTATACCTGACAACAAACTGCCTGTCAGATGTGACCCTACTGAGTTGCCAGAACAGCATCTTAGTGAAACACAAATTACGAAGGTTTATTTTACTGAAGATGAACATAAATTAAATGACAGGTGAGAGATATGTTATCTCTTTAATTAAGGTGGAACCCTGAAATGACTGTAGGCTCCTTTGAGAAGGAAAACACATCCCCCCAACCACAGCCAAAGGGCTGTGCATGCACTGCCTTTGTAGTAAATCAAAGGGTAAAAAGGATCCCAGAGAGAAATCCTCTTCACTGCCCTCACAGGGTCTGGCAGAGGCAATTTGGTGACATGAGAGCTGTAAGGAAAGCACACAGCCCTTCACCTGTGTCAGCAACAGGGAGAGATGCCCTGTGGCATTAGACATTACCAGTCAATATTTTATCGTGTGTATCTTGCATTGGCACATGCTTGGAAACATGAGGGGAACCAGAAGGTTAAGATAAAGAACATTGAAAAGGTTTTTCATCCTGTTAGGTAGCTAAGTGTTGGCATATCTCTTGTATATCTTTTGATCAAAACCTTAAAAAGTGAAAATGTATCCAAGTTTAAATTCTCTCAGAAGGTTAAAATGCTGTAGCAAAACTGCAGGGGAAATCACACAAAGTTCAGTCTGAAACGAAGACTACACAAATCTCTGCAGCTCCACACACTGATACAGTTAAAAACAGATTCAAGGACACATTTATGCCTATGTTGGTTCAGATCCCATGGATGTTCAGTAATATCTGACTTGTATATTCGATTTCTCTGTGAGGGGCAACGTTTTTATCTTCAGTGTACACGAGCTACAAACAAATTTTAGCTCTGTTGTAGAACATATTCCTTTTTAGCAGAGATTATCAAGTGCTATGCACTTACTCTGTAATATCAAAGCCTTAACACTTCAGAGGCAAAAGAGCCAAGGAAAGGACTATATTCATACAAAATAAACTCCAGGGTGTGTGCATTTCTTCCCCCATAACTGACTTTCTGAGTTGTGCTTCTGGATTTGCTTCACATTTGCCAAGAAGATTTTTATTTATTTATTTCAAGTTGTCTCACAGAAGTACTGATAATGAACAGTTGTGCTACTCCTCAAAATCACAGCAGACACTATTTTCTTCTATTTAATTTCAGGTGTCCCTAAATACCTCACTCATGTATGACGAACCAAGACTCGGGTGTCTGACAGCATTTTATTTCCTTACAAAGCAGGACTCTAAACTAGTAATTTGTCTGCTATTTTAAGGAAAACCCAGATTAATACTCATCATAAAAATTTTATTGACTGTAGAAGCTGCTGTTCTCCACAAGTGACAGCAGATGTTAAAGACATGCCAGACACTATACAGACATAACCAGACTTTATTCTGTTCACATAGCAAATGTTTTAACATCTTTTGCAAAGATGAAATATGCCAAACTAGGATCAGATAAAGATACTGCTTTGCACATGGCAGTACCAACAAAACTAGCACAGCAGTTGGAAAACCAACACAATGAAATTGAAAGGTCCCATTTAAAAAAGCCCAAAACACTCTCACTCTGGAACGTAGCAGTAGTACTGCTGGGAAAGACGTGGGCTTACAACATTATGTCCCAAGGTACTCTAACATATTAGTGACTTCAAGGACACAAAAATCCCATTATTTCAATAGCAGAGTCACTTTTTTTAGTTTTTTACTGCATCAGATATAATTGAAGCTGATCTTAACAAAACCAAGGCAAAGCACTTTTCAGTGATGATACCATGCAGCTGATCAGGTAAAAGTAAACATAAAATACATTAAGGTGCTGGAGGGAGTTTAAATAAAGGCACTGGTAAAGGGTCTGGAGGAGCACAAGCCCAAAAAGAGGCAGAAGAGAACCTGGGGTGTTTAGTTGGGAAAAGGAGGCTCAGGGGAGACCTTATCACTCTGCAACTCCCTGAAAGGAGCAGCAAGTCGAGGGTTGGTCTCCTCTCCCAAGTAACAAGGGATATATTGAGAGCAAATGGCCTCAAGGTTGTGCCAGGGAAGGCTGAGATTGGGTATTAGGGAAAATTTTCATCAAAAGGCTCTCAGGCACTGGAACAGGCTGCTTGCTGAGGTGGTGGGCTGGGCAGTGTTGGGTTTACAGCTTAATGACTTTTTCCAACCTAAATGATTAAATAAGCACCAGGAAAAACGAATAACTCAATACAGAAGGGCTTTAACAAGAGGTTTGTTCCATGGACAGCACCTTAATACACCCCACAGAATAACCTTTGCTCTTGTTTTTGTCTTTCCCCCACCTTTCAATACGGACTAATGACCAAGAACAGGAACTAACAGAGCTGGGTTAGGCCTAAAGAGCCTTAATTCCCAATCCTGTTGGCTGAATTACCGTCAGGGTTTGATTATCACCCTGAAGGGAGAATGCTAATGACCACGAACCTCATTCCAGGGGGATACAGAACCCATAAAACGAGTTAAATCCACAAAAATCCACAAGAACACAGCTCCTCCCCTGCTTGGTGACACGGAGCACACCTTGCACCAGGAGGTGCTAATGTTGGAATTAACAACTATTTTTGTTTCTCCCTATTCACATAAATTTTCTGCAAGGATATTCTGAGAATAAAAATACACCAGTCCCTGGAATAGTCAACATGCCCCAGCCAGCAACCTGAAGAACTGGAAGAAGGAGGCAGCAAGGGCTAACTGAATTCAGAGACAGAAGCAGAGCTTACTGGGCTGTTTGTACATTGCCTTTGGGTTTTTTAATGTAAACTAAGCGCAGACTGAAGTATTATTTCAAAGTTAAGCTCCCAGCACCAACAAAGCTGAAGTACTATTCAAGATTTGTGGACTAGGGCCCAGGTGCTGTAGCATTTCTTTATTTTTGCTATTTCTCAGAGTAGGTCCCAAGCTCCTGGAGAAATAATAAATTTGAGAATCTGAAGTTTTATGAGGGCAAAAACCCAAAACACAAGTGGTAGCCCTTATGGTTAAAAAGGAACTTGAACTACACACAACACAAGAAGAAGTGAAGAAAATGTAGGAAGTTAAATATGAAATTGATCCTCTTTATCCCAAGACAATATCAGTGAGGTTAATTAAATGTTTCACAAGTGCCAGGAATACAATGCTACTGTTCTTTGATGTATCAGGGCCCAGTAACTTAAAAATACAGTGAAATAATGGGAATTTTTAGTTCCACATTAAAAAAAAAAAAATGGATTTATGCTTATGGAGTAAGGGATGTTGGTGCACACAGACAACATGTCACACCATTTACACAGGGGAGATGACATCAGGCCAAGAATTATGGGCTAAGTACTACAATTCCCATTTAAAGTACATTATCAAGCTGAATTTCGCTTGTGGATCAAGCTTATAAATACTCAAAATGACAGAATATTAGTTAAAAAGAGAACAGGTTAAGCACAATGAAGTAACTCTCACAGTGTCATGAAAACTGAGCCAAAATTTTGCATGTTGGAAAGTGGTGGATACATAAATTTCTCAACAATTCCTCTCAATCAGTATGAAAGTAACTGTTGGCTCATATTTGTATTAGCCTTGGGTTTAAGAGACCCACTCACTTATCTCTATTATATATTATAAAAATGTGGAACAACAATGCTTTCCGCTCTGAAGCCTAAATATAAAATAAATCCCCCATTTAATTTGTAAGGCAGTTCAACAGGAAGAACAAGAAAACGAGATGATGCTGAGTGGCACAGTGATCCACCTATCCCAGCAGGAGAGAAAATGGAATGCAAAGGTACGAAGGAAGATGAAAATGGAAAGTATTTCGGAGAATGATTATGAAATAATGCAGAAGGAATTCCAGAACAGCCTCTGCTTTTTGTGTTCTTTCAGACAGAGCTTCCAGAGAAGTTACCTTTCAGAGAACAAGTGCACTGCACTGGTGGTGATGGTCCAGCCCACCTGCTGAAGGAATTCTTCACACAGTTCTCCCTAAGGCTTGGTCATCGTTCTGTCTGCACTGCTTGGGAAAGGAGTTCCCACTGCAGTGTGGGACAGTCCCTCCCACTCCCTGGGGCTGAGCACGCTGCCTCTGCACCGGGATAAAAGCCAGATTTGATTCCCCAAATAGCAAGGTGCCTTCCTGCCAACATAGTTTCTTCCTTTTTTTTTGGCAAATATTTTCCATGTGTTTTTGTCTTACAAATATATGAAATAAAGGACAATTCAAAATATGAAAATAATGTGTTTTAAAAATGATAAAGTATTATTTCACTTAGGCATAACATGTTCTGAGGGATCTTAAGCAAGACATCTGTAACACACTTTGTGATCTCTTTTTGCAAAAGAGAAGGACTCAGGTTTCACTAAAATGTGTTCCCCCTATAAGTGTTAACATAATCAGTATTCAAGAGGGCAAGGACCAATGTGCATCCAAAAAAACTTGAACCACACTATGTGATTCACATAGAAAGTAATTCTCATTCAAATCAAAACATAGTAAAATTAGATGATCTAGGAAAATATTTAAGCTTTTTATACACAGCTGCTGGTTTTATTTTATTTTCTACATCATAAGATAGACATTACACCAGTCTATTAACGATTTAAAATAAAAGAAGGAAAAGAAAGCATCTTGAAGAGAAAAATCAAATGGTTTCTGCTTTTTTTTCCCTTTTTTTTAAAATTCCAAAGTATACATTAAAATTGTTAAAATAATACACTTTGCTCAGAAAAGAGCAGATCAGGGATAAATGCATGAAGAGTTTAAAACATTTTCAAACAGAGAACTATAGTATCAGCCATGCCTGGACACTGCTGAATAACTGCAACCTTTACAAAGGACATTCAAATTTAGTGTGCCAACATCCAGATTGGGAGGGTAAACAGAACAAACCAAAATAAACCCAGCAGAAAGCTTTAGCCAACCATGTAAGAAGCTAAACTGAGGTTCCAACAACATTCATTCTAGCAGAAGAGAAAATATGTTTCCTTAAAAGTCTGGACTTCAGGACCAAATCTTTTGGATGACTGAATTTAAAAGAAATCCTAAGGAAACTGTGAAGTGTGCACAGATGCAGGTTCCTGTGAAACACTACCATGATCAACAAAGGATAACAGACACAGAAGATTCTCCTGAGAAATCAGTATGCCTTGAATATATGCACAGTGAATATAAATTAAACTCAAAAAGAAAGAACTGGCTGCACACAAAGATATGATACAAATGGCTAGTGCAAAATTTGTTTAACCTCATTCAGTTAAAACCATACGTGTGTAATGTGTTAAACCAGCAAAAAGTAAAATAAACTTTCTTGAAAGCTTGTAACATTTCTATTATGGAAATAACAACACTTACCTCAACGATTCCATCTATGAAAATAATCTAACAAACTTTCAAAATTAACAGCCAAAAGCCATCAGCCTAGAGAACTATCTCTGCCTTAGGGACAGACAGATGCAGACAAAGCCAGCAGCACAGAGAGGCCCCAGGCACACAAAAGCTGATATTGTTCTCCTGCTGGGTGAAAATCTCACTTGTAAATCGAGTGACATCTGCATTCAGAGCCACCCCAGCCACGGCCCTGCAGAGGTGACCAAAGCACTCAACAGCAACATGATTTCTCTCCTCTCCTTCAGTGCAGGCAGCTGCACACAACAGCAGCTCCTGGGTTGACATTTTACCAAAATTCCTTTGATGCACTGATAGGGATGAACATAATGTACATAAAACTCTTCCCCATTAGGCACAGCCTTGAAGCCCACTATACTTTTCAAAACAAATAATCATTGAAGTGCAATTTTTTGCCACAACACAAAACACCAAATGCCTCCAAAATCAGTAACCTCTTCACATTTCTTTCCAACTTCTTTATCAGTACTGCTGACACTGGACAGCAGTGTCTCCCAGGATGTCTTTCGTGAAAGTCAATAAAAAAGAATTTAATTCAAGCATTTGATAAGGCTTCTAAAAATCTGTCAATGGTAATAAAAAACTGCTTTCACTACTTAAATTTAACTCTGTTTTTCCATAAAGTTATTTATATACTGTACTACGTTCTTTATCATCTAAATTGGACACTGGAATGAAACAGTCTATAAAGCTTTAAATAGTAATAAACTCAGACATTCTAGGTCACACACAGGAATGTCCTACAGCATTCACCAACATTTTGATCATCACACATTTAACAGAAGCACGAAAAAAGAAAAATCTCTCCAAACCAAAGTTAGTCTTTTACTTTAAAAAAAAGATCAATTATTAAACAATAAATTTTCTTTGGGTAGTGAATATTTCTATGCGGTTTTTTCTAGAAGGGCCTTTTCTTTACTCACCACAGTAAACACAATTAAGTTTTTAATAATAAATTGTGTAACTTCAAGGCAGGAAAAAAATCCATTCAACACAAATAATAGAAAAAAACACACAATGAAACTATTCAATATATTCACATCAGGATATGCTGGTGTATTGCAGAGTTTGGCTGAGAGTGAATATCAACTACTTTCTAAGTAGTTGGCACATTTTTTCCCCTTGTTTTGAACACATTTGGCCCCCAAGTAAATTGGAAGAAAGTCTTAAGACAGTTATTTAAACAAATGAATCAATTAAAAACAATCGATGGTATGATGCCTTCTGTGGCCTTCAGAGGTGCCTGTCCTCATAATACCCAAGTTAATGAATTACTGAGAAAGAAGATTTCTGTTTTATGATCTGAAAAAAAACCAATACATGGGTATCTTGCACTCTTAAGAAAAAGATTGTCCTTTCTTTTTTGGCCTTTAAGAAAAGAGTTATTTCAGAGGCAAAATAAGATATTTCAGCAGCAGGCATGATCTACCATCATGTGCTTAATCTAAAAATAAGGATAACTCTTGAGAAAGAGTGGAACATGAGAACAAATTTAACTGTGGAAAATGGCCACAGAAGAGGAACAGTAATTTAATGCAAAGTGACAGCCACAACTTTGCAACAGACTAGGAAATTCCTGCTTAGTGGGATATAATGGTTTATAGGTTACTTAGTCTGGTGGCTTCAGCAACCCCAAATACTCTGAGGGGAATAAACAGTTTCCCTGACAGAACTTCATCCAAGTACAACTGGTGATTTTTTCAGAAGTCTGAGAAAGAAATTGGAATATTATTGATACAAAACCAGAAACCAATCTCCCACATTCAAGGTACTGACATGAAAAAGCTGCCCTTTCAAATAATACTGTCTGTAACTTGCTTCAGTCTTTAAGATATGTATTTCAGGGCACTGCACTCTTTCAAAATTTTATTTTGTATTTTTCTGATCAAAGTATCTTTGGTAAGATTCTATCATCCCCCTTCCACATAGCATAATAAAACAAAATGCTTTTTGATGGCATTTTGTTCTCATGCACCTTATTACAAGGTGCAATTAAATGCATCCCTTTCTGTTTTTGAGAACGACTGTGAAGAAGAATGTGAAAACTGTATGAATTCATTGCTGGTTTTTCTTAGCTTAAAAGCTACAACAGACCATTACAGCAATAACAGGTCATGAAGTACAAGGAACCAGACTGGTACTGTCAAGAGCAGAAAAAAGCAAAAGCATTGCAGAAGCATGAGTTAATGTCTGGCAGACCTGTCATCCAGCAAAATACCGAAACTAAGGCCATTGCTTTACCAAAGCCCAAGAAGTTACATGATAACATAACAATGGTTAATAAATATCTAAAACCTTTCTGCATGAGTGACACAAGTGTTTTGGTTCTTATTACACTCACATTATTCTACTCCTCTCCATATTTTTTATTTCTTGATCATATTACCTGAGCACCTTTCTATACTGCAGCATGCAATATAAAAAGAGTAATTCAAGCATCTGGGATGGAAGCTAGATGAACTTAAAACTGGGAAAAAAAGGTTCATATTTTAATGCAAGTTGCAAAGATGAGTTGTTGGAGATGCAGTTCAGGAAAGTCATGAGCTCCTAGTCCCTCCTTCCTGTGTGCTTCATACGATTTTATCCCATGACTGCTGATGTAAAATGCAGGCAGAGTTACCAGAGAACAAAGATCAGAGCCATGGTGTTGTGCCAGAGCAATGCCACCATCCCTTAGCAGCTGAATCCCTGTCTCTGGCTCCTCGAGTCCCTGGGGCAGCTGTGCTGTGGGGAAGCTCTGCCAGCAGCTTTGTGTTCCCACACACCCAGCTCAGAACCCAGCAGCTGGGGCCACTTCCAGACTGGGTGTGTGGATTGGAATCCTTGAAACTTGGAGAATGCACAGAATTCAAGTGACTGATCAAACTGTAACAAGTGTACAAATCATTCACTATGTTTTAAAGAGTCTGGACACCAAAGGAGCTGTGGCACTGTTCACATTCAGCTCATGCTCCTGCAAAGCTGCACAGAGGAACTAGAGCATTCAATAATTTTTCAGAAACTCTCTTAAGTCTCTGCAAACATAATCATCTACCTGCAGATAAGACAGCTGGAATGACTCCTACTCCTGCGGCCCTTTCACTGGGTAAAAACCACACACAGCTTGTTAGGTTTCTGATATTCACTGAGCTGTGCAGTTTAAGACATAGCAATAAAACAGTGATCACCCATGAGGTCACACAAGCATTTTGGTTTGATCCAGGAGTGCATTTTTAAAACTATACGTACCATTCTTTATTTTTTACTGTGCAGTTTTACCAGAGCATATTTACTCTCTAACAACATGAAAATAGAAGATGCTGTTCACCTACCAGTGGTTAGGTAGGAGTGCAGTACCACTGGCACAAAGTAAAAGCCCTCAGAACACACAGAGCTGTCAGCACTGGCTCCTCAGTGCCAGCTGCTCTGTTCTACAGATCTGCCCCTGCTGGGTCACAGCACTTGCTGAGCTGCCTCTCTGCATTTGCCTCCACCCTGAGTTTTTTCTCAGTGCAATGTGTAGACTGCTTTACAAAAAGCTGGTCTTGTTGAAAAGCAAGTTCTCTGTCTTCAACATAAGGTATCCACATATGCCACAAAAAAAACATCAGGGAAAGCTTTTTTCTGCTACTTTTTTTGACTTTTAGTTAAGACCCCAGTGCTGTGTAGATACAAAGCCACTGACAGCATGATGTGCATTTGAATTTGTCATTCAATGAGTGTTTGGGCACTGCAATCATACACTGCTGTCTTATGGACTAACAGCTCTCCAGAACCACAGAGCAATGCAGATTTTAGATGACTGAGCCTATTACATAGCATGTCTAAGTGTAAAAGAGAAATTTTAAACATACCTTGGTGCTTCACACAAAAAATGTCATATTTGAAAATATATACCCAGAACTGGCCTAAGATTAGTACATTATATAATAATAATAATAATAACAACAACAACAATAATAGAATATGTACAGTTATAAAGTTGCAATTCCCATTTAAAATAAAAACTAAAATCTGGCCCATATTAAGAAGAAAAAAAAAAGCTGTTTTGATGAATTATTTTAAAGCAAACCTATTAACTCAAACTCTTAATCACTTACATTTTCTAAAATACTCTATATTACAGTCCTAAAAATGTATTTTTGCGTAAAGTGCTGGATGATTCTTACATTCTACAACTAAATAAAGTTATTTTGGTATCAAACAAAGAAAGGTAATATGCTCAGGAAAAACACATTATCCAGTGAATAAGAGATACAGGAATACATTCAAGTTTTTATCACAGAAAACTTACATCTAGTAACGTGTGAAGATGCTGATCCTGGAAAACACTGTGAAGAAAATCTAAGTCTTTTTCACTGCAGTCTGTAAGTGCATGAATTTCTTCCAGGCTGTCAAGCACCTGTGAGACTGCTCCTATGGGGCAACAGACAGGGGAAAAAAAAAGAGAATAAAAAATCAATAAAGCAAAGGCTCATGGTAAACTGAACTTTGGAAAAGGAAACTTTCAATTCATCTGGTACAACTGCAACAGGAACTTAAAAAAGCTGGAGTTTTAACAGGAAAACTCACTGAATAAACTTTACATATATCAACAGTGCTCACAGATAATGTAATTATACATAAGAAATGGTTTAATGGGAGAGAGGTTAAAACCTGATTTTATCAAGCTCACCTGTGTTCTATTTCAGCTTTGCTTCCAATGATGTTTTATGGAGTGACTTGGATTATAGGCCTGTCCTCACCATTCCCACCCCAACCTTCACTTCTCTTTTTGAACTGCTGGCCAATTTAAAATACATATTGTAAAAATTTGAAACATCAGTAAGAATTATTTTGAAATGAAATTTGAAACATCAGGAAAAACAGGAAGAACCTATGCTTTCAAAAATATTTTTAAAATCAGCATTGGGATAAAGGAGGGAAGAGGGAGAAAGACCTGACTGCTGTATCCTCTGGGGGACAAAAAAAAAAGGTTATTTTTGTTCTGTTTGTTCTGCTTGCCCGGTTATTTCCTACCCAGTTATAGCACTTGCTGCTTTTTCACCAGGGCATTATTTTGGGTCATAGGATGATGATTTTTATATGGCTTGGGGATGAGAGAGAAGCGAGAGCTCTGGGGGACAAAAGGAGAAATGGGAGGCATTATGGAAGGTGGAAGTCCATGAGGAAAAGCTGAACTCTCAGCAGGGGAGGACAAAGAAACACAACACAAATCCACAGTAAAGCAGCCCATGGTGGTTCTGTGTGAAACAACTTGTTTAAAAATCACAGTATCAGCGGTGGCTGGCACCTGTGTGCTTTACTGGAATGCCAACTTTGGCTTATCTCAACACCCACAGACCATGTCTTCACTTTTTCCACGGTGGTAAAGGCATCTGGAAAGAGGGCAGCATACCCAGTGAGAGTCTGCAACAATGCTGGTGTCTGGCAGGGAACTGCTGAATGCTTTTTCATAAATAAATTCTTATTTCTGGATACCAAATTATACCCATTCTCATTTCTCATCAATATGCTTATTCTGTTTACTTATTAGTTTGCCTGTGTCTTTTTGAAAAGATAAACAATATCTAAAAAATTGCTGCATTCCTTGAAATTCTACCCTCCACTGTATGAACAATTCTTACCAGCCCATCTCAACTCAACTCTTGTACTGCATTTTCAGAATGTAATAAAACCAAAATACCCAACGCCCTCTTAACCACACAAGGAAACAAGTTAAAATAACTTATTTCTCTGAAAACCTTGAAAAACTGAAATAAACATAACAAAATACACAAAAACTACTATACAAGACTTGTGACCTTATTGCTTAGAAGGACAAATAAATTACAAATCTAGAAATTCTTGCATCACATTTAGTACAAACCTCAGCCCAGGATTCTCCTCACAGTTCCCTGTACAACAAGGTTTGAGAACCAGAGTTCACTCACTCACTCACAACTCCTGGCTCAGGAGCAATAAAACTTCGTTCTCTCCCATCGAGTGTGTCTGACTACTTATATCAGTTTGATGTACTAATTTATGTTCTTTCAAAAATCTGTGGCTGTCAGCAAATAAAACAAATGGTTTGACTTTTAGTAGTTGCTGTGCATGAGGTCAGGTGCACCGAGAAAAGTTTGCTTCCTCTTTGATAATGAACAAGGCTGCTCAGCTGAAAGGAACCATCCACATCCCTCTGCCAGAGACACAGCAGGAAACCTGAGAAAATACAGGGACTGGGGATCTGCTGGTAAGAGCATGGAGAGATCACAGCTAAACCTCAAAGGTGAGGAAAACAAACTATCCAGGGACCTGAAAAGAGCTGCACTGTTTCCTTTCCATGTGCAGAACATCAGTTAGAGGTTGATGGACTTAGAGGTCTCCAAGCCTCAAGGAAAGTGCTTGACTTTCCAGGATCCAGTTGGTAGAAGAAAACTTGCTACAATTCTCTTTTATTCCTGCTCTTGTCATGCTCAGAGTTTGAATTATTTTATTTTCAAGAAAAGATTCTTTTTCTGGGTTCAAAGCCCTTTCTGTGTATTTGGAATATTTAAGGAAAACTCAGGAGAAGATTCACTTCAGAGGCCTGGGCATCTTAAGAGTCTCTAGCACTGCTCAGTGTTGCTCATAATCACCAAAACCTGAGCCAAATTTGGAACCAGTAAGAAGTACGTTCAAAGTTGTCTGCAGTGCTGTGTTTTTGTGAAACACCAAATGCTCCAGACCACCACATTTTTTATTTGACAGTATTATTTACTTTGCAAACTTTATTCTGTGGAATACTTTGTGGGCTTTGAAATGGACATGAAAGTTTTGATTTTTTAATATTTGCATGTCAACAACCTCTTGAATATTTGGGAATTCCAAAAAAATTAGGGTTTGATCATTAGGTCTTTTTTTTCTCCTGTCCATTGGTCATGTTGAATAGAAGGCTGTAAAATAAAGTTTCCAAGAATGTCCTTAAGAAATTTGAAGGGACTTTCTGATAGTGACTTTGTTAGTCCCTCAAGATGACAGTTTTACCTTATGCTTTTTTTTACCTACAATCTTATGCTTCACCTACTGCCATGCCTTTCACTCATTTACAAATAATGTGCACCTGCACGAGAAAATGGCATAGCAGCAATATACTGACAGCATGTTAATGCTTAGAAAACGTGTCAGAACAATTTTACAGGCATTTTTGTGAACACCTAAACTCTCTCTGTTACAGACATCCGGTTAAAAAAGACTAAAAGTAAATTTCAGTAGAGTTTTAAATTCAGAGAAGAGATACTACACAAAATAAAATTAACCAACCTTTACAGCACACCTGTTTCTAAAAAGATTCATATTCAAGCTAAATTTCTAACCTTTGGGGAAAGTGTAAAGGCACTCAATATTTATAATTAAAGCTTATATCCTCTTGAAATAGGATTTAATCTCCTTTCAACATAGCAAGTGCACCCATTTTAGCCTCAGCACAGATGATAAAGAAAGGACTTAAGTGAATAATTACAGTCATACAAGCTAAAAGCTCAGATTTCTCATGGTCTGTAGCAGTTACAGACAGAATCTAAAACCATGAAAATTAGAACGAGGCATAAATACTAGTAAGGCAGGAAAAATTAGGAAGTTGACTAACTTGACTGGCTGTGTTGGTTTGTTTTTTAAGACTCCATAAACTAAACTTTGTTAGAAAATGCTGCTCACTGCCCCAGAACTTTCAAGCAGCCCTAACTTCTGGGTGAGATGAATCTCACCCTGCACCTTAAGTTACTATAAAAACAGATCCAATTGCACAGGAAAGGCTGCAATTCCAGTGATATAAATAGAAGATTCTTCTCTGCAGAAACAGTAACAAAATCCACACCAAACATGGTTCTGTGAGAAGACTGTGGATCCTGCTGGAAATGACCTCAGTGTCCAAAGGAGCAGTGACACTCTGGGCCATGCACACAACCTTGTCTTTCTTGTATTCCCATAAGGATACCTAAGAAAGGATGGCTGCAGCTATTCAGAGTTTCCTGGGGGCTGCCAAGTCTGAAAAGTTGAAAACTATGGGTTGTCATATATTAAAAAGAAGAAAAACCACATCAGAATGCCTATGACTGCTCCTACAGTCAATACTAGCACATAAAATGCTTGTATAGTTAGTGGAATGACTTCTTAAGGATGATACCAAATTAATTCTGAGAAGACAGAGATGAATTGAGCAGTTTTCTGCCTACTGAGGTAGATCTATTATTTATCAGGGAGATGTATTTGCTTTATGAGGCAAGAACTTGGGATTTTCTCTACCCAGTGCATAGTCAAAGATATCACAGGTATTTTGTGGAGGTTCTGTTACCTCATTTTTGGAGATGGCCATTCAGAAATAGTTCTCTCTTACAGCTGCATTCTGTCTCTAGAGTCTTTGTAGTTCTCATACAGGGCTCTTAATACCACCTGAAGTTGCTACAGACACTCGTTCAGCAGGTTGGAAGTAGGCAAAACTTTGGTAAAATGTGTTGTTACTACAACATCCAGCCATTCTAGTCTGGAACAGGTGGTTTGACTAGAGAAACTGAACTTTAAAGGTAGGCAGGAGTTGCTTACTTCTCCCCACAACAGAGTAAAAGAGAATTTTAAATACTATTCCAAGAACTGCCTACATATTCTGCAGCAGTAACGTGTCTCCCCACTACAAAACATCCCAAAAGTTTGCTTTTCTGAGGCTTCTCAGCACACCAGGCAGGTACTGGCTCCCTCTGTTATGTAACAGGCAGTAAATAGAATCAGGAACCTCTTTCCATGGGACATGTGATCTGATACAGCACATGACTGAGTAAGTGTTTAGGTAAAGAGTCTCAGATATTGCTGCAAAACACAGACTACATCCTGACTGCAAACACCTTCTGACAGAGGGCAAAAGAATTCTTTCATTTTTTAACAGTGAAGATTACAAATGCTCATTTAAGTCTTGCTCAGTCATAGACCCTCTTCTGAGTAATGAAAACTAAGAACTTAGGAAATCTGATGTTGTTTAAACACAGAACTATAAACCCATGACATTTTGCCAGTCTCCTGCAATTTCTGTGCCAGGAAATAACTCTGCAGAAGAACTTACAATAACCATTATAATAATAGCATGTTTTTATTAAAGAGATACTGGCAAAATCGAAATCCCTTAGATTTGTAGAACCACATAAAAATGAAGTTCATGACACCAGCCACTCATTTTAATCCTGTTCATTCTTATAAACTGCCTTTATTTGATTGGCTTTTCAACTATTATTTATGTTGTATAAATAGGTAAGTAACTGTGTCTTGAAGATTTTACTGTGGTATTTAAATGACTAACCAAGGCTTTGCTGTCATTTGCAATTTCTCTATATATCACAGTTCAGTCCTCATGCCAGCCAATCTACAATAAACAGAAGCTGACTTCTCTCAACCTCATCTCTTGGCTGCCTTCTCGTGTGCAGCTGCTGGAAATGAAATTAAAAAACCTATCCTGGCTCTTAAAGCACAGGCATTTCAGAAGGCAGGATTTACATTTTACTTTGTTTGTGAAGAGGTCTGAGGCTAGTACATCCAGCAAGGAAAGGTGAAACCCCACCAGAAATGGTTAGATTTTAAAGAGATCAAATATTAGAATCACAAAGTGAATTCACAGGATACAATTTCATGGAAAAGCAAGCATGGGCATTATTATTAGGTGCAGACCTTTCACTACATTAACTGTGTTTCTCAGATTTAGAGAAAGCCAGCTGAGCACCAGCTGCTCTTCATCACTTGAAACAATATCTGCGAAAATCACTGGAGCTGAGGTGCCTCGGGTCTCACACAGTAATTTGTTGCTCTTTGCTGTTCACTGTATTCCAGAGCAACAACTCTGCAGAGACAGATGGTAGCCAAAGCAGGTGCATATATATCATTACAATAAGTTAAAATAAGGTGGGAGATGTAGGTTTCACATATACACACAGTTAATTAAAATGTGAGGCAAGTAAAAACTATTCTTCTCAAAATTAAGCTATATAGCATTTCATGACTTCTTCCTTCTTGGACTGAAACCAGTGAAGTTTGACACCTTGTAAATTTACAAATAAGCTCCTACATGCACACAGTTCTGTGAATGCTTCTGGGAAGCAAATAAGGCAGTGATAATATAAATATATGTATATACATATACTATATGTATATAAAACAATCAGGAAGAGTCTAGTAAGAGAACTAGAAAGATGGAGGTTTATGGAGATGACAATAAAAATTCAGGAACAAGACAGCTGGCACAATGGAAGGGTATTGGGATTTACAACTACATTACAGAAGGTAAGAACATCCTAGGAATACAAGAAAGGAGAGAAAGGCATGTAAAGTCAGAAAAGAAACTAAAGGAAAGTGGTGCAGGAGAGAAAAACGGAGAAAAAGACTAAACAAAGGATAAAAGAAAAATAAAGGCAAAAAAGAAAAGAAAACAATAGATAAAGTGTTCCCAAACAGCAGAAGGAATGTAGGAGAGTACTATGTATGGAAAACAGAAAAGGATGGGGGGACAGAAAGTGGTGGGGGAGAGGACAGAGGGCAGTGAGAAACTGATGCTTAATTTTGAAGAGAGACTTCCTTTTATCCTGCACACACAGGGCACTGAGTATAGGCATGGCTCCAGCTTTCTCCTTTCTCCATACCTGGCACCTGCCCACAAAGTTTGCCAATTCTTTTTCCCAGCTACTCCTCACTGTAAAACCAGTCACAGATATGACAGAAGCCAGTCTAGTGTGGTGGTAAAGAAATAAGCAGAAGTGTTGTTTTTCAGACCAGACCTGTACCTTACATGTAAGCACACTCACATGCAACTAAACAAATAAATATTTTAAATAAATATTTTAATAAATGAATGCCCTTCACTATCCCTTCCTTAGACCCTTTCTTCCTCTTTGCAAAAGAAAACCCCCTTCTGACCAGCATGATGGCAGCACACTCTATTATAGTCAGTCAGTTTGTGGAAGAAAAGTCTCTATACACAAACAAAAACCCAAAAATCATGGCACAGGCTCTGTATGATGATTTTGTTCTCCCCTTAAACTGTTGAAAAATAAAACTATCACAAAACTTTTATATAAAAATCCATTTAACTTTCACTCCCGTGTTACTGGACAGGAATTCTGAGATGGGGGAATTGGAGGACAAGGAACAACTTCCCCCACAACCTGTAAAATCAACAGAATGAGCCAAACAACAACAACAACCATGAAATCCATGACTGATCAGAAATGGAGACATGGACATATGTCCTGCTGACATGTCCTGACCTAGGACAGAAGTAGAGCTGTTAGCCCACAAGTCTTAAAATGCTGCAGGAAACCCCCACTTTTTGTAGCTTGTTTTTGGAGGTGCTGAATTAGTTGTTTTTGAAATGGTTGTGGTTTGTATCAAAGGGCCTAGAATTTCACACCTTCTCCTCTGCCTAGTATAGTCTGCAGGTTATAGAAGTGTTTGTGCTCCCAGTCTCTCACAAAGTGTGCAGCTACCTTGCAGCAGAACCTCCTCCCTACATGCCAACAACATTCCTTCATTGAGGAGACACATATTGGATAGTTATTGAAATCAGGTGTATGCATATCCACAGTGCATATGCATAGATCAGGTATCATATCAACACAGAAGGATCAAGAAAGTTCATGCAAGCGTAGAGCAAGAATATAATATTTGACTAACATTACAGTACATGTTTGGTGGTAGGAGAAAAAAAAAGTTAGTCCATGAAAACGATTTCAGAATGAAAATGCAAAACCAAAATACTGTATACTTTATTAATTCAATGAAAATTAAATTTTAGTTCAGTTGTGTTGTAAATATTAAATATTGGGAAAAAAACCCCCAAAACTCAGGTAATTTTAATACTGCCTCTAAACAAGAATCTTCAGAATTCCCTGGAAATCATCATTCTGTGTAATTATACCTCAATTATATTATGCTGTAGACAGGTTTAGTCAAAACCAGACAATTTTATTTGAACAGGCAGTATTAAAACTAAAAAAGAGCAAAGAGAAGCGAAAGAAAGCAGATTTTTAAACATGCAAAGACACACACCATAGCTGACTGATATGCCTTAAAGGAAAACAAAGGGATACCTACTTTCTGCTGCTAGAAGTCCTAGAAGGAAGGCAGCGTTTGGACAAACAACAAACAGTATGAAGATTTCAGAACAAGCGATTTTATAAAGCTGCAACCTAGCACACTAATTTAGCCACAAAATAGTCTCAACAAAGTGACAAGGATCCCCCCAGTTTTTAATATGGTTTCTATGTGTGAAGCAAATGGCTCTGGCAGACTGGGGTGGGAGGAAAACAAACACTTGGCATTGGGAAGGCAGCACATGGATGCAGTGTTAGAGGTCTATTAAAACCAGACTTTTCCCAACATCAGATAAACTATTTTTAAAAAACTCATGGACAGAAAGTTATTTCTAGTAAAAAAATTGTAAGAGGTGAATTGATAAAATAATTCAACATACTGCAAACAATGCATAACATCATATTAATATACTTAGAAAGCAAAATTTAGCAACGTTATATTAATCAAAAGTTTCACTGAGAAACGTTATGCGAACCATTTAGAAATACAAACACTTCATTAATGCTTTTAATTAACAGTGTCTTTATGCCTTTTATTAAATTTAAACATACCAGAGCAAAGAATCAATAGCTGAAAAATCATAAAGTTAATAATGAAATACTGGAAACACACAAACTCATGATCTCAAAACTGATAGCTGTGCTTGTCATACTAGCAAAGAAATTAATAACAATAAACTGTAAGGTGAATGTAATTTTTTTCTCTCCAAGTACTCATACTATAAAATGTTACACAACACCCTTTGCAGATATTTACAAAATCAGTGGTAAATTTTGCATAATGGATGTGGGGTTTTTTCTTACTCATATCGATGGAACTGATGGGTTTTAAGATACGGGCTCGTATTGCCCATATTTCATGAATTCTAAATCTCATGAAACTACTAACCATTCTAACTTGTGAGTTCAGCTACTTTCATGTGTGTTGGAAACAGAACTTAGAACTTGTCCATACATATTGCTGTTTGACCTTACTCTGAACGACTAAGAGATTTAGCTTCCCTCCCACTATTACTATCAAATTTGAAAATTAAGATCTCATGCTGTTAAAAACTTCTCATTTGACACGACAACAATAGAGTCTGACAAAATAGAAGAGAATGAAAATTTCAATTTGCACACATCAGTCCTGAAACAAAATACCAGAAGGCAATGCTGTGTGTGGAATCTGTGCCTTGCAGTTGGAGGAAATGAGGCAGAAGCACTGAAGGAGCCTCAGTGTGGCTGCTTTGCGTGCAGGGCAAAATTCTGCTTTTACATTTACCTGCTTCCAGAGTGACCACAGAGCTCACACACCAGTGCAGGAAGTACTGCAGCAGTGCCACTGCTTAGCACAGGTACAGGAGCACATCTGCCCACTCAGGCTCTGCTCTCGCTCTGTGGTTACCCCAAAACGCAGCTCGAGAGGATCCCTTACAGGAATCCAGAGCTGTCTGTGGCAAAAAGCTGCTCTGAAACCTGTTAGTCACAGCTCAGAAAGGTGTGCCACAGACCAAGCAATTCCTGCAGACACTGGAGGGTAACATCCTTCGACCAAAAGGTAAGGTTTGCTTTAATTAAAATTCAGTTATGCCATTTTCCAAAGACAATGGACTATCCACTGGCTTAACTCCAGCACTGACTTGGTTCTGAAAATGTGGCTGCAAAAAAGCTTTTGGAAATACAAAGTTATAAAAAACCTCTTCAGTTTATCAGTTTTCTTAACTGTTGGCCTGAAAACTTATCCATTTTGAATCTACTTAACCCTCCATACGAAACAGTTGTTCTCTATTCAGCTTCCCAAGTGAAACCTCAAGAAGCAAAATAAGGAAAAATTAAAAGCTTTACGCTGGTGATGTTCATTCCCCAGCCAGAGGCACTGTTATGAAAACACTTGAAAACTGTATGGCTGTTCTCTCTGCTAGGGGACAAGTGGCCAGCATATGACAGAAGGAGAGGAAATCCTGTCTAGAGCTAATGTGCAATCAGGAGGGCCAGGGCACTGGGCAGGAAAGGGGAGGGAGTGAGATGGGGAAGGGCAGCAGAGAGCAAACCCTGAATTTCCCTGGCACTGTGTGTATTTCATGGTCCACTTCAAATACTCCCTACTGGGCCAGTTTTTCTCCTGTGACAGATTTAGCCTTTAGGGCTGCTGATTGCTAACTTCTGATTTATGTTTGTTTCAGCATATTAAAAACATCCAAAACATTTGTAGCCTTGGGGAATACACATTTTACAATGTCTTGAAGGCAGGCAACCTGAAAGTCAAATGCTTTACATTCTACAGAAAACCATTTAGAGAAAGCTTGTCAGCTGAACTGCTTGGTGGCTTTACTGAAGAAGTTACTGAACACAGACTGTCAGCAATAAAGCAGTATTGTAGCTTAAAAATATTTTAAAAGGTTTCATCACACTCAAAATTCAGCAAGATTGGTTTCTGCCATGTTACCAACAGGATGATAGCAGGATTAATTCAAGTTCTTCTGAGGATGGTTGCTGACAAAAGAGCAAACAGACCACCCAGTGGTCAGCAAGTGGTTGGAACCAAGAGTTATTAACACTGTACAAAGGAAAGGAAGATGTGTACAGAAAAAACCTGATTGACTTTAAATTAAATTTATCTCTGTTCATTCCCATCTAATTTAGCTATGCAATTTGCTGACCACCACGGGAAAGCTCTCTAACAAGAATATCTTTGTGATTCTGCATCTACAAAAGTCCCCTGACTTGCTGCCTGTAGTGCTCTCCTATCCCAGGATAATACTCTGGTAGTACAGGAAGATGCTCAAAGGTTCCAGCAACCCCAGGTTTCCAAACTGAACTTTGAGGAAGAACATCTCTAGATTAATTGGGAAAAAAGAGAGAACTGAAATTTTCTGTTTCTGTGTTTGGAAAGACCTGGAGGACAGGAAACATAATTTGCATAACCTAATAAGCATCTACATTTCTGTATATTTATCTCTGTAGGAGTTCTGTATTTGCCTGTTTCTGACAAATCATTTAATTACAATGATAAGCTTAATGAAATTTTATGGGAGGAATAATTGGCAACCACATTTAAAATATCAAATGCTCTTCATTAAGAGTTTATGATGTGGAATAAAGTTAGAAGATATTAGGAAGGAAACTTAAATAACCTTAAGATAATCAAGTTTCTACTGCAATTCAAGAGTTTTATGTTTAATTTCTACAAACTAGGTTGCCTCAGAATCATCACAAAACCCATCCTACAAGTTAGAAATATTTGAAAATATTATTAGTGTACTTCTAAAGAGGAAACAAAATAGATTTGCATATCTAGGAATTTCAGAAGCTGAAAGAGTTGTAGTATCTTTTCTTGCAAGGCTCCGTGTTCAATATTAAATATTTTATCAGCTAAAGTAGTGGGTCAGAGAAACATAATGAAAATTACCCACTTAGCATGGTTTCCTGATCACTGTGATCCTCCACCAGTCCAACCAACAATGTTAGGTTAGGGAATACCTGCCTTCCTGAGAAATTCAAGCTTTTGTTGCAGTTATTTCAGAGATGAACACAAGGTAATAGGGGATCCAGCACAGATATTCTGTACAATTTACATGTGCACTGCGTGCAAGTATTCTGTGAGCAGAAAAAAATAGAACTTGGAACTTTCTTGTATACTGATATCTGCAATTACATCACTCTGAGGAAGACACATGTCCTGTTGATTTGAGACTGAAACTGGAAAGAGGAACTGCTGTTTTCAGATTAGGAAAGTTGCCACTGCCAGTCATGTTGGTGGCCATTCACCACTGAAATGGGGGAAGTAGATGGAAAAAAAAAATTAAGGCACTGCAAGTAGCTCTAGGTGAAGTAAAACTGACTTATTCTTTCTTTAAAAGAATAGGTGCCTCCTTAACTGCAAGTACAAGTATTCAAAAATTGTCTGTCTGAACTTAAGCCATAAGGCTGTGATTACCCATTTGCGGTAAATGATCTGAGATTCTCATTCATTGCTATGGGAATTATGAACAGTGTTCATGTCTAAGGACAAAGCAATCTTTTACCTTAAGTACTCGAACTTGAATTCCAAGAAGTGAAATTGGAGAATTTCAACCAGAAAAAGTTGCCCCCATTCATACAGGGCATGTAATTCTTATATTAATGACATTGAAATTATTTACAATAATTACTTGCTCATATGAAACAGAAGGAAAGAAATAATTAATATATGCAGTCAATATGTAATTTTCTCACCAATAAAAATACTGGGGAAGAGAACTATCACACAGCAGATCAACACACACAATTAAGTTTCTGAAATGTCTTGTAGAAAAGTCAGTGTATAGCTAACATACAGCCAGTACTGTTCTGCCAGTACTCCTAAGCTGTTTAGAAATTTAAAGACAGTCCTTTTGGACTTAGGTTTTTCTTAAAGGTTCATTTAAATCGATCCTAAATCCTAATTTTAGGTCAGATAGACCAACCCAGACTTTTGCACTGCAAGTATTTTGAGCAAGGTTATGTGTAAATTAAGATACATAACTAAGACAGGGCTGTGTTAGTTTAGGGGCTGATGGGTTATTTGAATTTCTGAATATGGGCTGTGGACCAAAGGATTGCTTGAGTAAGGTCCCTGTCCTGTCCAAGGCCTGGATCACAGCACAAGTATTATCTTCCCTTTTAAAGTATGTTGAGAGGTCCCTGAAGTACATTTATTGTCTTTCTCTGTGTTGGGAGGTCCCTGATGTACATTTGTTGTCTTTCTCAGAAGATTTGGGGGGTCACTGTCTAGTGTGCTTTAAACAGGACACATCTTAATCATACTGTTCTCTAAAACAGGAGGTCAGGAAACTTTGGTACATAATGGCTTCTTTTTATAAATAACTATTAGTAAGGCAGGAGAACTTTGCTCCTGCCTAAGAATTCAGGACAAAATGTCAATTAGCTTTTATACTCAAGTAATATAAAGAGAAATATGAGATTATAACATTATTTGTAATTAAATGTACATAAAGAAAAAAAAATCAAGACAGAATTTCTGTAGAAGCTTAAAACTCTGCAGAGATTTTAATTGTTTTTGCCAGTCATGAATGCCATTATGACTGAAAATTATTTATACTTTCACATGTAAATGTTAACTTAATACTCAATTTTATGGAATCTCAAGAAATTAGTAAATACCTGGTACTCTGGTCAGTATAGACTTAAGACATGCTGACTGCAATAAGTACACTTTCTGTTAAAATACCTGAGGAGGTGGGGTCTTCAGAGAAGTCTGGCAGCTCTTCAGGGGGGTCACCATAGAAGGAGTTGAATTTGTGGCTTGACACAGCTGCTAGTACTGCCCCCTGAATAAAAATACCCACACAGTCTAAATTACACAAAGAAGGATAATGAAACATTTCCAGACACCTTGGATGACTCAGTCTCCTGAGGTCTCTTGTGTGTTGACTTTCTCAGTGAAGAGCAAATAAATTTTACAATCTTCAGCTCTGCCTCCCTGTTATCAGTGACCACATCTAACAGAAGAGCTGCTGTACACTAATAAACAGTAAAAATATTCTTTGCAAGGGAATTCATGAGAACAGTTCTTTATGTGAATGCATTGTGAAATAATAACTGTGAGGCATAAATTCACATTGTAGAACAATGTAAACAAAATAAATAATCTCTTTTACCTAGACTGAGTGGATTAGCAGGTATAAAAATTCACTCTTTAAAGCAAAACTATGTTTTTTAGAAATTGTCATAATTTGACACTCACAGCACTAGAATACTTTAACACCCATAACACATAAATATAAAAATAACACAGTTATAAAGATAATCTCAGAGTCCCAAGAATGAGTGTTACAGGGGAATTTACAAACCCAGAAAAATGGTTACCTGCTCTGACATATATTTACTTGTTCAAGTAAATCACACTTTAACCACTCAGATTTTAATGCCTCACAGTTATGGAAGTATGGACAAATTTCACTAAACATACTGCAGAATATAGCAGAATACTGCTTTGGGTAAAATGGCATAAAAAAATAATGAAGGTATAAAAGCTCAGGAAACTAAATATCGTGGCCTCCCCAGGAAGAAACTGGGAAATGATCTGAAATTGCACCTAGAACAGGAATCAGGTCATATTCTAAAATGTACTAGCTAGCATTTTAATGGAAGTATTACCTGGGCATACAAACCACCTAAGAGAAAGAGCTGTTCATGAACTGTGGCACCTGTGCAGCCTAATCATCAGCTACATCAAACTCTGGCAAAGCAGCAGCTCCTTGTGAATTACTTATTCTGAGTTTTATTACAAATTGTAAAACAGCCTATGAACTGTAACGCTCCATGCCTCTGCCATAATTTTCTGAGCCTTCCAGTGAATTCAGAAATGTTTCTGTTAAATATTCCATGACGGGAACTGAAGGAAAACCGTGTTGTTTTGGGCTAAAATGTTATCATTCTTTTCAATATGGCTAAGAAATAAACTAGTATGTAGATAAACATAAATAGGATAAACTGAAGAACATGTATTTGCTCTTCTTCAACTAAGACACTAAAAATTACTATGTTCCTTTTATTATAAGCGTAACACAACAATAACACACGTGATTGCATGATTCCCTCCAGTAATTCATATTACTGAACTGACTGAAGACCTCCTATACAGCTGGGTTGATACCAGACAATTTGCACTCAAATTTGAAAACCATGCACTAAGAAAGGAAGAAAGGGCAAACAGCCTGAGACATCATTTCAATAAACATCTGTGAAGGCCTGCTGCAACTTTTTATTTTATTACTGACTTCAAAGCACAGGTTTCTCTTAGCACTTTTTAAATGAATCAAGTATCACACAAAATCTGAGCTGTGTAATTATATTGTTTAAACACTACATACAGTTTACCTTTAGTTTTCGTCTTGCATTGAATTTTCTCAATTGTTCTACTGTTTCTGGAAGATGAATCTTGTATGCATAGCGATCTCTCTCCTTGAAAAACCCCACAAAAAACAAACCAAAAGAACATTAAATACAAGCTTTTAATATCCTCTTGACACTAAGAAACCAGACAAGAAATGTAACAGCTCATAAGTATCCTAAAGAGAATGAGGACTTATTGCACTTTAAGGAAAACTTAAAGAGATTAAGAGGGATTAAGATACTTTGACAGCATTTTTAACTTGGGCCAGAGATATTTTCTGTTGGTAATGTTGTTTCCCACCTTGTAGTAAGACCCCAGACTCTTTTGTTTCACTGATGTGCTGTCAGTCTGTGTCTAGCACTGAACTTTGAAGCTGGCAAGCAGAAAGTAGTTCTGCTTTTTGGAATTCACAAACCCCAGTGAAGCAACACATTCAAGCAGCACTCTTTTACAGGGTGCTTGGTACTCCAGGGAAGCTTGGGAGCTGGGGTACGTCTCCAACAGGGCAGGAAGTGCCAAACTGATGGCTGGTGGTACTAGGGGATGGTACAGGAACAGTTCTCCATTGTAGGCACAGATGAAAAATTTGCCACTGAACAATTGCAGTGACAGAAGGGACAAAACTTGAGCAGCCAACTATCTTTTCCCCCTGAAGCTATATAAAATTATTAATTTAATGTAAGTGTTTATCACATGCATATCCTGAATCAGAGTGAAACCATGGCAGTCTCTCTATGGCACTAAAGATGTCTCTGTCTCAAGCTGTATTTGCTCCTATCTATAAATGGTTTAGAAAGTTCTGAGTCAGCAGGGAAGGCAGTTTATTGTAGGCAAAAATGAGAGGACTGACTGGTAGACTGCAGGCCTGAGCTTGGAAACAAAGTTGTCATAAACTAAACCACCTCGCATGACTTCCAACAAGTAACAACAAGATCAGAAAGAGACCATGGTCATCAAATTGTGAAGCTGCACAGGCAGAGCTTGCACATTCACATTAGGGAATTGTCTTTTTAACAAACCGTATCAGCTGAGTTGTTCAGGCAACAAAAATGACAGGTTTTCTGCCAAAATGGTCCTCAATCAGGCTCTAGCTTTGGCATCTCAGTGTGGGTTTACTCACAAAGTGAAGAAAAAGTCCAATTACAAGGAGATAAAAACTGATCACCTGTGTTTGTATGGTAATTTGGGATTCCAAAACATGGTATTTATTTCCATACTCCTTGCTATTTGATACACTATGTATGTCCCAGGTGAACAGAGAGAACTTTGGCTCTTTTTGAGTGGAAAGGCTTCAACCTGCAGTTTCCCAGTACTCAAAATTCTGAGCTGCCTTAACCACTGTCATTTCTGAGAGGTGAACACTCCTGAGCTCCTTTTAAAAGCTAGACCATTCTGCAGCTTGGAATACAGGAGTCAGAGGCAGAAAGAGAGCAGAGAAGTGGAAGAATGACTCCATTCACTGGTGGTTACACGAGTTACTTGGAGGGAAAGAGCCTATGATCCCGTTCTTCCCAGGTTCTTTTTTTGTGGGTTTCTCTTTGTCTCATGTAGAGCCCATGAAGTACAGCAGCAGACACCAGATTAGCTCCCTTTCAAAATAAGTGCCCTGTTTAAATTAATAATATTATGACTCTCTCTACCCTGGACACCCACTATAGAAAAGAAGTAGAGGATAACAATGAAAAATAGTTAATTCATCACCTTCTGCCAAAGAAAATACAATGCTCTGAACCAGTACTTGCCACCTTTTATATCTGCAGCACAACCCATCATTTTCCAACCCCAATGTTTAGCACAGACTACTGATGGACTGCTGAGAAGCTACAGGTGTATTTTCTCCTGCTCCTGTTGTAAATCTCCAGTGTTCAGCAACTACTCTTCCACTGGCTTAAACTGTGTTGTAAATTCTGCCATCACTGGAAAATAGTTTGATTTCCAGATGCCGTATAATTTTATGCAGTCACAGTGGCCTTGGAGCAACACTCCACTGCTTCTTTCCCTCTGGTGGGATATTTTCAGGGCTCTAATGAAAGGAAGCAGCACAGTTCAGTAGCACAACCTACTGCAATAGACTGCAGGGCTACATGAGTAACAGGAAAGAGGTTTAGATATGGCTGAGAGAAAAGGAGATCAGAAACTACTCCTCTGGAGTTTGAGAGCCACAGAAAGACACATTAACATATTCTTTAAGCTTTAGGCTAGGCAGCCCTACTACCTGCACTCTGGTGCTGCTGAAGATGTCCAAATGAATTTGCTCTTAAAAAAGAGTTGTAGCCTGGCAATTATCAAAATTCAGGTTCTAATTCTACAGAGCATGTAAAGCACATTATCACACATTTTGTACAGTTCATGTCTACTTTGAAAAGCTCAGAAAAACAAAGAAATAAATGTTTTTCTCCCTTGGAGGGGAAACTGGCACATAAACAGCTGCTTTTACTACCTTTAACCAGGGGTGATTCAGTGCTTCATACACTGTTATCCTTTCTGCTGGATCCAGCATCAGCATGCGGCGTACCAGGTCTTTGGCACTTTCAGAAATATGGCTCCATTGCCTAGGATTCATCTGATTACAAGCAAGAAAAAAAAAATTTAATTAGTAATAAGAATGTAGAGAAGAACTCCTGTTTATGTAATTGTAGAGATTTAACAGTGGTTGGTGCTTGCAAACGTTTCATTGTAATAAATGCAAGAGAAAATCTCTACTTTTTTTTAATAACTTATAATAAATTGTACACTAGTTGCTATTGAAATTGCATAAAAATTGAAAACACAAACCTTGGCATATCCTTAGTATTATGTTATGATCACAGTATACTTTCTACCTATTCTACATTCTGCTCAGATAAAAGTGACTGTTCACTAGGAAAAGCAAAAAACAATCAAGCTCTGTATAACTGTTAATTATGCATATAATAAATGCAGAAATTAAATCTACACCTGAAATCAATACATGGCATGAGAATTTATCTGTTTCAACCCACAATTTCATGCTATTGATTCTGGGTAAGAAGGGAGGAAGATAATGCCTATTGTGAACTACTCTGGTCCTGTCCTGAAGGTGCTTATGGACAATGGCTCTTCCCAAGAAATTCCTTTCAACTTCTCAATAGGTAAAGTTTTTCCACTAGGAAAGCACACAAGGACAAGACAATACAAGCAATTGCAACACTTTCAGAGCAGAACTTTATCTTCAGGAGATACAATGTGAAGGATGATTTAAAATATATTTTCATTTTGTGCATATACGCAGGTTTGTGCCCAACCAGTCAAAATGGTGGACACCTGATAAAACCATACCAAAGTAAGAAAATTCTTTATGTGACATAAAGGATTATATCCTTAAGGCATTTCTAGTATTTCTTTAATTTATGAAGAAGCTAAGTTTTGTTTAGATGATAGACAGCTAACTTTACAAAGTACTAAATGCAAATTCAAATTTATAACCCGACTCTTTTCAGAGTTATAATCTGGTCATTTAAAGAGGTCAATTTTATTTAAAATCAGTCTTTACAACAAATGATCACTTTGAATCGGGGCACTCAGCAACATTATCTGTCTATGAAATATGCATTTATGGCCATGATTCATAATTTCTTTTTCAGCTCTAATGAAATGAAGGTAATTGCAAATTTGACAGGATTTTCACTGAATAGACATATTATTGTGCAAACAGGAACAGAAAAGGAACTAAGAGGACACAATGTACTAGCCAGAATTTTTTTTTTAAAAAAGAGAAGTTAACTTGTATCCTTCCAGAAGGTTTTAGCTGCTTAAGAGATTCCATAAAGAAATCTTCCATAAAGTGGTACGTCTGTCTGTCTGTGCAATCCCAAAATCAGTGCCATGAAGAAATCCTGCTGTTTCTAGGATTATAAAATTTAAAGAATGAAATACGTGCTCCTGACCAAGTACAGCAATACTGCTGTCACTTACATTTTAGCAGGCTGTTAAGGTGATATAATAGAGTATCAGACAGCTTTGGGAGTTTCCATTTGTAATTTGCTCATGCACAGCTCATGTATGACCTTGGTTACAAAGCAGAGCAAAGCTGATCTTAGGCAAACCCTCAGAAACAGTGAGGTTGAAGCTTTAAATTTGTCTCCACAATGGTCTGGGGGCTGATGCTGAGACAGCTTCTCTCATGTGCCCACTGACCTGCTCTTGGTTACAAGTGGCTCCTTTTGAACCATCAGCTGCAGTTTACTACACACTGTGCCAAAAGGAAAAATGCCTCTCTGCATTTGTACAGTAACATGCATTTTGTTTTAAATCAAGGCAATACGGTGGTGAATGTTTATGATAGTTCTCTTAGTTGATCAAAAAATTTAAATGGGTATAAATCTGAGGTTACAGTATGTTCTACTTCACAGCTAAACCTCATGTGTTCTTGCTGGGCTCAATGTACAATTAAGGGCTGGTATTAACACACATTTATTATTTCATCTGAGCAAATATTTCCATATTCTAATTCCTAGCATTGATACAAAACACATCAGGTAGAAGACAGATCGGGGAGGGAAAACCATCTCTCTTCCTGTGTGACAGATTTCCCTAAGCTTTAAATTTAAATCAGGCTAAAAATCAGCTTCCAGAAATTTTACCAATAGAGCTCGTCTCACTGGAAAAGGGTTCAGGTATGCTGTCATTTACCTTGTATTTGCCTTTAATAATGCCTTCAAATAATCTTTCCTTGGTTCCATAAAAAGGCAAACAACCGCTTAGCAGGATAAAAAGGATCACACCACAACCCCAAACATCTACAGGCTTCCCATATGGTTCTCTTTTTACCACTTCTGGAGCCATAAAATGAGGTGTTCCTACACGTCCTAAATGGAAATAAAAAGAAAACTGAGTCAAAGCGATGTGTGTCAAACATGGAGGATAACATGGAAGAATATCACTTCATTAAACTTAAACAGTTTTAATAAATTTTGTTCACATTTTAAGCTTTTAATACAATTCCTTTTCCCTTAAGTTTATATTTTTACATACCCAGTGAGATAAATCAGCATTTTACCTTTTGCACTTCATTTTTACTTTTAAAAATTGAGGAATATTCTACTCTAGCTGGCAGACTGTGAAACAAGACTTATAACAGCACTAAGATCTTTCAGTGAAACTTGCCATATAAAAGCAAACCCATCAATTTGGACAATCTTTGGAACAGGAATTATTCTGAGAGCAAGTACAAAGATACTGTAGAATTCTAGTCCACATTGATAACTTGAAAAAGCTGCATGTAATTGGCAAGAGCAGAGCTTGGTCTGATGCTCTGCCCAAACCTTGGCTGGTCTACTCAAACTGCCAACAAAAATGCAAAATGCTGGCAAATGCGTTATTAATTTATTTGAAGAGGGCAATATCTTACTGCAGATAAAGAGATAACGCTAATGTGTTTCACAGACTGCTTTTGTTGAATGTAATTAATGTTTTCCTATGAAAACAAAATGTATTTAGTGCCAACGGATCTTTTGAGCAGATAAAACTGATAAGAATACCTTCGTTCAATTTCTATGTAACACATTAAGCCAAATAAAAGCAACAAACATTTTACCTCTCCTTTTAAATGTCTCCCAATGTAAAGAGTTTTTTTTCCATTGCAAAAATTAAGCTTGGAACGCCCACTGACACTTAGAAACACTGTAGTCTTTGGACTACACTGGTTCCATCAAGTATCAAGAGGAGAAAATCCCATGAGCGTAGCAAACTGTCACCACTTCCCCTCCTTCATAAATTATTGTTGCTCACTACTGTGGATTTCAGAGGCTCCACTCCAGGCTTGCAGCTCCTCTCTGCTGGTTAGGACAGCCTAAAATGCAGCTCAGAGAATCTGAGGTGTTTGCAGGGCACACATTTAACTCAGTCTTGTCTTTGTAAAGAGACTTTTGCTGGATTAACCTGCCCTGCTCACCCTCTGCATGGCAGTCAGCTAAGTCACAGCACTGGGAACAAACACCTGGGGACTATTTGGAAGTAGCTTACTCACTAAGGATCATCCTTTCTTTATCCCACTTAATGCAGGAAGATAATCTGACCATGTTCTGTTAATTAGTCCTTTTTGCATCCAAAGGATTAAAAAATTGTCAGAAAGATGGCAGCTTTTCAACCACACTCTTAAGAATAAACACCACCATTGTCAAACTTCTTCACATGGCTTTGTGTTAATAAACCTTTTCATTCCCAGTTTATAAGGGAATTCCTCTGCCAAACAATCTGCTGGGGAGCTGTCTGTGACAAAGGGATTTTACCTCATCACTAAACTGAGCTGGCATCTTAAGAAGTCCCTGTAGTCCAGGATGACCTGACAGCAAAGGGGCAGCTCCTTCCTGAGCTAAACAAGAATAAACCAGCAAAATGCTGCAAGTCCAGCTCATCCCTCATATCAGGAGGAGGAGGAAGGATATTTAGTCTGGACAGAGAAAGACAGAGATGCACATGGGGACAGATGACACATTCTTCTTGTTGGCTGTACACAGTTTATAGGTATATGATGTAATTTCAGCCTAACTGATAAACCTCAAAGCCAAATCTTCAAGATTGCATATATGAGGTAAAGAATTATTTCCTTAGATGACTCTCTCTCTTTTAGATGCCTGGTGACAGGGAAGAAAAGGAAAATGGAAATTACATATACATCCAGCAGGCAAAAGTTGCTGAGAGCTCCATTTTTTGCCTAAAAATGTTTATCTGTAAGGGTTTCATTGCTTTTTTCCCCTGTGGATGCCATCATTAGTGACAGCAAAAGCATCAACATTTCCACCTCTGTATCAGGCTCTGCCTGTGCATAAAGCAGCAACACCTGCCTGTTCAAAGAGCATTTTTCTATCCCTTAGACTGCTCACGTGATGTTCGTGGTGTGCCTACCACACACTGGAAACCTTGAACTCAGGGCATGGTCAGAGACCACAGAGCAGCCTGGCTCACCCAAGCCTTGTTTGTCTCAGTGGGAACTTCCTGAGACCTGGGTGCAGAGGAACCCATTTGCAATTTTGGAGCAGGTGTAACCTTTCTTATATGTTGAAAATAAATCTTTTGTGGTACTAAAGCTCATTTGAATCTTTTGAATCAGTACAAATGGAAAATCATATACTCTCTGAAAATTCTGCGTAACCACCAGGCTTTATAACTGCTGTTATAAAATCTGGCAAGTCTGCAGAAAAGGGATTACTCCAAAGAGAAACAGAAGAAATCAGTAGAAGACAATATATCACATGGGGAAAGCAAGCTATTTACAAGAGGCATCAAACTCCAGGGAGATGTTTGGTTGTCTGGATAAAGTAGCTAATAAAACCATGAACATTACATATCAAATGATATCTAAGTTGATTTAATGTGTATTTTCAACAATGAACATGCCACCCCTCTCAGCTCAGGAACTTCTTTGTGGTTTAAATAAGAAACTGCAGAGAAGAATATGGTACAAAAATGACTATGTACTGTGAGAACAATGCTTAAAGGTTTGGGTTTTGGGTCTGGGGTTTTTTATGTCAATGCACTTAAGTTTGCTGGGCATTTCAGTACAATGAAGGGTAATCTACAGAACATCTTGTGTCCTTGCAAACAATTACATTTTCTCCTGGTGTAAAATAGCATATTTAGCAGCAACACATGCTATAAAAGCGATCCAATAGCATGATGGAGTGTAGGAGTTTAGGTGTCAAGGTGCTGGCACTGGGGGCTGCAGGGGTCGTCTCTGTGAGGAGGGGCTGGAGCTGCCCCATGCCGGACACAGACAGTTCCAGTGGCATCACTGCAGGGCACAGCTCAGCCCAGCAGTCAGCACAGTGGTGCTGCAGGGGAAGTGTGAAAAAGGGAAAAACACTGCCTAGCAAGTGTGGAGTTTGGGAACTGCCATTTCCCACGCCCCCTGCACCACTCGGGGTTGGGGGGTGAGTCAGGAGTGAGAGAGTGAAGTTGAACTTGGAAAGGTGAGGAGAGGAGGTGGTTTAATTTTTGTCTTTGTTTCCCACTACCCAAGTCTATTTGATACTTCAAGGTTCCTAGTTTGCTTCATCTGGTGATCTCACATCAGAAAATGAGGCTGCTGCATGTTCAATTAGTGCTCTTACAAACAGACAAGTTATGGTTAAA
Organism: Daphoenositta chrysoptera; assembly: GCA_013397915.1. Taxonomy (NCBI): domain Eukaryota; kingdom Metazoa; phylum Chordata; class Aves; order Passeriformes; genus Daphoenositta; species Daphoenositta chrysoptera. The sequence continues at coordinate 228,816 of VZRO01007591.1, read as the reverse complement.
AGCCAGTCCCTGTCTGATTATCACACATCCTTCTGCTCCCCTGAAGTCAGAAGGAGTTTCTTCTATGACAGGTACAAGAACTGGATCTTTGTTGGCCTGGTCTAAACCCAGGACACAATAAAAATCCACTTTGATGAACTGCTTGATGTGGAACAGAAGGAATAGAGTGGTTTAGTAAAAGGAAACACATTACACAGCTGTTTAACTCCCCTATGGCTGCTGCCATAAACCAGATGAAAAATGGATGCTACTTAGAAGCAAACTGAAAAGTCAGTGCTACTAAAACGTAATACTCACTTTTAAATTTAAAATGAGAACTCCATAAATACAAAAGAAATTAAAAAGAAGACTAGGCTAAGTTAATGAAATCCTGCCATTTACCACTGCTAGATTTTAAGTAGTGGAAACTGATTTGGTTTTGTAACCTTGTTAGTGCTGATTACAAGAACCTGGTACTTAAGATGAGAGGGATGAGGTAGACACTTATGGTGGTGGAAATCATAATTTTATGTCCATGAAAAAACAAACCTAGAAGAAGCAGAAACTTAATTGGTTGAGACTGAACTGTGGAGTCAAACGAGTTTAAAAAATACATTTATATGTGTACATATGTATTGGAATCTTACAAAGGCTAAAGTAATTTCTGGGCCAGCTGTCATCCTTGTGACCACTCCACTGGGTTCATCAAAGGAGCAAGTGATGATTTTGAAGTTTTTCTAAAAACTGACCTGAGCAAGGACTATTGAGCTGCACCTTTGGACTGCACTTAACTCAGCAAAATGAATAAAGTGCACACATGAACTTACACAGATGGGGAGATTTCCTATGTTGCAGTTACAAAAACTGTAAGGAATATCAGTAACAGCATAAATACAACCTGTAGATAATAAAGTTGTCTAAAATCATGGATATTCATTGCCCTTTAGATCAAATATAATTTCTGCTCTGAAAATTATTTAGTAGAAAATCTGCCTTCTAAACATGTCCAGTGTAAAATTTTAAAATTCTTCTCAACGGTTCAGTTTTAAAATATTTTGGAAACTTTTGAATTTTCTTTGGTGTTTTGGGAGGAACTGCATCTTTTTGGAGGCAATGTGAGAAAGAACAGTAAGCAAAGGCACTTTTCTCTGTAACAGCTAACTTCTGCCTTCCACAGGCTTTTTATTCTTCAGGATATAAGCCCACTCATGGATGTATTCAAACGACTGTGCATGAAAAAATAACAATTAAATATAGATTGCATGCATGCACACACAGAGAATTTTTAGTTGTATCTGTATATGAGAAGAAATCATACAGAAGACTGGAATCAATTTTCTGTCTGTGTGCTTTTAGGTTCCTCTTCTCTGCTCTAGAGTGGCATTAACTGAAAATCATCACTACACAAAGACTCAACAGTGGCATGTAGTCAGTGTGGTACCTGTCTCCACCCATTTCACTGTAAATAAATGCTACATCAAAGTGTTTGCTGAGTTAGGAAGCACTCAGTGCCTGGACAGGTACATCCAGTTACTTTTGTAAGGATACTTTATTTCTAGAGGTAAACTTTCTTTTCAGCCAGCTTTGAGGCATGTTGGCTGCCTGTAAATGTATAAAGTTGTTAATTTTGCTGATTTTTCCTGTGGGTAAACAGAGAGCTTCAGTCTTCAGGTGCTGTCAATTTGACATTATTTACAAGCACTAGAGATAAATTTTGACTTACCTTTGATAATTTAGTTTCTATGACTTTTTCCATATTATTCCAGACAATAGGGCTATGCTTTCCACAAGAAGAAGAGTATATACAGAGACCCAATCAGATTTTGTCATCCCTAAGGCAGGGGATTGATGACCAAGATATCAGAAGGAGAGTCTTTCAACAGCAGTAGTATCTGAACGATGTATAAGGAAACAACTGGAACAAATAATTTTTAGGAAAAAAAATGTGAGGTACTAATAAACATCACCATCTGACCTCTCACAATAGTGTAATAAGAAATATGCTCACAAATTAAGGTGTTTCTAAAAGAGTGGGATGTCCAGAATAATGTGGAAGGAATCAAAGAATCACACACAACAGATGAGATAGGCCAGTACTTTACTACTCTTAATTCCTTTCCACATTACTCCAGACAATAGAGATGTTTAAAGCAGGTGTACAGAGAAGATGAGTAGATTTTAAAAAAAGGAAAAAAAAAAGGGGAAAAAAAAGGGCAATTCAGCTTCAGCACAGAAGATTGTCTGAAGAAAATGTATTTAAAAGATGCATCAGCAGACAACTGGATATGAGTGTCCAGAAAACAAACAAAGCAAAGCTCAAGTTAACGAGACAAATTATAATTAATTCAATGGCCTTTTCTGCCATAAAACTGTGACGGAGGAAGTGAACCTAAATGATTTCTCAACACATTAGCCTCCTGTAAGCACTCTCAAATCAGCCCAGATGTGAAGTGGAATTTCTGTGAGACAGTCAATCACAGTTGTATCTTTTAAATAAAACAGTCTCTTATAGGCAAAACTGTGAAGGGACTCACATTCTTTTATTTTTCAGGAAAAAAAGAAGTGAAAACACTACCCTCTAAGAGAAAGAAGAATACTAGTGTAGGACCTCAGCTTACAAAATTTTACTTCTTGGAAAACAAATGAAATCTTAGAAATATCATTCAGACACTGATGATGAAAAGCAAAAAAAGTCTGTGTAGTATAAAAACCCTCCAACATTAAAAAAACCCAAAAGTTTTCTAACCTGGGGTTATAAAACCACCAAGATCCAGTTTGGTGAAGCACTAATCAGGCTGCCCAGAGAGGTGGCAGATGCTCCATCCCTGGAAACATTTAAGGTCAGGTTGCTCTGTGCAACCTCATCTGGTGGAAGGTGTCCCTGCTCGTGGCAGGGGGTTGGACTGATGACCTTTAAAAGTCCCTTTCAACCCAAACCATTCTATGATCATTTTGACATTGATGAGAACAAAACAAAAAAACAAGGCACTTAAAAAGTTCTTCCCCCTTCTCCCCCATTCCATAGTCTTATTTAGAGGGGAATTTATGGCAATGCCTTCCTTTGCTGTTTTTGTAGTAGGTCTAAACAAACAGCTCACAAGGAACTAAGAGCACTTGGTATTTATGTGCTGTACTTCTACTAAGAACACACAGGATGTTTCCCAATAAGATGATAATTTACATTAGGATAATTTACACTACTGGATTTTGAAGGAGCCTAAGGTATCTATCTAATATAATATATGAGAATTAATACTGGACTGGATTAGCATTATGGTATCTGTGACATTTTGCTGCTGAAGGTAAAATGTGAAAGGCAGTTCACTATCCACAGATAAAGAACCTCATCCCACTTAGGTCTATACTGTTATCTTTTTTTGCACTGGTTGAAATTAAGTATATTAAGTGAAGGAAATACCAGTTGTCAACTCAATGGTTTTTGTTCCTTCAGACATTTATACCATATACTAGCTAAAAATCCCAAGATTTAGCATCTAAGATATTTGATATCAGATGAATATGATGTCACGTTTAAGAAAATACTGTGACAATTCACACTATGCTCTGCAAGAAAAATTCTCCAAGGAAGTAGACAGAGATCCTAAAGTGAGATTGGTCTCTTAAATCACTGACTTCCCAGAGGTTCCACTACTCCAGCTGCATCATAACAATGCAACACAGACTGTTTACTGTCTATGTGCTGTTCCATAAAGGAATTCAGCTATAAATTATGATGATCTCTAACTCCTATGTACACTGCCAGAGTTCCTTTAAAAGGTACCTATTTCAATGCTTCAAGTGAAGCCCTTACCACAATTTTCCACTTCTGATCATAAGAACTGAAGCAAGAAGAGACCTTCAGAAATTGGTAGCTCATGAAATCTATTCCCTGTAACTTAGATGACAATACATGATTCTTATACATTTATTGCAGCTTATGGGCAAATGGAGTGGAACAAAAATTATTTCTTTACATTTTCCCTTCTGGCCTTAGGAAGAAATGAGTTACAGCTATGTTCTTTTTTTGGTGCTTTATTTTACTTAAATAAAGCAAATAATAATTAATAATTAAACTTTCTTAAAAATAACCTCAGTTGAGTTACCTGATAAAATACATTCACTCCCAAAATCTCTTCCATACCCATTTTCATCAGTGACATCTAGTATGATGTCACAGCTTGCTGTCATGAGCTCTCTTACACTTCTGTTAAACAGCCATCTACCTCCTTGAAAGAACCCTGTAGTTACAATCCTTCTACACTTTGCAAGTCTGTCTTTGGACTTACATCAAAAGATTTTAATACCTGGGATTTAATTTAACTTCACTACAAAAATCCTTCCCCAGCAATTTATGCATGCTCTGATAAAGATGTCTTTATCAACTCAAAAAAATGTTGCAGTCCCAAACAAAGCAAAAGTTGTAAGCTTGAAGGCTGGCTTCAAACACACAGAGGGAGAAAATTCCCTTTAGTTTGTTCTCCTGGGGCTACACAGAATCTGGGATTGCCAGGTGTGTCAAGGTACAAAAGTAGGAAAAACAGCACAAACAAAGCACAGGGGATTTTAGGTCAGTAAAATTATCTTAATGCCATGATAGCTTTTATTTAACAGAGAACTGCTTTTTTGATGTATTAACCACCAAATACAGGCATCGCCATGCTAAAAGGGAAATAATTGACTATGTCAAGAGGAATCAATGTTTTTCACTAAAACTTAGAAAAGAAATGTGAAAGTGAACAGGTTGGTTATGATACTGCTCAAACTTCTCTGTTTGGAGAGTTTCTACTTCGTCTACAAGACAACTGAGAAATAAGAAGTGCCTGTAAATTATTGTTACTATTATGACAAAACTTATCCATAGGGCATATGGATAATGCCCTCAAACAAATGTGTAGATAAACATTGATTTATAAGAAATTTACAGCCCAGTTCAAACAGCCAGTATTGACAGCTTTCATATAACACATATGGGTGATATTTTACAACTGAATAAATAATTATGATCTTGCCAGTTCTGTGTAGGGAACTGTCTAGTAATTTGTTCTCAGGAAGGATTCTGGCAGGGAAAAGAATTGCCAGATAACAGATGTAGTTTGTGATATAAAGACTGGAATGGAAGATGAGAAGAAAGAGAGGAGTCTGTTAAGGAGAAAACTTGAAAGAAGCAGGAGAACTGAGACTTTCCACAGTATATAAATGAAGTGGAATTACTCTGGGTATACCTGAAAACAAGTGGAATTTGAAGCTGAAAGCAGCAAGTGCCAATGAAAGGCTGCAAACTGGAAATGCCAGCTGAGAAAAAGGGCAAAAAAAAGTGTATGAAGGCAGACCAGTATGGCAGAACTGGAGGTGGAAGAAGCAAAAGATACTGACAGGGAGAAATACGACGGTGATGAGGTTTGAGAAGCTTCTGTAAGAGCTGCAAACAGAACCCCAGCACTGATCACTGCTTGGAGGTGGAGCACAGCACTGGGAACAGTAACAGGAAAGGAAAGCCACGGAAAACTTGGGGGAAAATGTGGTTTGTTTTTTTTTTTTTCAAAATTGAACTTGAATTTTTCTTGCTAGACAATTGGTAGTCTGAAAGTACACTGCATCTGACTACCTCCAGAAGAGTAGCTGAAAAAGAAGAAATGGGTAAAGTTGCTCAGTGAGAACATAAAGAAGAAAAATAAGAGAATTATAAACAAAAGTGTAGAAACTACCACTAAAAAAAGCAGTGGCTGAGGTGCAGATAATTTGAGTAACACAAGAAAAGTAAAGAAAGGACTGACCTTTTTATTAAAGCTTAACTGAATGGGCATTTTCTTGGAAAAAGATGTCTCTAGGTAATAAGACACTTGGATATTTCCAGGGTATCAGCGATATCCAGAAAGCATTGGAAGCTGTTGGTATGTTCATATTGGATTTGCTTTTTATTTTAAAAAACATACAAAAGTCAGATTGACATAGAACTTTAGTGATTAGATTAGGAAATCTGAGTTTTTGAAGAAGCATGGTACTGAAGGAATTTACTCAATTTGAAGAAAAAATATTAAAACTAACAAAATATTTTGTTGTGGTCTCCTACTCTGGCAATGAAAGCATCAGAAAATTGATTGGGTCTTCATCTGTGCAGGCTGATTAAAGCATAACCCTATTGTCTGGAACAATATGGAAGGCAGCTAGAGGAAATAAAATCCACAGAAAACAAAACACAGTCAAAAATATACATACGTATCAAGATATTGATGTCTTATGCAATAATTACAATGAAATATTAAAACACAGAAAAGAATCACATGTGAAAACTAGTAAGGTTTTGCTATTAAACAGCACAGCACTCTGACAGGAATTGCCTATCAAACAGGGGAGCACTGATGATGCTGGAGTCCTTACTCAAGTGCTTCAATGACAGCATTTTTATTTTCTTTGCTTTACCAAGCATGGAAGAATTAAGCCAAAGTTTGCATTAAGGTGGAAAATTCTTTGGTTTTTTTCGGTTTATTTTGACCAAACCAGCCTGAGCTCCTGCTGAGTAACCTTTACAGGGATTTAATACTCAATGTATAAATGCAGAATGTTACATTCCACTACCAGTTTGACTTGGCTGTGTGCATTTATCATGTTAACAAAGTCTTTAGTGGAAGATTATTTTTGAGCTCTTGTTTCGCAGGCCAGGCTGTGTCAGAAGAACAGAACTCTGCAGTACAACATGCACAATACTAAATAGCTTGGAAGGAAAATTTCTTACCTCCAGCAACTAGCCCAGACTCTCCTAACTGAATTGCTACCCCAAAGCCACCAAGCTTTACGGGGGCTGAATTCTCTTTTGAGGCAAGCAGTACACAGTGTGGCTGAAAAGACAAAAATCCAGACAAATTATTGTATTGCTTGAGAAACACAATTTGTATTTTAGAACTTATTTTCATAAATCTGTGAACAGAAATTAGATTTCATTTTTTAAAAATAATTTCTTAATTTCAGTTTGGTTTTTTTCCTGGCATGGACTCCTCTCTACATTGGCTTCCCTTCTGTTGCCCCAGGCATAGCAAAATCCTTTCAGAACTTATCAGAGCTAGCAAGGAACACAAAGTGAAATCATGATAAAATGGAGACAAAAACTCATGTCTATAATTTGTTACCTGGTATTACTTTTCCTTTTTGTCTTTCATCCTATTAACCCTTACACTGTTTCAATTCCCCAGCTGAAATATCCTGCCTAGGATATGTTTTGTGGGGTCTTATCCTTCCCACAGAGAACATAAAGCACTGTTTTGAGCCTTAATCACAGAATTCACTCATCACTTCTCAACTGCAGGAGAGAAAAGAACATCCCTGGGATATTCCAGTGAGGGATATTGTTTAGGTTTCTAAACTGGATTCCAGCCAGAGCCATCTATACCTTTGATTTTTCATAAATAAGAGTGAGATGTAACGTACAAAAATGAAATAATATACAACAATTTGGATGGATACTGACTGCTGTAGGAAGAAGCAACATACAGAGAAAAACTATCAGAACACAATTTGGTATTAAATACACATACCCAAACAATTGCACTGAATTTAGAACTCTCTGCACTTACTCAAAGCCTCTCTTTTCAATACCATATCTTTTCAATATCATTTTAAATGAAGAACCTCAAATTTGTATACTACTGCCTGAGAATACATTACTGCTTAAATTGCAAAACTAAGAACTCAAAAGAGTGCACAGGAGCTACCAGAAGTTCAATCTGACTACCTGTAAAGTCATCATCTCTAACCACCCACATCTTTTTGTAAAAGTTTCAAATATATGAGAACAAAGACCTTCGACAATGTTCTTCAGGTCTTCATTAAATTTAGGCCTTGTCATATCAGGTCTTCTAGAATCCACTCTAAATTTCCAATTTATAAATGCAATTTTCAATTCCTTATGCCCTACTTGAGAGAGTATTACCAGGTGGTATTACTGCTGCACACTGTATTTCACTTCTGCCTTAGGAAATGGTTGACCTGCACACTTTGGGCACTTTCACATCCTCTTGTCGCTGTCATTTTGAGTGAGAAAGAACAAAATTTCTAATCCCAGGCAAGGAGAAAGGTAGATGGGAGAACTACATAAACAGTACCAAAATGTACCATTCCACTGTGGTGTTGATTTATCTTTACCCTACACTTGAAAAAGTGACACTATTTCCATGAAGTATTAAAGAGATGACAGACTGGACCAACACCATTATCACCCAAAAAGCCACTAGCACTGCTCACCAGAAACAAAACCTCTGAGAAAAAAATTCAAATCTCCAATTCAGAGCAAAACTGAGAAAAATTTATTACAGAACCTCTCCCAGCAAAGCCCAAATAAACTGAGAAAAATTTATTACAGAACCTCTCCCAGCAAAGCCCAAATAAACTGGGTATTGCCAGTTAAAAATGCCTTTAAAAAAACCAAACCAAACTAGTTGCAACACCAGTTAAAACTTCCCCTTGTTGCCAATTGTACGAGTCAGCTGAAGCTCACCACTTTCACAGAGAAGCTGCTGCTGTAGCTTTCTAATAAGAGGACGTGCACGTTTCTTCTCCGTCTTCCACCAGTGGTTTTGAGATCCAGCAGAACTTAACACATAAATGGTAAGTGGCTTCTTTTATACTTAAGCTGTAGTAAAATAAACCCCTACTAACATTTCTCTTAACTGCAGAGGTATTACTGACCTCCAAGTCTTTTTCTAAGCATACCTAGGTTTAAGCATGACTGATTGCTTAGAGGTGACACAACTTAAAACAGTGCAAAGTTTTGTTTCCAATGCATCTGCAGTGTAACCCAAGTTTCTCCCTCATTGATCTAAACTTGTCGCTGCTTATCCAAGTCACTACATCAAACATTTTTATAGGAAAGCAAATTCAACATGGAGTTATAGCAGTAGATGGGTTTAAAGATGTATTTGAAAGTATTGCAGCTGAAAATCGACCTTTTGAAATTACTTCTTGCCCTGATGATCTCATGTGGGAAACATGAAAAGTGCTGTTTTTGAAACTGCTAACACACCCTACAAGTTTAATGCAATTGTAAAGTCAGACAACACAGGATGCTAAAATATTTTAGACTCTCCTCTCAGTAGTTCAGATCCTGTAGGTACATTAGGTCTTCTTAAGAATTTTGTTTAAGTGTTGTCATTTTCACTGCTGTAGCTGCATCACAGAATTAAATGTAAATTTGCGTTTTTTAAGACCTAGCATGCAAATTACACGGTCTAGACACAGACCGAGCATAAAAGCTATTTTAAGGTTAAATATACAGCAGTGTTTTCTTGTTGTGTTTTTTCTGTAACAGCTGCCAGACAACTAAATTCAGAGTGCCAAAACCACTTCTGAAATTTTTGTGAGATTACGGGAAAACACCTCTTTCCTCTGTAAAACAAAAATATTCTAAATAAACTTTTTTATTTAGAGTTTCTTGTTGCTATGACAAACAAGTTGAAGACTTAAGTTTTACCATTACTTGTTAGAGATAACCATCTCTCTAAACAGCTCAGTGTGACACACTCTCCAAACCACACTTTTCTGGTTTTCCTTCCTTGGTCAAAGCTGACTTTTATCTTTGACATTGTATCTTCCTGGTCAGCAATAAGCTTAGTGAAATAAAAATCTATCCAATGAAAGCAAAGGAAGGTTTGAAAACAATCTGTTTCTGCATTAATGTGATTTACAGCTAATAGTTTATTTGTGTAATACTGATTTGTGAACAGTCAAGAAAAGGAAAAAACAAATTTATGTGAAGGTACAGCTTATTAAAGACAAGCTACTGCAATAATACTGTCTCACAAGGTTACTTATAACACATTACATAACCAAATAAATATTAATTGACAAATGATTTTTAAATTAAAAACCAGTGAGTTGCATGTGAGAGATCCTGGGTACTTATTTAAAATTAATACAGATGAGTTTAGACTTCTTTTAATATATTTCTATGTACTTTCTATCAACACTGAGAATACTTAGTTATGCTTACCTGTCCCTGCACCAGAGTTAAAAGTTTTTCTATGCTAGAAATGCTGCTACTAACAAGTGAACTTAAAAAAATTATGTGTCCTTATAGATAAAAAAATTTCTTAAGTTTGCAGGAAAATGTAATAGTTGACTTTTAAAACAACACAAGACAGTAATAAAGCTGTAATTACAGAAACAGTTGTCTGTGTGAGTACTCTACACTGTTCTTTCCTGCCTGCAGATTACCTAGAGTTACATTTAATCAAGCTGAAACTCCTTTCTATTCAGCTACCCCAATACTTGGGTGCATTTACTCCTTTTAGCTACTGCCTTTTACGTTTATATAATATTAGACTGTAGGCAATAAAGCAAACAGACACATGAATGGAGACTTAATTCTTGAAATTTCTCTTTGTTTCTTTGCAGAACAGCTAAAAACCCTTTGCAAATGATGGCTGCAACTTCAGCTGATTTACTGACCATTACTCCACACAAGGAAGAATTCTGGGGTAACCAAACCAACCTGAACACAAATGCCTCAGAAATCCACAACGATGCCAGCTGTCCCTTAGATGACAACTCACTGTCACTTGCTTTGATAGTTTTTTACTCTATTATTTTTGTTGTTGGATTGGTTGGAAATATTATAGCCCTGTTTGCTTTCCTGTGCATTCATCAGAAAAGGAATTCTATCCAAGTTTACTTGCTAAACGTAGCTGTTGCAGACCTTCTGCTGATCTTCTGCCTTCCCTTCCGGATACTCTATCACGCCACCAACAACAGCTGGATGTTTGGGCGGATTTTATGCAAGGTTGTGGGAACTCTGTTTTACATGAACATGTATATTAGCATAGTACTGCTGGGACTAATTAGTCTGGATCGTTATATAAAAATAACTAAGTCTGTGAAGCGTCCGAAGATGTTAACCACTACCCGGAGCGTGCAGATTTGCTGCACGGTGTGGGCGATTGCACTGATAGGATTTGTTGTAGTAGTGGCACCATCTTTCCTCAAAACTGAGGGCAGCAACTCTACCCTGTGCTTTCATTACCGAAGCAAACAGAATGCAAAGACAGAAGCAATTTTAAATTATATCACTGTACTAATTTTTTGGATAGTTTTTTTCCTTTTGATACTTTCGTACGTTAAAATCGCCAAGAACCTTTTGAAAATTTCGAGGAGAAGGGCGAATTTTCCCAATGCAGGAAAATACACCAAGACAGCAAGAAATTCCTTCATCGTTCTCATCATTTTCACCGTCTGCTTTGTGCCTTATCACATGTTCCGGTTTGTCTACATCACCTCCCAGTTACAAACCCCATCCTGCTACTGGAAGGAGATCATTCACACCTGCAACGAGGTGATGCTCATATTTTCATCATTCAACAGCTGCCTGGACCCTGTCATGTATTTCCTGATGTCCAGAAGTGTCCGTAAGACTGTGTTCCAACTGATCTGCAGGAAACTTCATGGAGAGTCAAGCCTAAACCTGGAGAGCACTTCAGACATAAAACTTGGCCAATACACACAGGAGCGATTATCGACCACCACTCCCCACTCCAGCTACTCCAGGAAGAAGTCTATGATTTGAATGTTTAAATCAATCTCTGTCACTCCAGGATACCAATTTCAGATCACAAAATCCTCTACTCTACAGCTACTAATTTTGCCTCTTTCCTCCTGGTAAGAAAAATGAGAAGTCTTACTTCTGTTTGTGAAAATGAGAAGTTACTTTTCAGAAGCATTTCGCTCTTGTTTATCCAAGAAAACAAATTAGGAAGTTCTCAGACATTTTGTGTTGGACTAAACTAGAACACTAACTCTTTAGGGAGATTTCCACGAAGGGATTTGAACCTGTAAAAGTAAACTTGTATATACACATTAATATTAGTAACTTGTGTATGTAAATAATAGATGAATTTTGCTGAAAGTAAATTCTGTCCTATTTGAAAGATCTAAACACCATTACAGATTTTACGTATTTTATAGTTTTCTCTGTTTTAATAGGCTTCAAAGAGATCAGTATTTTAACTACATTTAAAAATGTATTTTTATAGAAAATATTCGAGAATTTAGCAACATATGTGGCTTTAAAATGAGGCGAAGAATACAACAGCTATTAATTCGGTTATAAGTACAGAAGACACACTGAGTTTTATGAAACAGCAAAATTAAAATATTCAATCCTCCCAAGTTCCTTATTGTATTTCCAACATTATAGTGAGTGTCAAGGTCAAACACCTGAGAAAGGCAAGCAATGCTTTCAGGAAATTAGGAGTGAATGAAGGAGAGATGACATATGGGTATTTCTTGAGATTTCTTTCAATATGACAAATTTGATGACTGCAGCTACTGCTACAAGGTAGTTCAGCAAGCAACATAAACTCACAGAACTGAGCAAAAAGAACAGCCAGGCTCAGCCACTGGTCTACTCCTAGATTTCCAAAGCCACACATTCCAGCTGCACTCTTCCTTCCCTGGCATCAGCCTCCTCATTCCATGTGATTAAAATAATCTTGTTAATTGCTGGTGCCATGTGAACAGCAATGTAACAGCAATGTTTCATTGCTACAGCTATATTCTCAGATTTAAACGAAACAGCTTTATGTATTTAGGCACAAAGAGATTTCAAACTGTAACATTTCTTAAAAACCAGAGAGCTGAAGGTGGGAGATGTCCGGCACGAAGATGACTAAAGCAGCACAGCCATGAACAACTTAAATGTCTGGCATAACAGACCAGAAAGGTGAAAGAAATAAAGACCAGATATCAAGCTCTGTAAAATAAGGATATGTTATCTTGACACATACAAACAATACTGCTCAAGTCAGCAGGTGTAAAGAAGTTGGTTTTAATATGACTACCAGTAACTTCTCTAATGGATCGTGTGACTTTTAACACCAAATCTGTGCCAAATCCATCTGTGTGGATTTTTACTAATTCCATAGAATATTCTGATTTTACAGAAGATACTCATAATACTCTGATTGAGCAAAGTAAATGTAAGACATCACCTCTGCTAGACAGAAACTTGTTTTAATTTTGATGTGATTTTACATCACTCAGATTTGATGAAACTGGATACAAACACATTAAACAAATTACAATGACTAGCCAGTTTACTTTGTTTCCATTTTTAAATTAAAAATGATGGGGTTTCCTAATCTTCAAAAGAAATATTCCCACAAACATGTAATTTCATAAAGATACCATGGTAACTGCATTTTTTCTTAAACATTTCAGCATACAACGGAGATGTTTGTACAATAATTTCTGACTGATTCTCACAGTAATTGCATTTCACGATCTTTTATTTGTCATTTTGTCATCCTATTATATTAATGCTTCTCTTGGTTTTGTATTTGTACAGTGCAATTCTATTATGCAATACTGTAGTTCTACGTAGTTTCATCAATTCTGGTACATCTAGTAGAGTTTATAAACCACAATTTCACAAGATACATATGTTATCTCATCATTCTTTCTCTGTCTATGCTTAGTCTGTGAGCAGTTGGCTGATGACGCTGAACAGCAGGTCAGTGTGAGGGTGTGGGCTGGGAAACCCAGGACAGAAGAGACATGAATGACAGCAGCTTGTACAAAATGTGAATTCTAAAATCCTTTTGAACAAAGTGTTAAAATCAGAATTTTCATTTACAAGGTTTGTAATTCATGGACACAGCAGTATTGCCAAAACAGGCTCAGATCTCTTCAGAAGATCAAGTAACAGTACAGGGCTTTGATTCTGAAACTCCAAACTGCATTAAATAAATCAACTCTCCAGCTCAGAAATGAAAATCTGAAAGGGAACAGGTCTATTAGAAAGTCTCTAAGAGCAGGCACAGCGCAGAAGAGGGGAGCAGGAATGACTACACGATCTTGAGAGTGCAGCATTAAGGGAGCAGCAGTCAGAACAAAGAAACAACCACAAAAAGCAATCAGAAAATGCTTTTGGATTTCTACAACTGTATAAATCCGTACTTCAAGATGTTAAAGGCCAGATGTATCGACTGGCTCAGAAAGGGATCTGAAACTAGACAGCACTGTCATGTAGGAAGCAATTACTACTGACCAAGAAACAAAAGCAGGTACCTTTACTCTTTTAAAAAAATTTACTCCTTACACATTTTTTTCTACAATCAATTTTCCCAAACTTGAGAGTAAAATGTCAGGCTTTACAAAAAAATATAACTGAAGAGCAAACAGTCCTGAAACATCTTGGGAGATCTGCTGAAAATTACACTGTGACATGTCAAATGACCACAGAATCAGCCACTCAAATAGTGTACCTTACTAATTACCTGAGTCTTCAGATGAATCCTAATGAAGGTAATTCTATTTATTTTGCTTTCTTTATTTGAAGGCTAACTCAACACACATCCCCATATAACTGGACGAACCTCATTTTCCTCTTTACTCAAATCTATAACACAACCTTGAATTTCAACTGGTGTACCAAAATGCACTGGTCTTGTGCTGGTTTTGGCTGGGATAGACATCTTCACAATATGGGCTGTGGTTTGGGCTCGTGACCAAAAGTATTGATAACACAGGGATGCTTCAGCCACTGCTCAGCAGCACTTGCACAACAAGCAGGACTTCTCTGCCTACCAGAACACCCCACCAGCGAGAGGCTGGGGGGGCACAAGGACATGGGAGGGGACACAGCAGGGACAGCTGACCCCAGGGATAGCCCAGAGCACACGGTGCCACGCACAGCAATAAAAACCAAGGAGGAAATTTGGCTGTGTTGCCATTTCTCAGGAACTCGCTGTGCACTGGTTAGCCAGGGTTGCTTTCTATCCACTTGGGTTTTTCTTTCTCTCTCTTGGCCTTTATTTTTTTTTTTCTCTCTCTTTATGATTATTAAACTCTTTATCACAAACCATGAGTTTCCACTTTTACCCTACCAATTCTCCCTCCCAGCCCACTGGAGAGGAAGTAAGCGAATGTGTGGGATTTAGGTGCTTTCTGGGATTAAACCACATCCTCCCTCTGGCACACAGACACTGGAAGATTTGATCAGAGTGTGTCAGACAGAGCAGGTGGGAGCACCAAAGGGGAGGTCTGTTCTGCAGCAAAGCAGCCACAAGAACAAGAGGGGAAGAGGCAAAAATCGTTAAGTTTTCTCGCTTTTACCCTTCTGATTCTCCTCCCCATCCCACTGAGGGGGAGTGAGTGGGCGGCTGTGAGGGCTCACCCACCTACCAGGGTTAAACCACAACGTCAACTTTCATTTTCACATTGAAATTAAATGTAATTATGGTTTTAACGTGCAAACTGGTGTTTCTGAGGGCAGACAAATAGCAATTATTTTGATAACACAACATGGAAACATTTAATTGAATCACCTCCCTTACAACACTGGTCAACAAAACCATCAAAGAGGAGTGCAAATACATTACTGATAAACAAGTGATCACATTATTCCCAGAACTGGGAAGCTCACATATGGAAGCTTCAGTTTGATGCTCTGACAACACATACAAGGCTGTGAGAGACAGTGTCAAAGCCTTGCTGAAGTTGAGGAATTTCACCAATGGCAATTTCCTGTGTTTTTCAGGCCAGAAAACAAGTTGTCTGCATATAATGATGAAATGCAACATATGCTGCCTATTGGCATATAAAACCTAGTGTATGTATAAATTAGAGTGATCATAGTTTGAAAATACAGAAAATATAAATCACTGATGTGAACGATTCACCTATGAAGAACTTTAGAGTGAATGGCATAAAAAAATGCACTTGTTCCATTTGAGTATCTTCAAATACATTTTAGATAAAATACACCATTTAAGTTAGGTGAATGGAAATAGGCCACTATGAGAATAAGGAAAGTGCTTGCTACAGCTTAGAACCAACTGTTGCTGTATTTCTGGAATAGGTGGGATTTAAAAAAAAACTTGTATCTCATTACTTTGCCAATGCTCTCAGTAATACATTCCAAAATAAAGTCTGATAGACTGTAATTCACTACAACAATCTATTCTCATGCAATAATTTAAACAAAAATTAACATTATTTCTTACAGCATGACTTATAGTTATTAAATTACAAATACTACAGGCAACAGTCAATAACCAACCAAATAAAAATAATAATTAAAAAAGCCTGCTAACTGGAATTGTTCACACCACTCTCAGCAACTTTTCAGGATATGCATTCTTGTATCTAA
Organism: Daphoenositta chrysoptera; assembly: GCA_013397915.1. Classification (NCBI taxonomy): domain Eukaryota; kingdom Metazoa; phylum Chordata; class Aves; order Passeriformes; genus Daphoenositta; species Daphoenositta chrysoptera. Next base: position 212,705 of record VZRO01007591.1, on the reverse strand, counting down.
ACCTCAGTGGAACACCACAGTAACAAGGAATTCTAACACTACTTAAGAAACTATTAAACATGTAATAAATACAAGACTCTCTCTGTTAGAATGATTTTTAATATAACTATACATTCCAAAGTGGAAAACAAGGTACAATTAAATCTAACAAGAGGAAGAATTAAAGAACATGCAGACTAATTAAAGCTTTACAACCTAATTACTAATACTCCACAGCAAGTACATGTAATTGTAAATGAGTTCAGCTATGAATTCAGAATAGGAAGCCAGCTTACATGTCCATTATTTTAGTAAAAAAGTTAGTAATAATGAGACTGAATAATGATAGCAGATCATGAGGCGAATTCTCACAGCCAACATTTAAACATAAAGCAAAACAAGAACTTTACCAAACCTCTGTTCTCATAAAGGAATTTATTTATAGCTGTTGAAAAGCCTTGTCTGACAACCACAGATGTACCACAAAGGAGAAAACTCAAAAGTCTCAGCTTCTGCAGAGCTAAACAAAATTTGATCTGTGATCACACCTATGCTGTGAAGGCAGGAAATTGTCCTGTGTACACTTCTGGATGATTTGTGAAAAACACTGCATTTCTTGGACAATGAGTCCATTTTCCCTGCCTGAACCCATCAGCTGTAAATTGCTTCCACACAATCCCTCACCTGACCACACGAGAGATGTGCCCCTTTGGTCACTCACGTGAGGACAGACACAGGTCCAGTATTACTGCACACAGGCTTTGGGAACAGACAGCTTTGGGACAGCTCTTGGAGCTGAAGAAATGAAAAATGTCATTTAAAAGGTAAGTTTTCATGCATAAGATAAGCAGCACGAAGGAAAGTGGGCAGTCCTAAAGAGAACCCCTCCACCCCCAGAAGAGGAAAGCACTATATAAAGGATTGAAAGGTGTTTCTCTGACATACATAAAGGACTGTTACAGTTTCTCTTCCATGCTATCTCCATCTTTTTTTTTTCCCTAATGGAGCTGATCCTGACCTAATTTCAAAGTCTTTTGGTACAGACATCATCTTTTCTGAACTTTAAATGCCTACCTGCCTTCTGACATTGTAAAAGAAAAGTGCACACTCTCTACTTACATTAGAGAGAAATTTTTCTTAACTGTACTCTCCAGCTTCCAGTGCCATCATTTTCACTGCAGCAGTGGAGAAAAAAAGGACACCAGACAGAAATATTTCCTCTTAGCAAAGGAAGGTGCCTGCAGCTTGTGTAGGTAAGCTTAAAATTATTACTTCTTTGTTGCACCTGACAAAATTTGGTCATTGACACAAAAATTTTCATTAGACTTCTAAAATGAGTAAATTCAAAAATTACTTTGTGAATTTAACTCATGCAATAAAAGAATTTAATACATTTTGGTTCAACAATATATATGGAACTCAGTGTACACTACAATACAAGGGCTATAAAAGTTTGTTTAATTTGCAAGTTTGTCAAATGCTGCCTACAGCACAGGTTTTATACCTGGGCTTTTAAACATTGCTATACAGAATCCTCTTAAGCATCTGAGTTCACTTGCTTACAGCTGTTTAAAAAACCATACTATCAGTCTCTAAGTTTGAAAGCTATTTGTTCTTTCCATATGATTTTATATGAAACAAAAGCTAACTAGGATACACTACACTAAAACATAGATGTATATGTGTGCATACAACAGTAAAAACTCTCCACATTATAGGTTTTTAAGCTGAAATGCCAGTTATTACATGAAGTCAGTGTATCGAGCTTTCATTTCTTATTTTCAGTTTGGAAACCGAGAAAAGACTGAAAAATGAACTTGGAAAAAATTAATATGTTGCAGTTTTCAACAAGCATTGTATATGCTAAAAAATACAGACTGAGTTGCAAAATGTACACCTGACATTAGAGCTCTGATTAAGTCACACCAGATATGGACATGAGCACAAAACAAATATATATAGTGAGATTCTTGCAGCATACAGACTAATTTCTAGTTAAATGGAGGTACAGACACTCTTTGCATTTCTGCAATTAAAGTAATTCTTTGCACTTAATTTGCTTATTTAATTTTAAATGGTCTGTAAGTGGTTTCCAAATTAGGTTACAGATGTTCCAGAAGACTGAGAAATAAACCAAGATCACAGAAGTTATTACTAGACCCTAGCTTGAACCTTCAGCTTCCTAATTTATTTTATTAGATTCTATGCACGTAAAACCTTTGGGGTTTAACTTTTCTTCATGAAATCTCTGTGGAAGAGAACACTCAAACTGCAACCTCTTGCAAACTCAAGATAATAGCAGTGTTAAGAACACTGAAGAGTAGGGGAGACAAAGAAACAGCTGAGATAAGCTTAAAGGAGAGATGTTAGATGCACATTACAAGAGAATAATTTTTCAATTGTTTCAGCTCTGACCACTCAAGAAATACTGGCATAAATGAACAATTCAACGTGTCTTCAGCCATCGCCAGCTACCACCGTAGCTCTCCCCATCATCTACTCCTGCCTACTTCCCGCCGGAATCTTTGGCAACATTGTCGCCGCCTGGATATTTCCGCGGAAAGCGCCCGCACGGAGGACACAGGACATTTACCTGGCCAACCTGGTGACTGCAAATCTGCTGGTTTGCAGCACCATGCCCTTCCTGGCTGCCTATTTTGCGGGCGGGCACCGCTGGCCCTACGGGTCCCTGGCGTGCAGGGTGGCCCAGCACCTGGGCGCGCTGGTGATGCACGTCAGCATGTACGTGACCATCGCCATCCTGTGCTCCGTCGCCCTCAGCCAGTACGCCACGCTGAAGAACAACAGCACCGCCACACCACGCTCCCAAACGCCCCCTGGAAACCTCCACAGGCGCCTGCTGCACCAGTTCCGGAGGCCAGAGTTCGCTAAGTATTTGTGTGTTGTGATATGGCTGATTGTGCTCTGCGTAACAGTCACAGCCATCACGTACAACGTCAAGGAGAGGGCTTCAGGAGAGCTCCTGACCTGCTACAACATCAGGGTGGAAGTTGGTGAACGTCCTGCAATGATTGCAGGTTCTCTTGCCACTGGGTGCTTTTTTCTGTCTTTTATGACAGTGTTGTGGTCGTACTATTCTCTTAGCAGACATCTCAGCAAAATACAAAAAAACACCTGTATTGGAGAAAAACATCTCATTTACAGAACAGTAAAAAGAAATATTCTTGTCATCCAGATGATATTAACTGTCTGCTTTCTTCCATATCATATTTTTAGGCCAATTTTCTATGTACTGCTTAAAGAGAATGACTGCCCAAGGTTAAACTATCTAGTGGAAATTAAAAATTTTCTTACTTGTCTTGCAGCTGCTAAAAGTAGTTTAGATCCAGTTATAACCCTTCTGTTAGATAACACGTTTAAGAAAAGTCTTTATGGTCTGTTTACAAAACCCGCACCAGAACATCAAAAACATAATGATGGTATTTTCACTGAAATGGGAAGGAATACAGAAAGATTTTCATAGACTATAAATAACAAATTCTTTTTAACTACCTATAGGCAGGCTTTGATATGAAATGGCAAATATTTAAATAAAACTGTAACATATTGTATTTTCTTTTCAAATCATCTTGCGTGCTACATCAGCATTAGCCATAATAAATCCAATGTGTATATCCAAATGAATCCAAGCAATTTGTACAGTGAACTGTGTAATACCCACTCATCCACATAATACAAAAGACATTTTACATTTGACCTACAGACAGCTCCTTTCACCTAAAAAGTCAAGGAAGAAAGCAAAAACTAGGCTGAAGTTGAGGACTCAGTTCTCTCTTTTCATCAATAACAGTTTTGGATCCAGGTTTCCTTTACAAGAAGGTTGAACAAAGCACAGGCATTTTCTTTGGGATGGCTGAACCACAACTGTGCTACACATCCAATGGCCAAGTTCAGCAAGACAGAACTGAGCAGGTGAAGCCTTCCAGATGGCAAAGTGCTGCTGACAGGACTGGTTTTAGACCAACAGCTCCAAGTCTGGGTGAGTAGAGCTGTTCACTCCCAAATAATATAATTTGCACAGACACAAACTCAGAACCACGATTTCTGTCCTTCCTGAAATGTATTTTATAGGGAATGTAGCTGCAGTTATCTCAGCACAATGCCTGCCTGGGATTGTTTCTCTCAACAGAGTTTCTGATGGCAGGATAGGCTGAAGTCATTCTTTCTACACTTTTCTAGTCAAAACCACTTGCTCCCCAGTGTTTATCAAAAAGGCAAGAAAATGAACGAAACTTAGGGAACTACTAATCAAATATAACTTTGTGATAGACTCTTAGCAAGATCCCATTCCAACATTTCTATGCAGCATCAAAAAATGACATAAGCCTGACTTTTTTCCCATGTAACTTGTCCAGGATGATGTCCTTTAAATTTTTTAACTGAATCAAAGTGTTTCTTGTTTCAAATAGTGATAAAGCTTTTGTGCAGTACAGGCAATTTGAGAAACTACAAGCTGAGTCCTTCAATGGTCTAGCATTTGACAGAAGAGTTCATGGAGGAAAAATACCCCAAAACTTAAAGGGACTAGGGAGAGTTAGAAAAACACTACAGCAAACCACAGCTCATGTGGTAAACTTCTTGCATTGCTTAGACATCCTGGTGCCAAAATCAGAAATTAGCAGGTGACATATGAATTGTTTAATAAAAAAAATAAACCAATTCATTTTTATTGCAGTGAACACAAAATCCTAAGGCAAACAGGCACAGCACCTGGTTTGCAAAGCAGTTTAGAGACCACAAGTGTCTGTCAAATTTTTGGTTAAGCCATTCAAATGTGCTGCATGGGAAGCTAGCTCATGGATCAGAAGACATGAGTTTTTTGACTGTCTGGCCAAATGACTGAAACATATGAACTTGCTGACCAGAAAGTTTGTATATGTTCAACTCCAGGTAGGCCAAGCAGCATAAATACACTTCTCAGCAAAACTGCTTCTGAACACACTAACAGGTCAATAGGATAAGGGCTGGACAAAACAAGAACAGGGACCGTGAGATAGGAAGCAGAGGCACAGGAGGGAACATCAACAGAGGGAAACGAGCACTGCCTGAAGAAACTCTGAGAAAAAATACTGAAAGTTTTAGCTTTGGAAGCTCTTAACTTCTACATTGAATGAGGAAGTGTTCCTCAGAAAAAAATGTGGCCAGGCAGGACACTTCAATTCCACCTCTGACAGTAGTTTTGCAGCCTTAATTACTTTTTAGCAATTTAATATGTAACAAAATTCTCACCACGAAGTTCCTACTGGATCTCAAGAATCTACTAAGTTCCAGAAAATACAGAAAAAGCACCAGTTATTACTGAATGTCCCCAGAAAGCATAAAAGAAATTTCAAAGTGGTCTCAAATGAAAACAGTAGAAGGAAAGTAACATGCAACAGATTTCTTGTTTTGGGTATTCAAAGACTGAGAAAAGGGAAAACAGTCTTAAAGAACAGTTTCTATTCTGGCTATTTTTTATATAGTTGAATATACAGTTACATAAACACACATAAACACATATATACTACTTTTACTCAATTTTTAGATATGCCTAAAAGCAGAAGTGTAAGAATGTTGAACTCTGCCAGCAGAATCCGAAGTGTTGCACTACAAGCAGTTTGGGCAATGAAAGACAGAAGTGGTAACTGAGTGTGCTCTCAGAATTCATATCACTGGTTAAGTTCTGTATTGTGCAAAAATCACCATGCAAATCTATCCCCAGATCAAGCCTCAGGTCCCCTGGACCAACTCAGATGTGTATATGACACACAGTGCAGTGCATAATGCTGGGTCCTAGACCCTGGAAAAACTCCCTGGTTTTGACTCCCACTCACAGAAATATTGAACTGAATCTTAATGACAGAGAAGGCAGAATCTGTGTAGTTTTGCTTTAGCAGGTTTATCTATTTAGATGATCACATGAAGGAAACAAGCATTCATACCTATCAAGATAAACCCATAATGAAAATTTTGGATGTCTGTATTTTGCTGACAGGCTCACCCTGACTCCAGCTGCACACCAATCAATTTGCTAATCAGTAACACATACAGATATTCAAATCACATGGAAATCATAGAACAAAGCTGGAGGATTTGGAATGAGTTAAGGATAAAACCCCAGCAACTAAAGCTCTTGATGTGATTAAATCACTCTTAAATCAGTTATATTAAGAAGTATTTTTATAACAAGATTTTTGCAACTATGGAGAATTCTACATAACAACAGAGGCTCACAAAAGATTGCAAAACCTCCTGATGTTTTACTGATAAAAAACATTTTGTTAAAGTTATTGCAAAAATAAGCAAGTGACAAATAGTACTCAAATTGCAGCAAGAGTTTTACAGGAAAAGACAAGAATCTCATTTCAGACCCACATCACTCCCCTTTCCCTTTTGTTGTTCTCTTACATAAAGATTTCTCTGTACACAAACTGCTCTGTAATAACATTCTGTAATGGAAAATACTCCTTTTCAATGCTGCCACTTTCAATAGCCACCTTCCAGGTATTCCTGACACAGCAAGGTTATGACAGAATAAAAGGAATGGCTGAGTCCTCTATCAGTAGGCTGGCAGAACAGGAACAAATGTTGTGGTAAGGGAAAAAGTTCTTGGCATTCACATTTCTGAAGCACAGCTGTTTTGAGTTTTCTACCTTCCTGCATCTTCTGTTTTCCTTACCATAGGATCCAGCTTCCAAGCAGTGCAGGATCACATTAACTGAGGGTGAAGCAAATGTGTAATTGTCACTGATTATAAAGCCTTTAAGCCAGGTTGAAGGGGGTCAAGTGATACACACAACGCTCAAGAAACATCTGGTCTCAGAGCAGTGAGAGCAATTAATACAACTATGGGCCATCTTGTGAGAGCTTTCACATTTTGATTCTGTCACCTGAGGTGAATGTGGGGCACAGGGAGTTTGTCCCAGACTGGACTTGGACAAGTCAGGTTAAATTTGTAGTCTGGCACCAGACTACAGCAAACTTTATCTAAACTTGCTAATTCTTCCTAAATAGCCAGGAGCTAAGGGAGCATAAAAGCAGCTAAAAAACACTTAAACCTTACATGGGCTACAGGGTGCCAATTTTCCTGTGCAGCAGAAAACAACCAAGCATTTTACATTTCAAAATAACATTCACACAAAGTCTAAAAGGGAGAAAAATAGCGTGACTATATCAACCTTACAGATTTTATTACAGCACTTTCACCCATTCAGGAAATTTGGAAAGTGGTCATTTAGTCTGCTTCCTTTCAAAACAATGTCTACAGTGACATCTAGAGCCTGGATACTGCAGTGAGTTTAATGTGTTTTACACCCAAACCCTACAGCTCTGCACTGCTTTTGCCAAAAAACGAAACACTGTTGGTTTACACTGCTCTAGACTGATACCTTAAATATTTTTTTCTAACCCATGTAATTTGAACAGGTTAATTTCTAAGGATGGTATTTAAAAAAACCCCCTGTGATTCTGAGGTTCTAAGAGACAGAATAAGCACTAAAATAAATTCCCACTTTACCCTCAGTGAGAGGGTAAATCCCACTTTACTCTCCCTCAGAGGCCCTCAAAGCTGAAACTTGGGTTTTTTCAAGAATATGGTCCAAGAAAAAAAAGTGGAGCTTTCATGAAGACACAGCAACATAAAGATGATGTTAATTCTGAAATTCATGTGGTACCAAAACCAAACAATTAAAAGTACCTAAAATCTTCAAGACATAACAAGATGAGACATTCTACCAGCAATTAAGAGCCCATTTTTAGAATTTGCTTGAAGAAACTACTATTAAAACACCAAACTTAAAAAAGAAAGCTTATTACATAATAATTGTCTTGATTTTACAAGGAAAGGAGTAGGAGTTTGGGAAAGGTCTGCAATGTCTGGGTACAGAAGACCAAATGACTCTTAACTACAAAAAACACCAGTTCAGTGTCTGTGCTCTCTCCTCTCACAGGGCACCTGCAGGAGTTCCAAGCACAGTTCACCCTCTCTCAATCTTCTCTACTCACTAAACTCCAAGAATCACTTCTCAAACTGCACCATCAAAACTTGTTAGAATTTTCCTTAATTCCTACAGAGCTTGACTCATTTTGGATGAAACCAAACTCTTGGAGAAGTGGGAATAACTATTTCAGGCAATGACATTAACAAATAATATGCATATCCAAATTCAAAAAAGTCAAGCCCACTTTGGTTAACACTCCTAACTACTTACATTACAGTACTTTGGGATAAACTACTTCCATAAATATCCATAGAAACAGTGTAAAATTTACCAGATCAAAACCAGTATGTACATACACTGGTCTTAAACACTGTATTTCTCCCTGCAAACTTATTTATAATAGAAAAGCTTTCATAATAATAAATACTTATTGGACTGTCTCCAAGAAGTAAATAATATTACTAATATTGTAGCATTTAAGCATGTGCATCTCTATGAAATCTTAGTGTGAATGAAGACTGTCATTATACTCTCAAATTGATGCCAATAAACTACCAATTCCAGTTTAATTTATGCAATTAATTTATATACACATTTTCCTAACAAGAAAAAAATGCAAGCAGATCCCATATGAATATTCAAAAACTAGAAATTAAACTAACTTTCAAAGCAAGTTGTAATCAAATGCATGTGTAATTTGTGAATACAGACCTCCTAAATGTTCTATATTGATGGAACTAGGGCTGGATTTAATCTTACATGACACAATAACAGTGAAGACATACTCAGCAAATAGAGATTGCTTTTCTACAGCTCCGCCCTTCCTCTAAATTACAGAAATTGAAATTCAGTAGTTTGCATTATTGTGGTGAAGAAAAAAAAATTAAACCCCCTTACCTTCACATCTCTGTGAATTATATTATTATCATGACAGTAACGTAGAGCTTCCAGTATCTGTCTCATGTAATGACTGAAAAAACAAACACATTATGCATGACAAACCTGCAGGGGAAAAGTACTATTCACATATAACAATCTAAGTATTAGGAGTCTAAATATATAAAACTAATCAACCAATTTAACCTCAAATATACAGAGTTCTGTAGAATGGACTTCGTGTTTATAATAGTGAATAATACCATCTAAAGTTTGGGAATTATTCTGATTGAAGCCGAGGAAAATTAGAAAACAAAAATTTGTGCTTCCCAGGTTTTTGTAAAGGTTTCAAGTGTTCAATAATTCTGATTGATAAGACAAGGAAATCAGGGACTCTCCATCTTTTTTAATAACAAATCACAAAGGAAAACAGAAAGGAAAACAGTGAGTATCAGTGCCTGTTTATCTGGAAAAGGATTGGACCAAGGTCTTGGCTTGTTTGATGCAGATTGGAGAGCAACCTCTTCTCCCCAGTGTCCAAAGGATGCCCTAAGAGATCACTGACCACAGCCAGCAGCATCCTGTGCTGCATCAGAGAACACTCTGGGCTAAGGGAGGCAATCCTTGTCCTCCAGAGGCTCCAGCTGGTTCCAGGGAATACTTTGTCCCAAAGGACAGAACGAGGCACTGGATCAAGCTGCTCAGGGAGGCTGTGGAATCTCCATCCTTGGAGGGATTCTGGACCCCAGTGGACAAAGACTTGAGCAACACGATTCAAATGCTGTGCTGGCCCTGCCTTGAGCAGGAGGCTGAAATACAAACCTTGATGTCTCCTCCAAGCTGGTTTCTACAATGCTAAAAAATCTACAGTGTTGAGAAGAGCAAAGAGTCTTGAGGGCTTTGAGCTCAACTATCAGGCCACTAGGACAGTGGGTTTATTATCCTTCTGCAATTTTATAGACTCTTTCATCTTAGTTAATCTCCTAAGTGACAAGGTGAAGTGACCATAAACATACATATGAAAGAAAAAACCAAACCAACTCCATCTTAGCAAGACCAGTAAAACTCCCACCTGTCAGGCAAGTCATAATGCCATCAAAGGAGAGATCCATAAAGGCAAACACAGCCAATTAGGTATTGGCTGCAAAATACAGTTTTACTCAGTACTCTCATCCAAATCTGTAACTAGTAAATGGCAAAATGCTCCAAAATTCTACTTTGATTATGCTAATTATTGCAATAAACATCTAGAGTGTGGAAACAGGATTATTTACAGTATTCCAACTTTACACTTTTAGCTAACAGATTGTACAACAGTATATTCCACTCTTGTCTCTTTATCCTGAGGGATTAATTAAAATTATAATAAATACCTGGCTACAGCCTCGCTGTAGACAAATCCAGCATCTGCTCTCTTCACAATTTCAAAACACAGGTCTGCTCCATCCATACTGCAGGTAAAAAGAGGCAAAAATGCTTAAAACTGATAACTACAATCAATTACATTAAAATGCTTAAAAAAAATCTATTTACTTCCCTTACATAAATCCTACATAAAATACTCTAGATACATGTACAGTGCATTACTCATTAAAACAACATTTAATGGGTAATCTAATAGAAAATGGCTTGCCACAGGTTAACCAATTTATGCCCCTCAAGTCATGTAACAGTTCTCTCAAAACATTCCCAATACCAAACGTTTACTTTATTGCTTAAACTGCTCATTGAACAAGGTGTGCAAGAAAAATCAATGCCCTGCAAAGAGGACACTGCAATTTAACAATTAGCTCCTGATATTAGGTTAAGTGTGTCCTTATAAGCATTACAAGTGCAACTCTATACTAACGACTGTAGCAATAAAAAAATGTTACTCAATTTGAATTTTAAATGAAGACTTTAAAAAATACTCTAGAAATACAGTACAGTCTTGCCAGTTGGCATTCTCCTCTGGAGAGTTAAGCAGCCAAGAGGAGATTTTACAGCTCATAGACACCTGAGAACACTGACAGCCCACATACCATATCACCAGCTCTGAAACTTGATACCTTTTTCCTCTTCTCCCTCATCTTTCTGATCACCTAACTTCCCACAGTGAGCAGCATTACACTTTAGATGCAGATATATTCATAGACCTTAGGCTGAAATTAGGCTGCCATGTCTCTAAAATAAAAGCAGCCTGGTGCTGCCCTCCTTTTCCCTCTCCTGAAAGGGACCTAAGGCAGGTTGGTATCTAGAAATGTTCACAGCCTGATGGGGCAAGAAGGGAGTAACAAGAGTTAACAGGAACAATAAAAATCACATAACTCATGTTTAAGAGGGGACTTGCAAAAATATCGATTGTAACATGATGACATTTTCAGCCTTCACACCTTTTCTTTTTCCTCTCCACAAAGACTCAAGGGGGAAAACACCCAAAAGGCAGAATTTCCAGGGTATCTGGACAGCCAACATTCCCAGGGCTGTTTCAGTAAGCTATTCAAGAATATCAGCATCACTTCTGCTTTGTTACATACCTGCAATGCCAAACTTCTGCTTAGGGAGTCACAAGCCATGTGCAGAAGCTTTAATTCCCAAATAAATCCCAAAGGTCTCCCTCATGCAAAACACACTGTCATGTGGATAGAGCACTGACAACTCCAAGAGGGACTTGGTGACCAAAAGAAAAGCACATTGAAGAGTGCAAAGAACCCCACATTGCCAAACCGCGGCTGTCCTTCATTGCATCAATATATTCCTCTGCAGGTTTTTTCCCAGCAGTTTTTCTGTCTTGCACAATTCCCTACACCAAGTCTGCATACAGGGCTAAAATCACACAGAGAATATCAGAGTCCTGTAGAGCAGCCATGGGGCAGGTTCACTGAGAACAGCATAAACCTGGATTTCACTGCTCACTGGAAAAAATACCTCATGTCAGCCTCTCAACCCTTCCTCAAATGTAGAATATACAAAATATATTATCAGCTACCAAAAATAAGGAGATGTTATTCTCATGAAGCAGCAGAGCCTGTTAGAAGACTAATTATCTGTACTTTATAACAAGTCAGTGAAATTAAAGATCCAGAGGCACTCAAGCTTTTTAAGCAGCATCAACAGTTTCTGAGACATGGAGGGAGGAGTGTAATTTCTTTACATTAACTTTCCTGTTAAATGAGGTGTTTATAATCAGCACAGTCTTTAACATCTATTTCTACCTCCCACTTACAGATACCAACATTTTTCATTGAAATTTTGTAACAGTAAGTGGCAGTTTGAATTTTTTCTTGGCAAATACATTTGAAAGTTTTACTCCATTAAGATGAACTCTGTTGGCCTCCCAAACACCAATATGTGTCAGGTGTATTTTAATCTCTGATTTCCATTGACTAATTTTTCAGGACAAAATCTTTTTTTTAAGGGTAGATTTTGATTCACGTATACAGAGTGCTTGTGAGACCCCATGTGATACAATACATTCAGTACATGTACTGAATTTTACCTGAAAATCATGACACTTTTGTCTAGCTCAGGCTGGAAAAAAGCCAGTCAGCCTCAGCTCTAAGAAACCCCAGAAAATTCAGTGAACAAACAGACTAAAAACTCAGCAATAGCTCAATCACTTACAAGATGACTTTGCAGAAAACTGAAAGCTTTGTATGATATAAGTTCATTAAAATTTGGGAATACTGGTGGAATTAAAGTTCAGGAAGCCTCAAGGGTTTGCAACTATCAGCATAAGCATGTGAAAACCATAAAAGAAGAAAAAAACCCCAAATCCACTGAAGTAAACATACAAATATATTCACGCTGAAGATGTAAGTGGATGATGCAAAATATTTGTGAAAAATCAGAACACAGCCATAACCTGGGAGAATTCCCTGACACCAGCAGAGGGAGCTCACGGCAGGGACATGAACAGACTGAGACCAATGTATTTTGTGTATATATATGAAATAAGTAAATATAAATATTTATATGTACCTATACAGAAATCTGCTCTGACACCAGCAGTGACTGAAGAACAGACAGCACACTGCAGAAGAGATCTGTGTTTTCATACTGTGGTATGACAGCTTTGAATTTGCAGACCTAATAAGATGTGGCCTACAATTTAATTTATTGATGAAAAATGAGAAAGCTTTAGAAGCACTGCTTAATTTAGGGAACTGAAATATTACTTAATAAAAACAAGATAAAAAATTAAGAGTTGACATATTGCTCATAACTGAGTTTACTGAGTTTTGTACCATGTATGTTCAAGGCTTGTGCACTATGGTGTTTTTCCCTTCAACTCGACAGTTTTTATATACTTGCCATCTTCACTTACCTCAAATAAACCAACTGCAACCCTGTTAAGTACTGCTTTGATGAATTTGAGATTTTAAACATGAAGCATTTTTACATGTTAGCTACGTAAAATGTATACAACTATATATATATATACACACATCCTAACCACTAAAGCTTAACAGATCAGTTCTTCTAAGGTCCCAAGACATAAATCTCTCTTAGAATGCACTAAGAAAAACAAACCCACCTATGTATAGAGGTAAGACAATATTCTGCAGATGACTGGATACCAAGGTATTTGCAATCCACTCACTGCTCCTGTATCTGAGCTCTTCAGCATGCAAGTACTCTCAGTCCACACACCTTGATTATACTGAGGATAAACTTCAAATAATGTACTCATAAGTCTAAAATCTAGGTTTCAGACCCTTCAAAATGAATATATGCTTTCTTTTAGAAATACTGCAAGTAGCTCCGACCCTTTCCAAAGTATTCTCACTGATAAAAATCAATGATCATTAGGAAAAAAATGTGATAAGCAATAGAATATGAAGTGACACCGGTATACCAAAAAGAAAACAGTATTCTAAATTAAAACCAGAAGGCTCATGGGGGACCTCATCAGTCTCTACAAATGCCTGAAAGAGGCTGTAGCCAGGTCAGGGTTGGTTTGTTCTCTCAGGTAACAAAAGCAATCAGCAAAGGCGAAATGGCCTCAATTTGTGCCAGGGGAGGTTTACATTGGATAGTAGAAAAAATTTCTGCTCTGAAAGGGTTGTCAAGCATGAGAACAGGATGCCCAGGTTAAAGCTGGAGTCACCATTCCCAGGGTTATTTAAAAGATGTGAAGATGTGGAGTTTAGGGATGTGGTTTAGTGGTGGACTTGGCAGTGCTGGGTCAATGGTTGGACTTGATGATCTTTTGAGGTCTTTTCCAACCTGAATGACCCCGTGATTCAATACAGCTGCCAGCAAACAGCACCAAGAATGGGAAAGAAAATTGCAACTGTATTACAGAGAAAAGAGCTGAACTTTCTCAGACATAAGGTGTCTCTAGAGCCTCCAAGGGATCATTTCTGTCAGAGTAAAGAGTCCACCTGTGGGGGCAGCCGGGATGTGTGTGAGGGAAATAATTTTCCACAGTCAGATCCTCTCTCATTTATGATGCAAGAACACCTAAATACTTTTAAAATAGTATTTTTACCATAGCAATAAGACTTTCTGGGAGAGGGTCTGCTTCTTACTCTACACATGCACTTCATCTATCATGACTACCTGCTTCACTGCAGTTTATTCCATCAAGCACCATGCAGCCTATGGTAATGTGAGATACGGCCCCATTCTAGAGAGTGCTTGAGTTTGTGTGTGAATAAGGGGTTCAAAACAGAGCTCATTTTTTGGTGTCAAACCTCATTGCTACCGTTCATCAGTGCTTCTATGAAACACGGCTTGATTTTTTAGAATGTTTCTTTTCACAAACGTTTTCAAAATTGAGCACAAATTGTACATTTTCCTGAGGGGTTCAACCTGTTGTTACCAGGTACATGCTACAATTGCTTATTTAACTTATTCTCTATCCATAGGTTTGGCAAGATACTCAGAATCCTCCTAGCAGCTGCCCCATGCAGCTCACAGCCTATGGAACAGTAGTGAACTAATGTATCATTTATGTGCAAGTGACGGCACAAAGTTTTTAGCTTTGGTTATCCCATGCATTTCATGGGCTGGCCCTGCCTTAATTTTTGCTCAAAGCACCTGCCTGCCCACAAATCACTCATCACCAACCCACAGCTGGGTTTATGTCTCTTCTGCAGATCTGTGTTGTCTTCCCCTTTTGGGTCTTTTCAGAGCAACTAGACCCTAATGAAATACATTTCAGTACTGCAGACAGAAATTTGCTGTGAATCAGCTGAGCTGGTTACAGTAACAACACAAAAAGCAGAAAGCAGTATGGGGGAGAATAAGCTACCCACGCATACAGAGATGCTTTCCTGCTAACTCCAAGTTTGTTTTTATGGTCACAATTGTAGAGTGTGCCCCTAACCTGCCCAGCCTCAGCCAATGCAGTCTTACTCCACACAAACACCAGTCTGCTGCTGAGTGACTTTACCAGAGCATCCCCTCCAGCACAACAACACATCCTGCCCACAGCTCCTCCATTCCCTGCCACATTTCAAGCACAGGTGCTCCTGCTGCCTCATCTTCTATCACTGCTACAAAAGACTGATGTTTTTTTGTGTACAAAGGAGACAAGGACATACATATGATAAACAATCATTATCCCTCAAATAATTTAGCTTTGTAATTCCTTCTTTCATGTGGCCTGAAGTCAGGTGCAGTATTTGTGTAGTAATTCTAATTGTTCAGACTTGCTTTCTATGTGTACAAACATAAATTATAATAGGCTTGTCATTAAAAATAATTACTGCTTTTGTCTCATATTTCTGAGCTATCAGCATTGTAAAAATAGAAGCAAACCCTTTTTTCCATTTCAAAATCTTGTTAATTATCTGAGTATGTCTCCCCAAGGTGTGCATAATTATTTCATAATAGGGTAATTAGAGTCCCTTGGTCCATGCTTTGGGATTTACAAAATAAAAAGCAAAGTCAGTATTGAATCAAAATGCAGAGAGAGGGAAGCACAGAACAATTATTTCACAAAATCGTAAGTTTAAAAACTCATTTAAAAAAAAAAGCAGAAGACTTGCAAACAACAATTTTCTGCTTTACCTAACGTTTTTGCTGTTAACACTGCCTTTTCCACTACGTCAGTGGTAAAATGTGAAAACTATTTTTAAGTGGACATCTCAAATCAAATTCTTTGTTCTAGTGGACAAGCCAATCTGAATTAACACAATGGCACGATTTGGTTACTCCAACATCAGCAGCTCAAATGCATCAGAAAACACAGTGGAGGAAGGTCAGAGAAATTTGGGAGGTACAAGTACATATGCCCAGACCGACTAGGAATGAATATATGGGGAGCATAAAATGAAGAGCTGGTAGGCAGAGAGAAAGAGGATCAAATACAGAACATGCATAAATGACCATTCCACATTGTCTGGTTGTGTCCTTCCCATTTAGCTAAAACTTGACTCTGGAAGGACTAGTAATTTTCTCTCAAAGAAAGAATAGAGTGATTTTGGGGCTGTCCCCCTTCTTGATGTTGAGTAAAATTACCTGTCCGTTGCTGAAAAGTCATGGCTTTTTCACCCTTCCAACTAAACGCTTACATTCAAACTTCCAGAACAAATCTTTTAGGCAAAAGCCTCTTTTCATATATTGTGAACAGGTATACTGGCTTACAAAAATACTTAAATACACCAATAACTTTACTTTCTTATCCAGTAATAGAAAAGCAGTGCTAAAAAGCAACAGTGTGGAAAAAAAACAACAAAACTTCACAACTGAATATCCCCAGTTACCCAAAGATGATGTCTACCAGGAGATTTTCAACTTGTTCTCTTGTACCCTGCAGGCATCAATAAAGATTCATGCCTGTCTTTAAAAAGCCCTGGTGTTCACCACTTAGACAGTGGGACAACTTTTTTTCTTTATTTGGGACAACCTGTACTTGCCAGAAATAAACATTTTTAAAGCACTCAAGACCTCTGAGCTACAAAAGCTGCAAATGAGCAGAAAAGCTGCAAAAGCTGCAGTTGTGAGCAGACATACTTTTAGGATTTTATTTAGCAAATGACAGCACAGAAAGGTAAAATCAAGGAGAGAAACTTACAACTCAAAGACCATATAAAGCATTCCATCTGAGCTGTATGTCTCCAAGAGTTCAACAATGTGAGGATGCTTCAGCATGTGACAAATACTGGCTTCTCTCTTCAGATCTGTGGAAGATAAAAAGGTAGTTGTACATTAGATACATATTCAAGCTGTTGAATTAAAAAAACCCAAACAATTAGAACACAATTTTTGGAAAGATGTACACATCTGAAATTTCTAATAAATTTATTTATCTTTATAAAGAACACTGACAAGATGATATTTAATTATGCTTATTTAAAATACACAGCTCTCAAAATGTAACATATTCTTGAATTCATGTATTAGTAAAAGATCTCCTTGGTCATAGTCTGAAGAACTCTACAGAAATAAGTTCCTTTAATGTACAGATGCAGACTACACCAAGATTTTCATCTTAAATATTCAACATCACTGCAGAATTACCTCCAAATGCAGAAGACAGGCTCTTTAGGAGCACTACAGAACTATTAATAACTGGAGGTCTCTACTTGCATTCCTCTGCTCAAAGCAAGGTGAACTGGAGCAGATTGTCCAGGCCCACACCCAGCTGGGCTCTGAACATGCCCAAGTGTGGAAACTCTATAACCTGCCCAGGACACCTACAGTGATACCTGATCACCCTCACAAGTAAAGAAGAATTTTCCTTATGCTTGAACTTGTTGCTGTTTACTACTTTAATAATGAGTATTCTCTTCTTTAATAGTACTTATTTTAAAATCACAATATATGAAATGATACTGGCATAAATTTTAATCAGCATGTATTAGTTTGCGTCTCTGCTCTAGAGAAGAATAAAGCACGAAAAGTTGCAACTAAAAGAAGAGCAGAAACCACTCTGAAATCCCTCAAAGCTTGAGAGATTTTGTTCTAAACAACGCTCTTTTTGATCACAAATCAATCCTTCTACAGATAAAGAAATGCAAAAACCCAAACCACACTGAATTAATTTTCTTTCTTCTTTGTTGAAACTATTTGGTATTTTTGTTATTTAATCATCCTTAAACGTTTTTTATCTACTTGTATTCTAGAAAGAATAGCAAAATCTTAACTGAATAGCTTTGATGATAATTTGATAAGGGAGAAAAATATCAGTCTGAATTCTGAAGTAGACATTTTACTTTTCTGTTCTCTTTCCATACAATTGGTCATTGTTCAAGAATGACCTACATATGCATTTATGGAGCAATAAAAATATGATTTCTTGGTTTGAGAATATTCACCATATTACTGGGCTACATTAGAAAGAAATTTAAATGCACTATTTTCACATGTGCCCTCTTACGTTCTTAGCATGAATCAATAATATTGAAAAATGAAAGCAGCACAATGAACATTCTTTCATGTGAAACACTTAACAGGTAACTCAGATTTATGATAGACTTTGGATCTTTCATCCATCTAAAGATTCAAAAGAAAAGGTGAGAGTTTGGAAATGACTGAATTTCAGTCCAAGAAAAATGTTCAGATTCACAAAGTGCAAATTTTGTTACCAGAACTTTATATTACACCTGCATTATGTGTTCCCTCCCTCACAACTTAGCAAATACAATCTAAAAGCAAAATGACAGAGCAACCCTTTACAAACCATCATGTAATGGCACCTTAGGAAGTGCAAGCTGAACAGCAAAAAGAAGTATCATTCAGTGATGATGAAGAAATTTTGTTAAAGAAATTAATGTAAAATTTGTCCTTTATTTGTCTGTCTAGTTACGTAGATGAAATTCTACAACCTAAGGAAACAGCAGCACATCTCTCACTATTGAAAATATTCACATTGTCAGTTCTTACACCACCTAAATGCAGAACAACTACTAAAGCCCCACTGTAACTTTCCCTTCCATCACATTAGGCAATGATTTCACACTGAATGGCTCCCACCCCTTTCTAGGCAGAGGTTCACTCAGGTGCACATCCAGGCCCTCCTAAACAGGATCACAGATGAACACAAAGAGAGGTGGTGTAAGAGAATGAAAAGCTGTGATTCTGTGAATGACTATGATCTTCAGAAAACAGGCTGCTTTTATTTTGTCTCTTACTTTATAACAACTTTAATGTTACCACACTTCACCGTGGCATCCGATACTTATTTCAGATGGAAAGCCAAGTGAAACTATCCAACAGGAAATTACAGGAAGGTTCTGCTGTATTTGCAGGCAAAAATTGTGTTCAAAATAGTTTATTTTAGCTGCTTCCTTTATTAATATTTTGTGGGCTTTATTAGAAGAGAATTAGAACTGAAAGGAAGAAAGTATATGCTGCCATTTCCCTCATTCCTCTGTGTAATATTGGATGAGTGCAACAATTGCTCACAGACTGAGCACCAGCAGCAGAGGAAGGAGAAACAAAGTGGAAAATAAAATCTCCGAACAGGAAAACAAATGAACAGAAGTTACAGAACAAGGTTTTGTATGACTAAGGGGTCTTGGGGCTAAGAGCAGAACAAAGTCCTATTTTAAACACAGCAGGGACTTGTTTAACAATAGGCCTATTAAGAAAAAGAAAACTAGGTATAAAGAGACAGACAAGTACATACCACACTGATTCAACAAAGCCACAGGGCAGAGAAGAGATGATGGATTCTGAAGTACATTTGGACCACGACCCAAAGGTCAAAGTATGTCATGTTTAAGACCAATAAAAAGGAATGAGGAGGCAGAGAGAAGGCAGAGATGGCACATATATTTCATTGTTTTCACTTAAAAAAATGACATCAGCATCTACTCAATCCTTTACCAAATGCTTTTACCAGACTGAATTAAATTTTACCTCCACAGGTTCAAGAGGTAAATAAAATCCCAAGTAGCCACAGATATGGTTCCAGTTCTGAATGCAACACAAAACCAAGCAGATGTTTGGCTGCACCAGGTGATTGAAGGTTTCCTAAGAAAAATCCCACTATTATCTTGTGAGCCACAATATTATCTGTGGCATCATTCTGAATATAACACTGTATGAACTATTTGCTACCTCCTGTAAAGTTTTCTAAACCTCTGCTGAGTATTTGAGCCATGTTGTGCAGTAATAAAGGTCCCAGACACACATCCCACATCAAAATAAGGCTTTCATATTCCAAACACCTACAAAAGATTCAGGATAACTCTAGAATCTGCCAACAGAGTAAGCTGGCTTTAAGCAGCAAGAGGTGATGTGTCATTTACTAATGGTCATGTGTCCCATATTTACAACAGTCTGCTTCACAAATAAACAAAAATTTAGCTGAAAGAACATAGCCTCAGGCAAGACAAGATCTTGGAATCTAAACCAAACTGTCATCTTTTACTTGCTGGACTATTAAACTTCATTTGAATCCTTTCTGAACCCTTCATCTATTCATTTTTCTTTTCTTGATATGGCTGAAGAAATTACTTTCTGGTTCATTCTTTAAGCCTTCCCTGTCAGCACTTTTTTTCAAAATTAAATGTAATTGACAACAGCAATAATAAATAGAACTGCAAGTTTTAAAACCTCAAGCTTTAGAAGTTTCTCTGCCAGCTGCATGAAAGGCATTATCACACAACCAGAAACAGGGAAAAAGATGTGATGTTCCATTTAACTTGTTTAGCACACAGGCTGATACTTCACACATCATAATTTGAAAAGCATTTACAGGCCATCCTTTTACACAACTCTTACCAATAAATGTTGCAGAATTTCAGTCTGTTTACAAAACTTTGAGGTTTTTTTAGCAACTGGAGACATGTTAAAGTTTCCATTTTAGACTTGGCTAATTATTTAGAGAGGTGTTATTAAAGTTGTTAAAACGGCTTCAAAGTTCAGACTTCGGTAAAAAAGAAGAAAAGTTTGAAGATGGAAAGGAGAATTCCAAGCCATAATCACCATACAAAGAAAATGCAGCCTCATGTGTGGATAACGACACTGGAAGTGAATTGCTGGAAGCATTAAAACAGATAACTGCTCTAAATAATTGCAAAGAAAGATAGATCAATCTTTGGCAGAAAACATAAAACATGAGTATCACTTAAAATTCCCATGGGAGTTAACAACCTAATATCCTACACATCTCTGAAAATTCTGGCAAACACCTAATTTCCTTTCAAAATCCGACACCCAAGGTTTTAAAACATCTCAAATATACTGAACATATTTTCAAAGTATGTTCATGGAAGAATTAGATGCTCTCTAGCAGCCTGCATTATAGCACCATTTCATTATCTTAACAGTGAGATGCACAGACTGTAGCAGCTTCATCTTTTTTGGGGACAGACAGCTCCAAGTTTCTTAGCAAGATGGAAGACACATGTCATTTTTATGTATACACAATTCATTTTTATACATACACCATTCTGATTTTCCAGGTTCAGTCCTTTAAAGGATTAGTTCTCCAGCCACAGCTTGGGTATGACAGTATTTTGAAAGGAAGTATCTGCATTGGTAAGCTTCTTGCTTAAAATGCTTCTATATATTTCGTACAGCAAGATATGATTACATATAATTTAAATAGATGTGGTAGTACTAAGTTTTAAAGGGAAATCAATATGCTTTGTTCACTTGGTTGTCATTCTCACCAACCATCCTTTGGTGAGCATCATGGAGAAGCTCCTGACCACCCAAATGGAATTCTTCCAGATACAACTAAGCTAAACTGTGTGCCTTGGAAATGTGTCTGATGTACCACGTGAAGCATGGACAAGGCAGACACTGAGATCTCAGCCCCATCTGTTTCACCCACCACACACACTGATTTTGTTTTGTCCTGTGGATTATTAGCCTTTGCTAGATGTTAAACTCCCAGTTAGGCTCAGCTGGGCATAGAAAATACAAGTAACAAGAACAAAAAAAGTTCATGGGTTGAGATAAAGACAGGGAGATTGCTTATCAGCTACTATTGTCAGCAAAACAGCCTTGATGAAGTTAACTTATTTTTTGCCAATTAAAACAAGTACTTATTGATGTGGGTAGAGGGAATCAAGAAGATCAACATGAAACCAAGAAACTTTCTTCCCCTTTTCATAGGCTTAACCTCACTCCTTCACTTCAGCCCCCTCCAGCTCTGAGGGGTGCAGGGGTGAGGGCCATGCTCAGCACACTGCAGTGGTTCCTCTCCAGCAAGGGTCCTCCATCTGCTCTGCCATGGTGAACCTCCTCCTTCCCTGAACTTGGTGTTCCCTCTTCTTGTTCCACACTTCCTGCAGAAACAGTGCTTCAGTGTTTCCTATCCCTCCTTAAATATATCTTCACAGAAGCATCACACACAAGGCTGATGGGCTCAGCTTTGGCCCATTGGAGCTGTCTGGGAACCCACAGCCCCGAGCCTCTTCCCACAAAAGCTGTCCCTGCACCCTCCCATTACCAAAAACTTGCCACTTACATTTAATCCAGGTCTAATTCCCTTTCTGCTGTAGACACTACACACCTCTGCCTCAAACCATCCTGTAACAGCCCCGTGGAATATCCTGCACAACACCAAACTCCAGTTTAACCAACCACACTGTACCTGAGGTCACACTTCCAAACCCAGGTGAACCTCCAGGGAAAAACCGGCTTAAAAAAATTTCCCTATCTCCTCTCTTTGCTCATTCTTGCTGCTCTGTGAAAATTACTTCTAGGCTTTACTACTCTAATAATACATCAGGGAAGTCATAAAAGCTCTCAGCGCAGCCAACACACTGCAACAGGAACGAGCAGCTGGAGGTGGGAACATCCTGTATTGACATTGGCAGTGAAACTCCTATACTACAGAACCACAGCAATGTTTCTGCCCCAAAGATTTGTTCTTTTTCTTTTTTTTTTTTCTTCCAGGAGAGAGTATTCCCCTATCCCTTCATTAAAACAGCACTGCCTGTCTTCCTGGGACATAGGAGCGACTCCTCATCACACAGATACATCCGACCAGTTAATGACTCCTTGCCTCAACAAGCACTAAAAGCTTTCCTGCCTCTCCTCCCACACACTTTGGGGTGGCTGGGGCTCTGTGGTAGCAAAGCTGATTTAACTGCTGGCTGTTTCCCCCTTCATCCCACGCACATTCCTGCCCTCTGTTCCACTGTGCAGCAGCCTGCAGCCTGTCACACCACACACCAAACCATTTCAGTGTTAACTCAGTTAAAAAAAAAAACCCCAAAAATTCATTTTTGTCTCCACTGGCTCAGTGTTTTGCAGTTTTAGCATGGGAAATGGCTCGTAAGCAACCTCAATTATAGAAGTCGACTTAGAAGAAACAATAGGAATATTGAAGGAGAAAGCAAATAAGGCTGGGAAAAGATGCACTTAAAGCCGCTTAAGATGTTGCAAAACACAAGTACACATCTTTCTCTGAAAGTGTCTCCATTGTCACCTAATCTGTTTTGCATAATCAATCTGTACCTAAGCAAACATGCTCGAAGCACGTACCAAAAAGAAACAAATGCAGGGAGCTGTGAGCGGCTCTTGATAAAAGCACCGTGTCAATCAACAAGTACAGTGCCAGTGTGAGATAAACCATCTCACATCAGTATCTTTTGATTCAATGCTACTGTAGCATTTGGAAACAAAATGTTGACAAGAAGCAAGACCAACAATCTGCAGTTACAACTAATATTTCCCTTTCTGAGATCTCCATGCAGAAACCTATGAAAGTCTTCATTTTGTGGAATTATACTTTATAGATGTTTCCTAAATTCTGAGTAATTTTCATTTGCTACTCTATTCTTTCTCAGTTAGGACATAAATATAACCATGTTAATGGCTTTTTAGCTGGAGCTGGGTGTCTTGGGAGACTTAAAATGCAATTTTCCTTCCTCAATTTATACTCCCTCAGCTATGATGAACATGAAACTGGGTGTGAAAAAATCCTACTTTTCTCTCACCTTCAGATACATCCACCAGACTTGTCCAGAATCACGCATCTGACAGACAGTATAAGTTGGTTTGCATGATTGTGTCCATGAAAGCAACTCTCCCTCTGTTTATTCACTTCCTCATTTTACTGACATGCAAATAAGCAATGCTTCATAAATAACATGGTGTCTTTTAGGAAATGAATCAACTTGAACTAACAAAAAATTTAAGAATGCCCAAAAGAGTATTTAACAGCTGCCTACTGCAGATAATCTAAACCAATTTCATTTAATTAAATGATAATTCTTAGCAACTTTTTATAAAGCACCTACCACATTGAAAAAAAATCTATCATTTTTCAAGGAAGAACAAAGATTAGATATCTCTCATCTAAGACTTCCCACATTCTACATCCTCTTGGTTAATACTCAACAGCAGGTTCAGAGCTAGGGGAAAAGGGAAAGAGGAAACATAGCAATGAGAAAGCAACATTTTCTGGATTATTATTTTTTAATTATTTAGATGCACAATCTGTCTTTCAAAATAATGTTAGTAGTTCTCTCTGTGGCAAAGTAGCAGCTTCTGAAGTGCTTCTCAAACTCAAGAAGAAACACAGCAATCAGAAGTAGGGTTACAAACTCCACATACTAATTTTAAAAGGAGTAAGGAGCGCCCTCTCTGTCATGAGCTTGGCCTTCAGAACAGAAATGGAATTCTGCAACCTGTGCTGTAAAATCGGAAACACTTTTCTCCTAATGTTGCACTGTTTTCAATAATTAATGAAAGGAAATTGAAAATAGTCATTGACTCTCAAGTTGTGATCCATCAAGTTATGAAAGCAGGTTCACTACTGATAACCACATTTATTAAATCCCACGTTCCCACCCGATTCCCAGCACTGTGTAACAGCCTGAAACCCAACACCTTCCCAAGTACCATAGACCACAGGTTTTTACACTGCAAACCACAACTTTAAACACTTTGTGATACAATGAATTCCTTAACAGAGGGAAGTGCAGCAGTAGATCTGTAAGAGTATGCTGTGAAATTTCTTTCAAAAACAAACAAAAATAAAACAGAGAAACAATTGGCCACAAGGTGCGTATTTGATAACAGAATGCTACATGCTGGCTGGAGCACTGAACTGGCAAAATTCTCAGCTGTACAGTCACAGTGGACTTTACTTAAATAACTGTAAGGCCGTGATTTCGTAAAGTTACACCGATTGTGCTTTCTTGTACTGACAACTAACACTTAAAAGTACCAGCCCCATTAAATGCAGCAATTGTTCCCTCTTCTGTCAGCTCATTCTCCCCTTCTGCACGATCTTTCCCTTCATGCTGGTGCAATGCTTGTGCAACTGCACCATAAACACAATCAAGGAATCGATCCACCTCAACTGCAAACAATCTTTTTCCCTCTCCCCCTGGAGCTGTTTTTCCACCAGACTGGTTCTGGCCAGTCCTGGGAACCTGCACAAGCACCTCAGAGCACAACAGTGTTGACAGCCCGGCAATAGAAACAAATGGCCAGATTACAGCAGCAAAATACATTTGACAATATCTCAAATCTCAACAGTCTGTAACATTGTTGCCCTTCTCCCAAAAAGCACAGAAGTCCGAAAACCAGATTTCACAGTATTATCAGGAAATGCTAACTTGCCTTGGTTTTATGTTTCCGTATATTTAACTGAATGTCTTGGGGTGACTTTATGATGTGTATCCCCTATCGCCACTGTATGCCCAGAAGATGAATTCTGTGCCTTTAAGACTGGGTGCAAGAGGAAAAAGACTGAGCGAACTTTTCAAAACAATTTCTCAAGGACACACACAGGTCTCTCTGGGCCCTGTGGCAGGGGGTGTGGAGGAAGCAACCTTGCTTTGCAGCCAGCTCTCAGCTCTTTTTCTCCGGAGAGAGTTTTCCTGGGACTTTTGGTTTATTTTTTACTCTTCTTCTTCTCTTCGAGACTGTTTTACAACATTGGACCACACTGGGGGAGACCTTTCCTTCAGAGGCCCCTGGAAGGGCCCCACCGACCCAGCTCTGAGGAGGGGAGAGGCCACACCCAGAGAAGGACTCTGAAATCTTCCCAGGTTTCCCTCCACAGCGAGGGATTTTATTATTTAGCATTATTATCCTTTTCTCTGTGTGTTTGTTAAATAAATAGTTTTTATCTCTTTCACTTTCCTTTGAGGAAATTATTTTCTTACCCCGAACCTGGTGGGTGGGGGGTGGTGGTACCCCGCCTTCCCCTCGGAGGATATTCTCCTTTAAATTTGGCCAAAACCAGCACACTGAACCTCAAATTAAAACTGAGAAACAAACTTGTAAGTCAGGTGACACTTCTATTTTCCCTCTGTAGTGTCCTGTTTGTGCAGTTCCACGTGGACAACTGTCCCTGCAGATTCCTCACTAGGTGGCAACGCAGCTCCAGCTTTGATCTGCGTGGAGCCGGCAGCTGAACGTGAACGGAGCCTGCACCGACTCAGCCCCCGAGAGCTTTGTGTTTGGCCAGCTCTTTACCCTTGATCTGATTAGTGACGAGTACAGCTCAGGCCGAAGAACAAAGAAAAGATGCCACTCTAAAATAATTAAGGTACGTTCAGTGCTAAGCGCCTTTTAATCCAGATTCTGTGCAGGACCAGTCTCTGCTGTGCTTCTGAGCAGAGCCCTTCGCAGCTGATGGCCACACACCAGTACTGTACTGCACACACGGAGTTGTGTGGCACGGCCAAAATATATTAAACACAGTTTGCTCACCTAAGCCAGAAGCTCTTCATTCAGTCCACAAACTCCAATACAGTCTGCGTTTATTGCTACCAAGTCCAGCAAAAAGCTCCAAGTAGTTCAGATAAATCACTGGAATGTCTCCTTTTTTAAAAGGTTAATCACCCAGAGTGGAGTTCTTTGTTTCATTTTTTGTACATTTGCTCGTTTCTGGAGGGTTCTTTTTGCTGCAGGTGTGTGTGCATGTATGTGTGTGTTCATGGTTTCTCTCCAGCCTTTGGCCATTGCAATACAGGCAATGTATTATCTCAGAATGTGCTAAAACCATTATCATCAATGTTATGCTCAAATTGGCACAACGTTTTTACACCAAACTTTGACATCTTTTGGCCAGAATTCACTTAGGCTGATCAGGTTAACTAAAGGTTATAGACAGTGCAGTCCTTTAAATGAGTTTTTAGTACTCATGTACTAAAATGTAATGACATTAAATCAAGTAAGTGCCCTTGGAGGCAATGGAATATTATCAAGAAAAGGATGTTAGCCACTCCTGAAAAATTAAGTGATTTCTCTTGCTGATCATTCTAACATTTGAAGGTTTTTGTGGTTTTTTTGTTTGAAATGTCTTTTCTTCTGTGACTTGGCCTTTACCTCAATGTAATGACAGGCAAATTTACTTTTTGATAATAAGAAAGAACCTCAGTTTTACAGGAAAAACTCTGGTATTTTAAAGATACAAAGGAAATCTATTCATAACATATTCAGCTAGTCTACACAAACTGTAACTCCTACTTGAGGAAGGGTTAAATAATCCATTACACTGCTTCTGCTGCTGAACTCGAACAATCAGGAACAGCCCAAAGGTACTCAGAAGAGGGAACTGACTGCCTAAGATGCTCCTCATACAGACAAAATGTATTTAATATATATTTTTATATATAATATATATTTATATATATATATTTATAATATATTATAAAACAAAATTTGTTTTGATCAAAGTTTCTTTGGTCTTAAACTGCTGGGCTCTGCACAGCCAATACAAAACCAGTTGCACACTAATGCTACGAAGGAAATCATTGCTTTACCTAATTCAAGACAACCTAAGTAAAACCAGCATCTAAAAGTGACCATAATGCCACAGTGCCACATAGCTCAGTGACTGACTGTTTTAGCTGGCACGCAGATCAGGTTACTTTATAGTTTTTCTCAGACAAAAGAGTACAAGCTGCAGCAAATGCTGCTGTAAGGGACAGCTGAGTTCTGAAAGTCCCTGCACAGCACATGGAACTCAGCAAAAACAGCACCTACAGTACACCCTGAGTAATGGACAACTACCTAGCAAATGTAAGAGTGATGCCAATTCTGTTCTACTTGGAAATCCCGTAGTGGAGTGATGTCTGAACACTGCAGAACAACTACCTTAGCAAAACTTGTTTTCTGGTTCAGTGACAGAACAATGTCAGGAACCAGAAAATTCTTCTCAAGCAGTATTAATCCAGGATATGAAAAAATTTAATTTTGGTTTGTTCCACTTCTGCACATGCTTCCCTTCGCAATTGCTACCAAAAGTCATAGAATTGTTTTTTGTTTTCTTTGTTAACTGGCATGTTATAAAGCAAGCTTTGTAAAACCAGTGTACATGTCTTAGTTCAGTCATTACAAAAAATTCACTACAGAATGTATTTTTTACCAGCACTTTCAGGATTCCATACCAACAAACCACCCAAGTTTTAACTAGTCTCTTTGCTACTTACCAAATATCCATAAAGTACTTCTGCATACCAAGTTTGTAATGCTCTTAAGAAGCACATTTTCCCTTTCCAGCTTGTGCAGTTGCAATACTCCTCCAAGCCTCTGAAACCAATGCTCTTAAAATACACCCCCCCTCCTTTCATTCCACAGAAATCGAATGTTAACGATGTAACCAGTACAACTGAGCTCAAACCTGTTTCTAGAAACATTTAGGTCACAGCTCTAGGAATAAGGTTTTAACTTGCCTGACTTGTCTCTGATTTTACAACAGGCTGAAAACACCACAAATTTTTACAAACTGCCACTTATACTTTTCTTTGTAAAATAGATTAAGCTGACAGAGGTAACATATTCCCACAAAGAACCAATCCAGTGACAACTCTGCCTATGAATTGAGTCCTAGCACAATTACAGGTCATCAGAGAAATATTTTCTTTCATAATATTCACACACTTCTCAAGTTGTTTAAAGGACAATTTCTTTTCACCAATATAGACAAGAAGAGTTTTCTTCTTTAATCTCACCCAAGCATTAAGCAAATAATATTTCATTTCCCTTCTTTATTATCTGGTGATAAGCAAAAAATACCTAAAATTCATACTTAGCAAAAGTTGAGTTAGAAAGAGTTGATTATCTAAAAAATCTGTGAACTTGGAAATTGTATCAAAGTAGATCTGACTTGGAAACAGTACACCTGCATGGCTTTTTAACTAACTTTTGAGAGAGTTTCCCACTGCCTCTGGACTTTGATGTGATGCCAAAAGCAAGAATCACATTGTAATACACAACAATTTCCTTCACTGTCACAGGGTATTTTGAGGGACTGACATGGATCTATAAAGCCTTGTAGTAACCAGCTGTAAATAATGGATTGCTCCTCCTGCTAGACAGAGCTAAGATTGTTTAAGTACTTGCATATAAAACCCTCTCATATTAAATGAACCTTTCTCAGGTACTAAAAGGTTTGACTCAAATTTGTTCAAATTTCTTTCATTGGTGTCCAAATCTGAAATGATGATCCACTAGAGTAAGAATAAACCTTTATTAATTCTGCCCATTTTTCTTGCTCTAAAGTGCAAGAGCAACAATAAGATTGCATATATATGTATATATCAAACTATCCAAACATATATCCACTACTGTATTTTAGAAGTCCACAGAAGTAAAATAACTGATAATAATCTGCATACTCTCTGCAAAACAGCTTTACAAGAGCATTGTCAGAAACTTTTAATGGGATTCTCTTGTTAAAATAAACCCATATTTCCTTTCCTCACAAGTTAAATGTCTGTCTAGGATAAAGAATATCACTGACACGAGGGGGTACATGGAAATGTAAAACATAACACATCAGTCAGCTGAGTTAAGAGGGCCCTGGCCCATTCCACAGATTTTTTAGAGCACCTTTTCTGTCTGCATAACAAATATTAAAACAATCTCTTAATATGACAGCACAACTCTCAGGCTGAACACAGCCTTGTCCAGATTCTGAAAATGATCTGAAGCACAGGGAGTTGCACAAGGTGTTTCTCCCCACCCTTCCTTGAAGGAAGAAGCAAACACAACTTCAGAGCCTGTCCTCCCTCCCCCCTCACAAACCTCTTTTGGTGAAGCAACCTGTTCAGTTTGTCTCACTCTGCACAACCAGTTCTCACTTTTCCACAAGGAAAGCAGGAAGACAAGAAACCGAGGCAGGGAGGGGTCTAACACTGCACTCTAGAAAGGAGATGAATTATGCACCTGCGACTTTGACATAAAATCTCGAATTTGCAAATCCATGAGCTGTTTATGCAGGTTCTATATGCATCTGCAACAGAATTAAAAGTCAGCTCAGGTCCTAGCAGAATTTATGAGCTTAAATGCAGTATATGCACAGCAGCTCTGCTGCTTCAGGGCACGATGATACAGAAGAGTCTCTGCCAGTCAATACCTGGATTAATAAACCATGATGGACTTGAGTTAGCTCCATGCAAGGTCACTTCAAAGTCACAGGGACCCTGATTCTTGAGGATTTATTAGCCCAGCTAAACAACAAGCTGTGGAAATGCCAATGAACACCCCCTGAAATGGAGTGCCAGGAAAATGGGGCTGACACTCTCCAAAGGGTCAGATCCAGACTGGTGCTAAGCTACAGCTCACAAACCCTGACAGATAATAAAAGCATACTGTACATCCAAGTGCTTTCTAACTATAGCTGTATTATTGCACCTATTTTTCTTATTAGCTGCAGTACCTCAGTCTCCATTTACCATGGAGAAGGTAAGACTTGGCTGCTTAAATCATCCTGTTGCATAAATCCTCATTCATGAGCAACTAATTAAGGAAATAAAATGGCCTCAGAGCAAATTAATACAATTTATATATATATATATATATATACACTACATATTACAGTCAGTTTGGACAGCCTATTAATAATTCCTGGTAAGAAGGATTTAAAAACAGACTAAATTGCATCATAACATTCTTAAGCAGAAAAAAGAATAATTAAAGCTCAACACATTTTTTACAACACTGAACCTTTAGCATTGGACCTGAGCCTAAAGCTTTGAACTTTTCAGCATTCTTGAAAATTTACTGAATTAAATTAAACTGTCTTTTCTCTTTTGTTTCCCAAATGCCACAGAAAATCATGAAACTGAAATCCACTTAAGCCTTTTGTTACCACAAGCAATATTATTCAAATGATACTTGTGCCAACTAAAGAACAATCATAGACACAAAAGTGCTGTGTGCTGTCAGCAATGAATACTGGAATCAAAGAATGATGAAAGCAAACAACACATCTGTTACAATCCATTTTTAAGAGTTTTTGCAAAAACACATGTACCAAAAGCAGAAGTTCTACACCAAATTAAACTTTTGAGGACAGTTACAATGGATGTTAATGAAAACTGCATGGAAGTATAAATGTAAATACTGCACAAATGTAGCAACCATTTCTTCTACAAACTATTTTCTTAGTTTTGTTGTTTTATAACTGCAAATTTATCTTTAAAATACTGATAAGATTCACATGACAAAAATTACATAAAACCACTAGCCTGCTGGTAGTCATGAAATCTGATTCATCATCTCTAGTTTGGAAAAGGATTTTGAGACACAAATCTATTATTTACATACAGTATAATTAATAAGCACAAAAAACTCCCAACCTTGTAAGAAAATTTACAAAAGCTTCAACTTTTTCATTTTAAAAGGTAAAGAATTTTCTTCTTTTTCTAGTATACAGATACCCCTCACTACTACAACACATGTTCACTGTACTCACCTGATACTACAAGTTACAAAACCTTCAGCAATACCTGATCTTTGAGTTGAATTTTGATCCCTCTTTGAATGGTTAAAATCTGCTGGAGAATGGATCTGGACATTGAAATAATGCATCAGGATAGCATCAGATGGAAGGGTAAAAGCCATTCACTCTCTATCATCTTTCAAGATCTAAGGAGGCAAGGAGTTGCAACAGGATCCAGCTGAGCCCTGCCCAGACAGGAGGCTCAGGCAAGGCCTGGAACAGAGGGGGCTTGTTTAAACAAGCTGTCCTGAGTCCTGAGCCCTGAAATGCACCGTCCTTTTTGGAAACAGATCAGGTGGAGAGAATGAACCCACCAAAGCCAACCACCAACCCTCAGAACACTTTTCTGGGTCAGCCTTTGTGCAAAAGCCTCCAGACCAGATGAAAATGACAATTTATATCTCAGTAATTTAGGAACACAAATAAAATTGCTCCTCTGTCCCTTTCAGGGCGGTTCAGAGAACCAACAGCGACCCGAAGATCTCCATTTACAAAAACAAGTAACAACACATATCACACTGCAAAGAAAATTAAATGTTACAACTTTGTAGTCCTTAAAATCTCTAAATCCCGTTAGGAATTGGGCCCTTCTTCAGTTGATTCAACTTTTCCTATATGTAAATGTCAAAGTGAACATCAATTAGCTTCCTACTAACACAGCAAGACTGTCTGTTGCCAGACAGGCTCCATCCAACTATGAGAGGAATGATTCCTTCAGCTCTCACAGCCTCAGACAACTGCAGTGGAAAGTTCAATCTGCAGGGATACAAAGCCAGATTCCAGTTCTCTTGGCGAGGTAAGGAACTCTACCTTCCCCTCAGTAATTAGAGGAAGGACAAAACAAAACTATGCACAAGTGCCATCCAGCACCTACAAAACGTAAGTGGGGCAAGGGTGGGGTGATGCCAAAACTTAGAAATTTTGTGCCAACTGATACCGGAGGGTAGAATCTCTAAGACATATGGAACAAATTCTGAAATTGGCATTATCTCAGCAAAGCCAGTGCCCCCACATTTATCAGTTCCTTCTCGTTACATGTAACTTCAGACCCAAACCAATTGTAATTAATTTCTGTTTTGGGCCAGCAGACAAACCAGGACAATCACAAACACAGACTCAAACTGAAGTCACAAAGAATTTAGAAGTACTGAAGGTCCGAGGCTTGGTATTCAG
Source organism: Daphoenositta chrysoptera (assembly GCA_013397915.1). Lineage (NCBI taxonomy): Eukaryota > Metazoa > Chordata > Aves > Passeriformes > Daphoenositta > Daphoenositta chrysoptera. The sequence continues at coordinate 180,152 of VZRO01007591.1, read as the reverse complement.
AAGAGTAATCACAAATTCAAGCAAAACAAAGGATTGCAGAATCCTCTTCACCTGACACAACATTGTTCAGAGAAGCTACTTCTCTTGGGCAAATCCAGCAATCAGTTTGCAAGAGGCAAAGATGATAGTGAAGTGCAGTGCTGAGAGCAAGGGGAAATCCAGTTACTGCAATGCCACATGAGGATACAGATTTGATCCAGGATATGAACCTGCCTTCCTATCAGCAAACAAACTGTCACCACAGCATGACCAGCTCTAAAGCTCTGTTCTCTGACATAACATTTTGAAATACTAACCCAGAAGAGACACAATTTTTTAAGAGACCTTCTCTCCCCATCAGGGTTCATAACATTGAAGAAACCAATTTTTCTTGCAGTAGTTATTACTACATGGAAGACAGAAAAAGGCTTCAAAATGTAAATTAGCTTTATAAAAAGAAAAAAAGAAACAACCCAGAATAGATAGTAAAAGATTATTTTCCTCCAAAGATCTTGGCACTTGTAAGTGCCCTCAGTCCTCAGACCAGCATTTGCAAGGCAGATTAACATGCCCTGAAGCTGTGAATAGCTTTGACTGTTACCATACAGCCCATAATTCCTCAGTAGTTACTAAATACAACAGAACCAAGGTAGAAGATTCTCTTGTGTTATAAAACACAAAGGGATGAGCAATGAACAAAACAGTGCCCTGCATCAGCAAACAGCCAAGTCTTCACACAGGAGTGAAAAAGCCAACGTGTGGCCAGTGGGATGGAGACCAGCGAGGGGAAGGCAAGGGGTATTTTGCCTAAGCTTGTATGTTTTTATTTCAATATCTGATTCAGTAATTAAAAGTCTGTTACCTGACAATGAATCAAATTGATTGGAATTACCCCCAAATTAGTAAACTCTTCATTTGGGTATGTGATGGGGGAAAGAGGGGATGATGACACAAAAGGAGCTGAACGAGCACCTTCAGTAACCCAGAGTAAGAGGAGTTAATCATACAGACAGAGCACACCAACGAAACAGAACATGACCAAAAAATCAGTGCCAAAAAGCCTGGTAGTCCAGACCATTTCTAGAATGGAATGCATATTTTCAAATCTTTAATTGGTATTTATTTGCTGACAGTCCTACCAAGACTGGAACACAGATAAGCTGCTATTGCAGCTTTGATAAGATTTGAGGCTTTCTTCCCTCACTTCGTTGTGTTACCTTGTGTGTTGACTTTCTCCAGCAAGGGAGCTTGTAGTTTAAGGCAAAAAGACCCCCAGAACAATGACTATGAGCTGTTTAGGAAAGAACTGAGGTAGCAACCATGGCTATTTACAATACGTGCTCCTATAGTTCCTACTCCAACCCCAGATTGCATTTCTGTCTTAAAAAGAGTCACTGGTAGCCCTTAAAAGAAGTGAAAATCTCCTCTGACCATCTCACGTCAGTTCATCTCAGATTCTAGAACAACACACAGCATATAGAATTATCTTCCTCTAAAGGGAATATCAAAATTCTCAACTGAAAAAACTCAAACTATGTTTGCTTGTGCTTTCCCCTTAACAGGATAATTCCTCTTCAACCCTAACAGGTTTCTAAATAAGATGCATTTAAAAAAGGAAGCAAGCCAATCAAAAGACAGTTAAGACTAGGAGACTTAGGGTGCAAGTCCTCTATTCACTTTTCCCCCAACTTAAATTAAAATAAATCAGCCCAAAGGTAAAAAAAGTACCAAAGCAAACGCAAATGAAGCAACAGGACTGCAGAGTAAGGGAGCTGGAATGAAGAAACAGGGCTTTCCCTTCCCCTTCAGCAGCCAGGAGCTGTTCAATCCTCCTGAAGGGAAAAGGGGGGGAGATGCAAAGCAGTGATACTCACCCCACACTGCACAGATGGTAAGTGGCATCTAATGGTCCTAGATTTCAGCATCCTACATTTCCAGGCAATCCTAGCTCCTTTACTGGTTTTCCCCTCCATCAGATAAGCTTTAAAGAGGTGGAGATGGTGGGTGCCCTATCAGTCTGCAGCACAAGATTGGTTCTTGTACAACTACACCATCAGAGATGGAAAGCTGCTTTGCAAACACGTCAGCCCCACTTGTCCAGCCCTGTGCTGGAAACACAGGCTCCAGTCTGGAACAGCTTTTCCAAGAGAATGATGAGGACAGAAGAGGACACAGTGATGATAACCTGCACAGACCTGAAAACAGTGATGTGTAACACGTGCACATTGTGATAAACATTTTTGTGGTGGCAACTTGGATTCAAATCCTAATTTGATTTGGCAAAGGAAAAAAAATCTACTTTGCTCGGGCAAAGTAGTATTTCATAAGTCATTCTCACTACTTATAATGCTATAAACTAAGGCAATATTTTCAGTAAGACCTGCAACTGTAAATTGTCACTTTATATCACAGGCAATGTTAAAAGTGACAGACATTAGGAAATCTACAGTAACTGGTTCTGTCACACTAGATAAAAATATATTTTTAAAATTTAACTTTATTTAGTTAGTCTTCTAAAGGAAATCGAGAAGCTTGCGGTTTATATTGCTGACTCTGCTAAGAGCTTTCAGTGGAACTTAGAATATATCTGTAAAGGAGTTTTTTTAGTTATGTAAAGTGTTAAAATTAAGTTCTCATTTAACTGCCTTAACAAATGCTAAGACACTCTGAAACAACAAACCATTACTTTTTAGCACCAGTCTCTTTTGCAATTGGGCTTTTTCTTCTACAGCAACTTCATAAAAACAGAAAAAAATTGACCACTGAATATTTTAGGCAAAATAAATACACAGAACAAACCCCCTCCCCCAACCAACAAATACACCATAAATCTTACTCATATATGAAGTGATCTTAAAAAACAACCTCCCATGAAAATCTGTGTCATAGATTTTAAGTAAACCAACCACAGATCACAGTGATTTTACTTACATTGCCAATTTACTCACTGTCACTGTGTATATTTGTTGGTGGGATTCATATTAGGAAATCAAATACACACAATATATTCAGTGTGAGTAGACTGCCCCTGGTAAGTGTCATCATTAAAATAAATGACTTGTAGCTGGAAAATGCCATGCCAGAAAGTGCTCAGACTGCAGTAACACACAGAGCTGGTTAACACAGGTCTCCCTCCTAAAGTTACTGCTTATACATGGAGTAGTTTTATTAAAACATAGAACTAGAAGAAAATTCAATGCAGTATTAAATATAAAATTTATTCATATAAAATATGTTCATCAGAGTTTTATTAAGTGGATTTTTACCTAAAATGTAACTGTATAGACAATGATTTATTTCTTGTACCTAACTTCTTTTACTCAATTAAAACAAGTAATATACTGGAAGAAAACTGATGGTAGTGATGTCAGAACTCGAACAGCAGATAAAATGTAGAATGTCTGGAGAAACAAGTTCAGAGGTCTCCTCAGGACTTTCAGGTCTTAGACTTATTTAAATTTACATGCTTCTCTTGACTGAGCAGCTAAAAAGCTCCAGTATTCCACTGTCTATGTTAGCCAAGATGTATTTTACAAGACAGCTTCCAAACACAAGTATTTCCATCTGCCTTCATATCCAGCAGAACTATTTGTTTCTCTTAATATTTGTCTGTTCTCCAAAGAATTTCTTTATGCAAAAAGATTACAAATCTGTTTCTTTTTTTTTTCCCCTTCTGAAGAAACTCTTACCCTGGGAAACAGCCATTGCTTGGCACTGTGTACAACTGGACTGAACACTCTCCCACATAATGACACACTATGGAGATCTCTCAACTTCTACATATTTCATGTATTACTCATAAGTATTTGCTGATGCAGATGTTAGAATGAAAATTTCCATGGAGATCAGCATGCAGTTTTCACAACTGTAAAAAACCTCTTTTTGAAACTGTTTTTACAGAAGTACAGATTGTGGCAGTTTGTCACTGGTCTTCAGCTTCACCATTTTGTCCATGCTTAATTTTTCAGCAGGAAGACCAGTCAGATGAATAGGAGGATTATGCTATGTGTATTCATTTTATTATGAATATACAGACATATATACACTACAGATCGAAAATCTGCCCCCCCATTTTAAACTCTGTAATTCTCACTCCCAACTTACTATTTAGGGGGTCCATAAGGTTTGCTAGCACATTTTTACTTTTGCAAATTTCCGCTGCCTATAGCTCAAAACCATGTTCATCTCCAATCCCATAAAAATACCAGTACGTGCAGAAAAGCTCCAAGAGGAATGCTTGTAGCTGACTGGTGGGAAAATTGCCCAAGATTGTGATGTACCTACCAAACTTAGCAGAAAACTCTGGACCCTACAAAAGAATAGGAATGTGTGGATCAGAAATCATGAATCTTGCCTTCAGAAAAGGCAGAATAGAAATATTTTAGGCAAGAGTTTCAAAGGATGCAAACTGTCCCAACCAAAACCACACAGCCTAAAGACAGGGGTTTTACCCATGTCCTCCTGCTATGGCAGGATACAGGTTTGTCATTCTAACATGAAAGGCAGGCAAGAACAGTGTTACTGCACAAGGATCATTATTTATCATATCACAGTGACATGTATTTTTAGATTCACAAAACAACAAACCCCAGCATTTAAGAGTCAGAAAAGGTTCTCTTTGGATCAATGAATTAACAGAAGCTGCAGCTCAGCGGCAATTAATTTTGAATTTTGTAGATTGCACAAAACAGAACAGAATACACGCTAGCATCCAAACAGAAAATATTTGAAAATACAGCTGATGCTTATTATCTTCCCTGTGTCTGTAACCAGCCTGAATTCCAGCAAGCACAGCTAGAGCCTATTTCTGAACTATTGGCAAGAATCAGGATTCATCAGACAAGTACAGAGCGTGTACAGAGACAGAAGTGTTTTGGAAACATTTTAATTTTTCAGAACAGGAATTGGACATACCTCATGAATTCTGCAGAAATTAAAGACAACAATTTTTAAAAATGAAGACTTGAGAGCATTTATAAAAGAAATGTTTTTAAAAGCATATTTCCATATTTTAAAAAATAAATTGAATTATGACTTTGCTGTGCAAAGTGGGTGAAGAAACACACCTTTGTAATCTGGCTTATTGTACTGGTAAAAGCTCTGAGCATTGCTTACTACTCCAGGATAGCTGGAGCAGGAATATCCTTCCCTACCTTTCCAACCTAAATTTCTTTTTCAAACAGATTTGCTTTACTCAAATTCTTTCTCAAACACTTTGCTTTGCTAAGCAAGAAGGATGCTATAATTAAACCAGGGTTTTAGAAAAGAAAAACATTAGGTTATGTGATAAAACCTCATCTGCACAACCACAAATGAGCACAGAGAAACAATGGCATGTGGGGCAGGAAGGAGCCCAAATATTACCCTGCTCGTCTGCTGCCAAGTCCTCACAGTAGAGCCATCAAACCATCAGAAAGTGATGAATTTGTGGAATGCCTTGTGGAATCCCAGAATGGCTGAAGGGACCTGTGGAGGTGATCTGGTCCAACCCCTCTGCCCAAGCCAAGACCCCATTGCCCAGGACTGTGTCCAGGCAGCTTTTGAGCATCTCCAACAATCCACAAACTCCCTGGACAAATTGTGCCCTTGCTTGGTCACTCTCACAGTTTAAAAAGTATTTGCTGGTGCTCAGGTGAAGCCTCCTGTGTTTCAGTTTGTGCCACTGCCTCTGGTCCTGGGCACCACTGAGAAGAGCCTGGCTCTGTCCTCTTTGTACCCTCCCTTCATGAATTTGTACATATCAACAAATCCCTCCTGAACCTTTCCTTCTCCAGGCTAAACAGCCCTCCCAGCTTCTCCTCACAGAAGAGATGTTCCAGTCCCTTCATCTTAGTGAGGGCTCTTAGTCTGGGCTCTTAGCTCTTAGCTGGCTCTTAGCCCTTAGCTGGGCTCTCTCTGCCACCTCCATGTCCCTCCTGTACTGCACCCAGCAGTCCAGGTGTGGCCTCAGGAGTGCTGAGGAGAGGGGCAGGACCACCTCCCTCCCCCTGCTGCCAATACTTTGCCCCAGGAAGCCCAGGATGCCATTGGCTCTTCTTTACAAGGGCTCATGGCTGGCTCGTGTTCACCCTGGTGCCCACCAGGACCAAGTGTCATTGGCTCTCCCATGCTCAGGCATCTCTCCCAACCACCTTGTTCATTCAAAGATTATCCTGAATGTCCTCTCAAAGATATCTCTTGGCTCTGTCAGCACTGCTGGGTGCACATCTGTGTAAATACACTTTAACAATTCATTATCCTCAGGGGCTTCGGGCCTGCTTCTGACTGACACAACACAGAGTTCTCAGACATCTCTTTTACTGAATAGGTCACGCATTTAACTACCAAATCCAAATACATAAGTCATCGTACTCTTAAACGATCCTCTGCATCCAACTAAATACTCAGTAAAGGGACAAACGAGGCTGAAATAGTATGAGTTTTTAAAGTATTTTTGAGTAATAGTGAGGTGTGCCTGTGATATTTTATTTCTGGGTAGAGAGAGGATTAGGCTCTTTAGAATCCTGCTCAACTACAATCTTTCCCACTGTGGTTTGGGAGACATGATTTGCAAAGCAGAATCAGGTTCAGAGTGACTGACTGAGGATGCACCTGTAGCTGACTGGGATGAGCATTTCAATGGCAGGCTTCCCACTGGCAAAACCCCCACGAAACAAACCTAGGACAGTTATCTCCAAGACTTTTGTAAACTATTCAGTACATCCAAAGGCATCATTCTGCTTGGAATGGACAATATTAACTGCAGCATACCTTTTCACTTCTGTGATTTATGCTGGACCACAAGAACTACCTGAAAATGTCTCTCCCAAATTAAAAAATTCTACTAAGAATTTGAAGTATTTTGAAGTTTAATTTTCAGTGGAACTTGCATTCTAAATGCTTGTGAACTCCTGGGAACAGATGGGATTCAAACACCAGATTTCAAGGACCAACGAGTTTTTGTCCAGATGAAGAAGTGATGTATAAATACAAGTCTTCACTGAAGTTTTCCTGAATTAGCAAATATCCTGTAGCACTTGACATGACCAAAATGTGCATAAACTATGTTTATTTCCTCCAAAAATGGTTCAGTATTATATATTGCCCAAATAGATTCACTAGTTATTTCAGTAAAGATTTTAATCAAATGATCCCTAAGCCCTATATTATATGTACAAAGAGGAACTGACTTTTAAGTGACAAACCTTATTTCACTGAGTTAAATGACATGAAGTTTAAAGAAACTTTTCATAATAATGTTTGTTGGCATTGGTCTTATTTTCTCATTCACAAATGTGAATGTATTTTCTTATTGCACATATTTGGAAGTTGATATAGAATCATAGGATAGTTTGGGTTGGAAAAAACCTTAAAGACAACGTAGATCCAAACCTCCTGCCATGGGCAGAGACACCTCCCACTAGACCAGGTTGCTCAAAGCCCCATCCAACCTGGCCTTACACACTTCCAGGAATGAAGCATCCAAAATTTCCCTGGGTAACCTGTTCTAGTGCCTCTCATATAAAGTGACAAAAAGGATTACAGAGATACAGTTACTAGAGGAGCACTTTCCAATCAATTATGATTACTTAAAAAAAAACGAACTAGGCCAACTACATACTCAGTTATATAACAAAAAGAACAGTTAAATTATCTATTATCTGCCGCATAAATTCTGTTTAGTGCTAATTACATAATCATTCCCATTATTATATGTGTTCTAAGAATTCCAAGATGCAGCAATTTTTTAATTAGCACTCTAAATATGTTATTCTTAGAACGAATAATTATTAAAATGGCAGTTAAATACACTTGATGTAATTGCATTTTGAAACCTGTAAAGTGTACCATTTTTATTTATAAAGCTGGGAAATGCTGCCTGTGCTTGCTGCTCAGCTGCACGATACCTTTCTGAAAAGCAGCTTCATGATAATGTTACGTAAAGATCTGGCACCAAATCCACAGTGGTTTCAGCCACTGGATACAACAGTCATTTTTCACAATGTTGGCACCACGGTGAAACCAAGAGCAGAAGAACAAAGCTGTCAGAGCCAGCACGTAGTAAAGATGAAAAGAGAGGGAGGAAGAGGTGCACTCTTGCAGAGCCATTGTGTCTTCAGGGCTGTACAAAACCCAGCAAAATCAGATACCTGTTAAAGGCAAGGGACTGCAGTCACACAGCAAACAAAGCTGTCCTGCTTTTGGAGACTGATTAGAAGGAATAGAAAGAACTAATTGCTTGAAACACATAAATACTAAACGATTTTCCTTCTGCTTAAGCAACAGTGCATTAAAAATTAGGTAAATATCCTTTTATGCTTTAAAGTGGGTGTAATAAATTCCCAAGCTATGCTTTTCCTGAAGATGGAAAAGGAAAGTGTTTCATGAACGCTGTTGTTAATATGCTTGCATCAATATTTCCAGAAATTTTATGTTCTTGAAGTAAATACCATATAGTTGATCTCTATAACTCTTTGCTTATGATCTGGATAATGGGGCCATATTTCCCTGCAGAACATCACATTTGCTTCCCAGGATGAATCAAATTTGTATGTGTGACTCCAAAAGAGATAAAAACAATGATAATTTGACCAGTGACACATAGTATTCCACTCCTGGAAGCCTGTATCTGGGCACATGCCAGGAAATCTTAAAAAAAAAGAAAAAAGAAAAAAGAAAAAAAAAAGGAAAAAAAAAAAGAAAAAGAAAATAAATACTCCTAATACCTAACCCTGTATTTTATGTGAAATGTTGCCCAGGACTGATTTCTGTATTTCCAACTAGAAAAACGTGCACCACTTCTGCAGTGAACTGACTTCCAGCAGCAAGGAAAAAACGAGTCCTTAGAAAGAAACCCTTGTTATGTTTTCATGCATTCCTGTGATCCTTTGACTTTGTCATGGGGTTAACATGCTGCCACACTTACAGAAATGTCTGCTGGGGGAAGAGCCTGCTTCCATCTCTTATGGTACATTTCTGCACAGGAGTATTTAATTCTAATGACACTTTCTTTGTGAAAGTTACAGCAGAGCTATAAAAGTTAAACATTTATGAAATCTGTACATACAACTGAGTAGAACTGAATTCATAACCAAACCAGCTGATGACTTCTACAGAAAAAGAAAAGAAGAATACTCAAATCCTTCATTAAGTTAAAACAAGCAAACCCCTCAGAAAGGCTTAGGTAACACTCCCTGTACCAAAACAGGACCAGTTCTACCCCTTTGTCAAAGAAGGAGAACTAAGATTGGAAAAATGCATGCCCCAGAAAGGCAGACTCTTGAAATTACAAACATCAAAAGTGACTTCAAGTATCAATCTTCAAGTTCTGCTGAGAGGCACAAACTCTACTACAGGTCCTTTTCATCATGACCCAGACATTCTTTAAAAAAAAAATCCTAAAAAGCATTATTTTATATTTGATTTTGTATTACCAGAGGTACATGATTAATTCAAATTCTTCCTATCTCTTTACCCCAACTTGCTTTATTGTTTGTACAGCACACACAGAAACTCTAGTGGTATTTAAAGCACCAGCAACATAAACTCTGTGACAGTCAGCTACCAAGATTTTAAAGAGTTTCTTTTCAAAATTCCATATTTGTATATTTTCTTATGAACAGAGGTGTCACTAATACCATGTGATTTTTGTGGTCTATAAAAGAATGCCTCAAACTTTTCACTAGTGAGCACACTTGATCAATCTTCAAGAAAACTCCTGTGTGGTTGAGTTGAGTACTTGCAACACTACTGTCATTAAATACTTGGATTATGACTTCTCATAGGGTTAAAATTGTAGTTCAAAAGCAAAGTCAAGCTGGTACACAGCTTTTCCACTCTCTGAAATATCCTCCTATTTTCTACCTTCAATGAAATGAAGCCTATAATGGTGCCCTCCTCCTGTTTTCATTAGATCACAGAAAAGCTGCTGGGAGATGACCTTGGATGGACATTGGGTCCAACCTCCACTCAAAGCGAGGTCACTGCACACACTGGCTCAGGATTGCTGTGAGTTCATCAAACAAACTCTTGAAAACCATGTCCAGCCTGAGCCTTCCAAGCAACAATTCCTGGCCACTTCCCTGTGTTCCAATAGTTGTCACTCAAGGACAGCTGGGCTCTGTCATTTTTGTAGTTCTTCAAGTACCTGTAGACCCCTTTGTAACACCCTCAGCCTCCTCTTCACCAGACTGAACAAACCCAGCTTCTTCAACCTCTCTTTGCCCATCGTGTCCTGCAGGGTCCTGATTATCTTGGCTGTCCTTTGCAGGGACCTTTCCAGTGCTTTGGCACCCCTCAAATTGTGAAGCCCCAAACTGGGTACAATAGTTCAGGTGTGGGACCAGTGTCACACAGAAGGAAGTGACTGCCCTTCATCTGTGAACTATGGTACAACACAGAGCTGATAAGTACCAGAAATTCCAGATCAGTTGGTATTTCCAAATGAAAGGCAATGAGTCACTCTCTCTTTCTTCAAATCCACTCTATATATGGTACAGTATCATGAAATATGATGACATACAGATTTGTAGTATTTTTTACTCAAAAGAGATGAGCTCAACACTGACAGTACATTTTTTTTCTGAAACCCTTGAAAACACACAGGGAGGGAAGTGCAGAATCTTACAGATACTTTTGTGAAAAATAACTTATGATTCACCACAGCCTTCCAGTACCAAAAGTTAAAGATACTGTCATGCAACTTCATTCTGAACTAAATAAAGCCTTTTGAAAAAACTGCCTTGACAAAATTATTTTTAAAAATGAAAGTCTAAATTAATTAAATAAATAAAAATAAGAAAACCGACAAAGGTAAATGTTTATTTTTAATGAAATAAGCAGAACTAGAGTAAGCTCTCAACTTTAAGAAAAACACTCTATCTGAAAGTAAGTCAGGGGTAAGATCTGTGGGCCCCTTTGTGGGAATAAACCTCCTCAAACACAACTAAAACACAACAAAAACTTGTCAGTTTTCATTTCCTCCCCCCAGTGAAATAATTTTGAAATTCTCCTCCTAGAGTGGATGATCCATAGCAAGACCAGTTTCGATTCAATTATCCTGCCCCTCTCCATGCTAGAAGTAGTCCAACAACTGTATTTAAAACACGGCTTTCTTGGCTACAGTTTTGCTCTCTGTCACAGACAAAAGCATCCTGCAGACTGTCTTCACAGCCTGCTTCCAGAGGAACCAGTTTGGGTTCTAAGGAAACCTCAATCTTTCCTTATCAGCTTATTTATTCAGCTTCACAGTGGCCTGAATGCATACAAACCTGTATTATCAAACCTGTACATCAACCTAATAAATCAGGTGTAGACTCTTAGAAGGTTAGAGAAGAACTGGTAATCACTTTCTTTGTGAAGGCATTTCTATAGAAATGAACTGCAAGTAAGAGATTCTAATATATGCTGAATCAAATCTTGAAAAACAACTTCAATGCACTGTAAGCACAAAACATTGTCCTTTAAATTGCTTTAAAAAACACTCAGCATGTTACCAGGAAGAAATCTGGATTTAAGAAAACGTAGATAAATAATGTGTATTGGCTTTTACTAAGTAATAAGAAACTGGTCACCATTCTCTTGCTGAGAAATGGTGCCTGCACTTAAGAGAGATTTGGTGTTAAGAGCAGTAACTAAAAATCAGACATGCAAGTTGTGCAGAGAAAAACAAAAGACAAGAGAAAATGCATGGGATGTGAAGACAGCAGCAGAGGAAATGGAGAGTCAAACTAAGATGTGAGCTGTAACAAATTCAGAAATAAAAGAATATGCTTCTCACAGTTTTCTGTACCAAAAGTTCTGAGTACAGCAACTAAGAGCTGCACTTGAAAATAAGTTTATTTACACTGATGTATTTTTTTAGACCTCAATGAGTCTACCACTATTGGCTTCTGAGAGCATCAAGTACTCTTCCACATGGATTCTCTAAATAGAACTGTACAAAAGAGACTATTTTATGTCTAAAAATATTCAACCTTCCCATTTTCTTATTTTTGATTTTTTTGGTATCTCTGTGATATTAGTGATCTGTAGTAGAATCTGTCAACATGTAAAATATCCAAAATTAATCCAGCAGATCATGTGGCCACTTGAACAGTGACAAGGTGCCAATATACTTCATTAATATGGTTGAATTACAACACTACAGAGATTGATGATACACAATATGCAAGACCATGAATACTAATACATAAATCCAATAGAATTTAGCCTAGATTAGATTTGCTAGCTGTCAGGCATCGTTACATAGCATTAATTTTCCCTGCTATTATCAAACCACTGCAGAGATGCAGCGAGACACAAAAACCACTTGAGATGTCTGTGTCTATACATGCCATGAGTACTGAGCAGCCTTATGGAGAGAACATTATACCTGACAAAAGCTGTCTTGTGAGCTAGTGGCTTCTCCATCATCTGCCAGAAATACCCACCAGTTGATAACACAACAGCCTAGAGAAGCTTTCCAGCTTGTTTTTGGTACTCTGGTAAGGAGATACCATTATTGTAACACACCAGCATGTATTTTTCTAAATGAATTGTTCAGACTACCAAATAGTCCCTTTAAAATCTATCTGGTGCCCAGCTGGCTCACGGGTTAAAGAAATCAAAACATTGTATCAAAACTAGTTTTATATTATCTCTTTTTCAGCACAGCACTGTTATGCCTAAATTTTCTCCCTATCTAGTATCCCAACTATATTGCCCCACAGATTACACGCAGACTGCTGCTACAAACACCACAGAACCACAGAGGTTGCAAAGACCCTCTGGAGGTGACCTAGTCCAAACTCTTGCTCTGAGCAGGTCAAAATGGCCCTGGCAGCCTGGGACCTTGTGCAATCCCCTTCTGAGCATTTCTGAGGATGTTCTCCAGGAACTCTCTGTGCAATGAGCTGCAGGTTTTTCTTTTCTTTGTCTCTAACTGGCATTTTTTCATGTTGCAATTTGTCCACGTGGCTTTTTGCCTTTTCAGTGTGTGTCCAAATGAAGAGCTTGGCTCCATCTGCTCTCTATCCTTCTACGAAGTAACTGAAGATAGCACCAAATCTCAGCTCAGCTTCTCTTACCAAGGCTGGACCAACTCAGTCCATCTCTGCTGGACTCAGCCCAGTGCACCATTGCTTTTCTTGTACTGGAGAAACCAAGACTGCACACAGTGCTCCAGCTGTGGCCTCACGAGGGATGAACAGAGGGAACAATCACTTCTTTGCCTTGCTGGCTACACCTCTGCAATGCTCTACTCCACAGCTACTCTTTACCACAAGAGCACACTGCTGACAAACAGAAATGAAGTTCTTACCCATAAACACATCATCCCACAGGGGTATTTTTGTAAAAGCACTCAGGAACAAAGACTTTTTAGATTTAATCTGAAAGTGTGGAGGCATACTGGGCCCTTTAGCTGTAAGCACTCTAGATGTATGTGAATTAATGGAAGGAATTGTCACCAGCTCCCTCACATGCTGACTGTCCTGTTCTCCCACTCCTGTGCCTCAGAGAAAGACTGGAGGTGGAGAATTGTGCAAAGATAACCTTCAAGAGCAAATTGATCTTGCAGAGGGCAAAATTTCAAGGTAAAGAATATCTCCAAGGGTTAATCTTATCACTTCATTACAGCTCACACTTTAATAATACAATTTACAAATACAGCTTGCTCACAGGTCTATTTACTTTATACCAATACCACCATCATGGCTGCCCCCCAATGTGCTTAAGCAATGCCATAAAAGAAACAAACAAACAAACAAATTAAAAAAAAAATCTTTAAAACCCCCCTAGAACCTGGATAGAGTAGAGGTGCAAAAAGGAAAAACAACCCCCAACCAAAAACCAAACCAAATGAAAAGCAGAGGAAAAACAAAATAAAGAGTACAGAAGCAGTTTGTGAAAAATTCACATTCTTATGTAGAGTTAAGAACTTCCTCCATACTCATTTATACATTGATGTGTCTTTGTGTCTTAATATTACAAATCGAAGGCATAAACATTCAAACCTTAAAAAAAACAACCCCAAAACAACAACAAAATCCTGATAACAATCCAAACCCACAAAACAGAAGCATCACTAAACACAGAAAATGTTTGTGATCATACCTCACTGCCTGCAACCTTGAATTGTAATTACAACAATACAACAAAAGTGGAATTGGAAAAGACCCAAAATTTCTTAATACACTCCCAAGCCTATTCTTTAGACCCAGTCAGAAATTGCAAACCATTCACAGTTACCTTTTTTCAGTGAATTTATTATTACTGTTGGCTTTTCTTTTCCTCCTGATGAGTCCCTACTCTTTGGTCTACTACTTTTCCCTTTCAGAAATTCTTCATGGCCACAAAAGATTGAATTTTACTGTCATGGAGCCAGGAAAGCAATATTCCACCAGAGGTAAAAATGTGTCCTATCATCAGTAGTTCAAATGAGGCTCAGTAAAAAACAGAATATGGACAGAACTTATATAGAAGATATCAAAGCATTTTAATAAATATTCACTAGCTCAAAATGCAATGGTTTTGGTATAACTTGCCAAAATCAAAATGGAGCTAATCAGAAGCCGAATATTGTGGAAAATGTGGCTTATATTTTTTTGGAGGGCTAGAAAAAAGAAACTAGTGATGGCATTATTAAATGAAAATATTTGGTAAAGTTTGAAGCAAGACCTGTGATTTACCTTGTAAATCAAACTAGTTGTTAAGGCTCAAGATACTGTTTGTTATAAATACCAACAAAAGTCATTGACCCTTTTTTGCTTTTAAAGTTGGGCTCACAAGGACTTAGATGGCATCAGTGGTAACTCCCAAAAACAGTACTGTACAAAGAATATGATCTCCAGAAAAAAAATACAGGACATGGAGTACACAGCAATTGTCACTCAGTTGCCAATGCTCTTCTCCATGTAGGATAAAAGAACTTTATGCACACACAAGTTGTATATTCAACTTGTAAAACAGACTGTTGTACCCTAAAATAGGAAATGTTAGCGTTACAGCCTTGTATTTACACTGTAGCAGTTCTGCAGCATTGCCTGTAATCCTGACTACATGAAAAATGTATTTTTATATAATTTTGCACTTTAATAGCAAATCTTCACCCATTTATAGCAAATTACTTGCTAAATCTAGACTAGTAAAAACAGAACTCATGTTCTTACTTTAAATTCCTGTGTATGCTTTTTTGACTCAGAACAATTCTTTTTTTACGAAATTCAAATTCTTTAAAAAAATATCCAAACAGAAATAGAAATGCTTTAGACCTAATTATCTTTCTACTATTTATGATCACCACTGAATATATGTAGAAACCACTAAAGACTAGAAATGCAAGCACTAAGCTAATTTTAAGATATACGACCTTGCTTTAAAACTTCTAGAAAACATAAACCAGAAAGTATCATAAAGAGAGCAAACATAGGAAAAGCTGACAGATCAAAAAAAAACCCCTGTCTGCTGGGAGTTTGCTTAATTATTAATTCTTACCTTCTGTGCTTAATCCAGGGCTTGAAGTGAATTTTGCTACATCGACGATCTTCACGGCGAACTGCTGCCCTGTCTCGCGGTTGATGCATCGCCGCACGACGCTGAACGGACCCCTGCAACACAGGAAACCTGCCATGAACAACCATTCTCTTCTCCACCCAGCCACAGTTCTCTGGCTTCTCAACAAGGTTTCCATTCCTGCATTCAAGTGTAGGATTTACACAGAATATACCCCTCGTCCTGGCTGCCCATTAAATGTAAAATTAATAGTTCCGGCTATAGATCGGTGTAAAGGACATCAAGTGAGTTCTGTATTTTCCTAAAGATATATTCTCTTACCCTGGCCCTCCAGAAAGGCTATACTCTTAGAAACCTTACATGACATATAACTGACATTATTATTAAATTTTAAGTTGACCTTATTTAGATGTAAAATCCAAACAGGGGGAAAAAACAGAGGTGAGAAATACATTCCTTCTTTCAGTCCTATGCTGAAAGGATAACGGACAATGACCAGAGTAACAGAATTGTGAGCTGTTTCAGTTCGTCTGTTTTACACAAACTACGTTTATTTCAAGTTTGACAGCCTTAGATACAAGCAGCCTCCATTACAATACATTGAAATTCCACAAAAGTTCATGGTTTTTTCTCATCTATGGCACTTAGAGAAGCCCCACAGAAGATACAGATCAAAAGATTAAAATTAAAAAGTTAATTCACTTAAATTCAGTTAAAAAGTTAAAAGTTAATTCAGACAAATGTTACTATTCTACTCAAATAAAAACGAGTAGTTATTTTTCGAAACGGAAGTTACATTTGCCAAAACACCAGTTAGAACCTTTTAAAAACCACCAGCACAAATATGTATTTTTGGAAGCATCTTTCAGCAGATGATTTAGGTTCTTGGTGCCTTAACTTATAATATGGAATCTTCCATCCAGTATTAAACAACAACCAATACCATCAGATAAATAGGGTAGGTCAGGCTTTCAAACATGAAAAATTACTATGTTAGGAAAACATAATAGGATTGTTTGTTTCAAGAGTGCACTAGCTGTGGCAAATCAATCCTTTTTTACTGCTACTTATTTAATGACTGACATGTGAGTTCTAAAGAAATCTATTCTGAAGTCTTTTCAAAAAGATGTGAGGGACAATTTGAGGATGGAAAGAGCCTTTGTTCAGAAGTTTGTCTATTGAGTGAACATTCACCTGCTGAGTGAAATAAATGCTTTAATATAGCCTGAAAGACAAATTCTTCCGTTCAAACAATGAACTGGAAGTTAGTTGACACGTTTCTGAGCAATGAGATTGCAAAGCAACACAATTCTCAAAATAAAAGGTACCCTGAGGAGGCAGAAATGTCCCTCTGAGGGCCCTTACAAACCTTTATAACTGGCTTTACACACCAGATGATTCAAAGTGTGTAATTCATCACACTACCAAACCTGTACTCACATAGCTAAAAACCAAGTTTTGTACTCTTTCAACATACAACATCCTTACAAAGATTTCTTGAAATAGGATTATTTCTGACAGGGAACATGAATACCAGAACTACTCAATGAATCCCAGTCTAAATATTCACAAGCAAGGAACATATTTATTAGCACAACTATGGACACGTGAATTATGCTGAGGTACTCAGACAGAACTAACTACTCAAGAAAATGCATATTTGTTTTCTTTCTTCTTTCCTTGCTCCAAGCACACAATGAAATCCCCTGTACTGATGGCTACTTTTTCTTCTGAATCCACACCACACTATTATTCAGTATCTGGTCTTTTACCAACAATTACCACAGATATTTTAAAAAAAGATTATCAATTAAGCCTCTAATACACAGAAATCCACTTTCATTGTTAAATGAAAAAGGTTCAGCTGACTTCATTTGGCATTGGAAGGATACAGCTATTGACTCAGAATCCTCTCCGCACGTTTCAAAAAGTGATCTTCTATGGAAAAGTTCCACTTTATATAGATCAGTGTCACCTTCTTAACCCAAATTTCTACTTACTCCTCTAGCACCCATCAAAGTAAAATTGTTTTAAAATAGTATAAATACATTTAGATTATGCTAATCTAATACCATTTCAAAACCTAAGCTGCAGCTTTGGAATAACATTGGCAACACCTGCTTTCACTCCTAATTGTCATAAATCACTAGAAACTAAATGTATTTGATTCAAATGATCCTGTCTTCATTATCCTTTTGTCATTATTTTTTCCCCCCAACAAAGCCTTTCTGGAGACATTAAATAATGCTTTATTTTGATATAGAATAGTAGATCACTGGAGTGCAAAGATACCTCACAAGACCATATTCTTGTACGTAGATCCCCGATTTCTGTTAATTCACACAAACTCTATGAGTATCAATATTTCTTGCTGTTGGCTGGGCTATTTTTAGATCTCCTGGTTTTGCCAAGTCTGGGCAGGAGAGCCTGCCCATCCACCACAGTGTGTGTATGTGCTTTGAACAGACAAAAAAAGAGAGCTGGAGGAATCAAAAATCAAAAAGGAGCCTACAAACTGCAGCCCTGAGAGGATCAGATCTGTGTGTAAGCCACCTTTATCTTGTACAACCATGGCCTGATTTCTCCTTCCATTATCTATTAACATTTTAAAATCCTGACTTCTTTCCTTCCTGCATATTAAATCTGGGACAAAAAAAAAAAAAAAGAGAGCACTTTATTCAGTTCTGTAACAGAAAAGGTACAGAGACACCCCTATATTCTCAACCTTTATGGCCATATTGAAACTTCACTATGATTTTAACGAGAGACTTCTCTACTTGGATTGAAGAATGTCAAAGACTCTCAAGTAAATGAAATGTGCTGTAAAGCACAGAACACAAGAATTGGGGTTGGTACGAAATGATCTTTAAGGTCCCTCCCAAAACTATTTATGATTCTATGAATTCAGTGATGCCCACAATTAACTCATTCTATTGAAACAATACAGCAATTTCATATAGAAATAAAAATACTTTTAAACACAACCTGAAGAAAGACTCAGCTATTTACAAACCTCAGATTTCCAAATTTTTCAAAACTCTCTCTCATACTCAAGCTGCAGACAGCCTCAAAATAGTGTTAAGACCCTACATTAGATGAATACATCCCATGACAACAGCATCACAACAAAAGCTTGAATAGTCCGATTTTAGGTAATTTTAAAACACTCATGAGAGATGCCCTGATCAATTAAGCAGAGTCCATCGCTTCCACGTGCCAAGTAACACAAAGGAACTCTTAAATAAATTATGGTTGCAGTTAGTCCTCTCCAGCTGCAATGGCACACAGCAAGTTTACAAATTAAATTGTAACAGCCCAGGGTGATGCTGTATAACCTGAGTCAGAAAACAAGAATCTGTGTTTCCCAACACAGGAGCTCCAAACCTTATTTAGAAGCTGAGTAATGAAAATCTTTCAGGGCACCCTGAGTCTCAGCACTGAAACCACCCAGTGAGGGAAGGAGCACAGCAGTTCATCTCAGCTCAGACGAGGAGCTGTTCAACACTTCTGCCTGCAGATGGGGAAATGTGTATCACATCCTTGCTAAATGACAATTTCTAAAGCTCATTTTGCCAACCCTGCAGCTCGAATTTTTCAGATCTAAAGTACAGAGGTGACAGAGATTGGGGAAGGAACAACTGTAACCCTAGACACAGATTATCAAAGATGTCACAGATAGGTAAGACTGCTTACTTATTTATTAAGAGTAACTGAGTTAAGTTGTATAAGACTTCATTTTCTAAGTCATGCAAACTGTAATCATGTCATGGGCTTTATATTTCATTTTTCTCTGTGCTACCTTTACCAGACATAATCCAAGCTTGCAAAATCTTTCTCTGCAGTCAGCATGCACACCACAGACTGCACCAGCTCAAATATGAGGATCATTACAACACACAAGCAGTAAGGACAGATGATTTCTTCACTGATATTTTGTCAAGGTTGGCAGCAGCACACTGCAACACCTGGAACACTTGGAGTCCCACCTGCAATGCATGCCAAAATCCAAAATGTATGAACTTAAACTGGGATGCATGGTAAGTTTTGCTGTCTTCTGCAGATGGAAATCCAAGTGTTACATTACTGAGGAGGTTAGTGAGCACATACAGGGCAGAAAATGTGGATTGGAATGCTGAAGAGGTTGTCTCTTGTCTTTTCATGTTTCCAAAATCTCAAGTTAGCAGAGCAGGCCTGATGTAACCTTTACCCTGCTGAAACTATTTTCTGATTATAACTTTACTGTCTAGCACAGAGCAGTTCATTTTCTATCAGCTAGACACAAACTTGAAGAAAATCAATTATTAATTACTCTCTCCTTCAGGAGTACAACACTTGAATTCAAATAAAACTCTAAAACTTTGATAACATCAAAGCCTTTTTTATCATCTCCTTCACTTTAAATTATTTTACTTCATGTGTCATTGGGACTTCAAGGACAGCAATAATAAACCAATATATTGGAGCCTATCTTTTTATACTACAATTTAGCCAGTTTATCTGTCTGTTGTGCTTCCTGTCTCCTTTCCTTCAACTCCTGATGGTCTTCAAGGAGAAGTGGTTGTGATGGCAATGTACTACAACCTGTTTCCTTCCCGTGTCCCCCAATGAACTGAGCCAATCTGTGAGAATGGAATTCCTGTGTAGACACTTTCTGAGCCCCTCAGCTTCTGAGCCTTAAAACTTGAAATTTTAGGTCATATCAGACCATCATGAATTTGCTCAACATCTCTTCCAAGCGAGTCAAAATTTTTTGAGGAACTTAATATAAAACAAGGTGTTTTGGCTCTTTTTCTTCAAGTTAAAAAAAAGTAAGAAACACAAGTTGAACATTTTGACAGAAAAAACCCCAAAATAATGAATAGTATCTCCTCCACTGAAGAGTGTGCTCCTTTAAAAATGACCTTCCATTTAGAAATAAAAGGCCATGGATTCTTTCTCCTTATTCAACAAGGTTTAATAGTTAAGAACTTGAGACATTCAACACAGGTCTTAAAGTCATCTTAATTCAACAGTTTAAATAGAAGATCAGTGTTTTCTCAAAAGGGTTTTGTCAATTTGTTGCAATAAGATATTGTAGATGTATACAGATAAAAAGATAAAAATACAAATATAATTGGAAAGAAAACAATTTGCTACAACAATTAAAAAGACAGATCTTTTTCCCTCTTCACTCATCCACACAATTTATAACATATTACTTGTTCTTTAACTTTCCCTTTCCCTTAAATTGAAGTGAACCTCTTTCGAAAATTAAGTATTCCCAAAATTAATTAAACCTCCAATTAGTCACTGTATCAGCTCATTTACACATGGCACTGCAGCTTAAAATAGTGATTGAACCTTTCTGTGAACTAGCACTTCAGATAAGAGGGCATCCACATTTAGAAAGCCATCACTGGCAATGCTGGGTTGACACTTTTTGTTTTATTCTCAAAGGAAAATTTAAAATAATACATAATTATGACTATGGCACAGAAGAACATTTGGGTTGAAGATCTTATACTTTAGAAAATTAAATATCCCAGTAAAAGCCACAAAACTGAGCTCCCAGACAGCAATACTTCTATCCCATTCTGTCTATTTCTGCTTTTCAACAACAGCTCACATCTTTGAAACCAAGTCTGTGTTTAAACTCAGCTTTAGGGTGAAACCCACAAAGAACAAAGCACAAGACAGCAGTTCACTGGATCTCACCCCAATACAGACACATACTTTCTAATATCAATCCAACAGAAAAAAAAATTTATATAACACCAAATCTTAACCATTGCTTTCTATCCACAAGGAAACCAGAGAAGGAGCAGCTACTGCAGTGCTTGTGAAAGGGAAATACTCCTCAAGAAAACCTTAGGGGATGCTTTGAATTCATGCAGCAAACTGAAAAAATATTTACCTTTAATTTTAGAGATTTTCTGGTGTAATTCAGAAGTTTATTTACATGGTTTTGTCAGTATAAAAGCAAAATACAGGCAGAAAGAGATTTCTTCTGCTGTCCTGTCTTTCCTGTCTCCAAGCTAAAAGGGGGATAAGCTACCCTTAACTGATCTGTCACCTCTACCAATAAAAATTGTGTTTGTGGTCTGATTTTTCTTCTTATCAAGCAAAAAAGTCAGAATCATTTTATCAGTCTTTCTGCATATCTACCAAATCTCTTAGGCATACATACACTGTAAACAGATGCTGTTTATGTGAAAGTATCTTTAATGTATCTATAGTTTGTAAACAACTCTTCCACTGACTGGCTGGGATATTGAGGGGATGGAAAAGGAAGAACATTGAGATAAGGTGCTAACTAAATCTGTTATTCTATTACCATGGAATAAATATTTCAGCACCAGTCACCTACAACATTCTTCACACACAAAGGATTCAGAAAGTATTTTTATGTTCACATATACTTCATTTTCTGAATTCCACAATTACCTGTTAACATTGACTTTATCCTTGTCAATTCTCCCATTTTATTCATAGACTCACAGAAGGGTTTAAGATGAAGGGTACTTCTGAAGGGATATGCCTAATAAATTTTATCAGAATGTGTACTTGTTGCTATCAAAAATGATACTACCATGGCGTGGTTTGGTTTTTTAATAAGAAAACAGAAACTATCTCCCTCCTGAACAACAAAAATTTGCAAATAATTATTCACCTTAGCACACAGACAAGCAAAATCTGTTTTCAATGAACATTATAGTAATAGGTTTCATGGTTTTAAAAGAATTGTTCTGAGCACCGCAGCTGTAGCAGGTACAGAAGCAGGAAATGCACTTTGCTAATGTTTCCAGTGTTTCACTACTCATTTGCTTTTGCTGCAAGATTAGACACTGGACACTCTTTTCACTTTCCTAAGTGAAAGGTCTAAAACTATGATAACAGAATTAATCTTCAAGGAAGTGACTGATTATTTCTCCCATTTCCAGATGGATAAAGGGAGGAAAAAAAAGATTTTTAGGCATGTATGTACTAAGCATACACAGGTAAATGATGAAACATTTCCCTAACTGAGGGATAAATAATTATAAAGATGTCAGAAAATTGAACTTTTGCAATAAGGGTTTTTTGACCAATTTTTTAACTGTTGGTGAGAAAGAAGAATCAAAATTGTTTCATTAAGCTGAAATGAAACATTCTACCCCCTCAGCAATAAAGAACTCAAGAAACTGATGACAAATGTAACTTTCTCTCTGGTTCACCTTGAGGTAGATGAGAATCTATACCTCATGCAAGAAGTGATTTTGGGCCAGTGAGGACTGGTAATCAAAGCACAGATCCTGGTACTTGAACAGGAGAGGGGAGAAATAAGGAGAGCTTAGTCCACTGATAAATTTCCACTGTGAATACTGGAATATATGCATAGAATCAAAATCCTCAAAATTTTATTTTTACGCTCTAGTGTTCTGTAACACTTCACAGAAAAACACAACACACCAGCAGCTGAATCAAAAGCATCAGCTCAAGAGTGTTCAGAAAAACTGATGATATTCTCCTAACAGACTCTTTTAATATGTGACCAGATGTTTTGCCTGTTTCTCTTCTCTGTAAAGAAAAAGAGCAGAAGATCAGGAGGCAGTGAACGAAAACAGAAAAAAAACTGTAAAACTACTTTAGGCATGAAATCATTCAGCAATGAGGAGAAAAGCAGCAAGAATGAACAAATGTGTCAAAAGAAGCGCTTCAATTACAGGAACAAAAGGGAGTATATTAAAATTAATAGCTTTGCCTTCAGAAGATGAGACGTTGTAGAGCACCTTCAGGCTCGGCTCATCAGCTAGAGATGATGATCACTATTTTTCTCTTTTCCCATTCAGAGAAGTTTTTTATCCCATTCATGGGTAACACAGACTGTGGCTTCACCAGCATTTCTTCAGCAGAACGCTGGCCAAACCAGCAGCCCCTCTGGCTACTGCACCATCCCAGAACAGCTCGGGCATGGTTACACTCAACTGAATCAAAGGAGAAACAAAACTACTCAAAATACCCCAGACAAACCAATTCTCCCTTTTTTTTACTGTGTTGCTTTTTGTTCAGGGCAGGTGCTTGGTTTAGCTTGAAGCACAGCTGTGCACAGAGCTGTGCCCAGACAGTCAGACCCAGCAAGGAACAGGAGGTGCTTCAGCAGGGCTGCTGCTGCTAAAGCTGAGCCTTTTTTCAGGCCACAATGATCTTTTGTAGGGTCCTACAGCCCCCTGTGGGACCTGCACCAGTCCTTCACACCTGCACTCATGCAGTGAAGCAAAGGAACTGATCTGAGAAAGTCTTGGGTAAATCCATGTACAGCTGGCTCCACTGTGTATTTGTGCTGTAACTACAAGTGCTTTTAACAGCACACAGAGCAAGATGAATAAGAGAAACAGGAATATGTCAGCCACCATTGCCAAAAACTCTTTTATGAACTTTTATTACACCCTCAGGTGAACGTTGACACATTAACCACTCCTTACATCATCTCTCCCCCTGCATTCTGGTTATGTGTTAAATTTCCCCTTTAGGACTTCTAATGTCCACTTTAAATCCATTAGTCCTGCTAACAAAACTGAGGTTATGTACTACTTCCTCTACTCTCTCTCACAGATTTATCCAAGCCTAACAAAATGCTTTTTTTTTTATGACAGGTTCTCTCATTTCAGATTCTCTTCCTAGCACCTGTTCCAGTTCTAATTTTTCTTACCAAAAGCAACCAGAACTGTGAGTAGAACTCCAGATGAGGTCTTAGCAACAGTTTGCACAATGTTAACAATGTTTTCTTCTCTGCTGGAAATATTGTGCCTGGTACACAATCCTGTATTTGCCTTCTTGACACGAACATCCTTGAGCCACCTACTACAGCTGTGTTCTTCTGCTGAGTTGTTTACAGCCAACCAGCCTCAGTCCACCCCAAAGGTTTACTAGTTTTTCCATTCTCAAGTGGTGAATCCTCTTTTAGAAGTTCATAATTTCCACTACTAAAGTCCTCCCTGCATAGTGTCCACGTCCTCCTCTGCCTTATCCTCAAATGCTGCATTGAAAGAAAGATACCTTAACTGCAATAGTACAGTTCAATTTAGCATTTTTTCATTTTAAAATAACCTGATAGACATCTAATCCAAAACTGGCCAATGACAAACCTTAATTTTTACACTACTTCTTCTATGAATGCGCTGTGTTCATTTCTTCTTTAATCCAATATGGACTACTTACATTTATCATATTGCTATCTTTCTGTTTTTTTAAAAAAACTCCAGCAACCCAAAGTACAAAAGGGAAGTCAGAGAGAAGCAGTGGAAGATCTGATTCATAAAAGGGTTTTTCTCATTGTCTGGAATACACCAGCCCTAATTCAGCTGCCCCAACACTGCTGCCTTACAAAATCAGAAGCTTCCTATATGTTCAATACAAAGGACAAAGGTACATCTAACTTGCACGGGCCACTACAGAAGGAGAGCAGAAATGTAACATTTTTAATGGAAATAATCTCATTTAAATATTGTTATTATGTCTGTGGTAAGTTTGACAGTTCCTCAAAATTGAAAATGTATCACCTTTATATTGCACTATATGCAAAAAAAATCAGCAATTCTTTAGGGGCCTCTCTGTTCCCCATGTCTGACTAACAACAAAACTCCCACTTAATGTGCTACCACTACACAGTAAAGTCTCAACTTGAAAGACACCAATGGTCAAACAAAATAGTATTTTTATAATGCACACATAGACCTAAACAGAATTTACTCTGATAGTCAGTTCAATCAAAATTGCTTCCTGTACAGCTCAATATTTAGTTTTATTAAAAAAAAAAAAAAACAAAAAAAACACTACAAAACCAAACAAAAAACCAACTCAGTTCAGCCTGGCTGTCACTAACAAGCCCAGGCTCAGGGATATTTCTATGTGCATGCCAACTCACAAGACCCTTTGGAACCAATAAACAGAAGTTATTGAGGCCAGAAAGAGAAACCAAGTTTTTAAGTGAGAAAGTTCTCCACTGCAGCACTGATCAGTAAAGCTAAATCATCTGCAACATCTGGATCCAGACAGACTTTTTTGTACTTCTTACAGGAGTGTGGCCTCTGAACTGCCAAAAAAATTAATGTGCTGGAAAAGGGAAAGTATCTTGAAAAGAAAGTCTGTCTTGTATGTTTCAAAAGTATTAAATTTCATAAGTTGTCATCAAAATCGTGTATGAAACTAAGGAAAGCATAAATACTTGAGGTTTTCTTTTAAAGATATTGGAGAACTTCCAGTATTTCAGAAATTGAATTTATGACTCAAATCATCAGCCTTTAGGGTCATTCATAACATTTTGAATTATGGAAGGATTATGGGATTTATTAAGAACATTCAGCTGAATATTGGGCAAAAAGGTTTCTGGTTATGATATTTATAGGAGGTTATTGAATTATCTTTCCAGGAGAGAAATGAATGAATTCTGACCTCTTAAGGTCTGAAGCTTTCAACAACGTACTGATGTGAAAAATCTGTGACAGATGAGGAAAATTTAGTTTCTCTATCTGGATCTGCTGGGTTTCTGAACCATAATTTCTTGTATTTTTACTTATTTAAGGCATATAAACTACTGTTTGAAGTCATGGTGTATTTTCTGGTTTGGGATGGGTTTTTTAATATTTTTTTTAAAGTATAGATTATATTTCAACAGTATAGGAATCTCTGTAAGAAAAACATCAGTCTATACACCATCTGTACCAGTTCAGCCTTTTCCTACATTGAAATAAGTTAATTTTTAGTAGTTTATTTGGAATTGGACTTGATGATCCCTGTGGGTCCCTTCCAAATCAGAATATTCTGTGATTCTCTGAAATATTATCTTTCTTGCTAACTTCAAAAATTAAATTAAAACTATTATATGACTCTACAATTCTTGGAAAAAGCTAATGCAGCTATTAGAAAAAAATTTGAAACTGAAAAGAACTATTCACCTAACTAAATAGCTGGATGGTAAAAAATACCCTTCCTAAGTATTTAAATATGAGACACCAGCTTCTTGTAAAACAACTGTTCATGAATTTTAAATTCAGCTCTTCCCTTCATGTGCTAATGTAAAGTTTGAGGTCTCTCCTTAGAAAAATCTTGTCATTATGAAGACTCAGCCATACAGAATCTCTCATATTAACTGCAGGACAATTATTCCTGGGTGAACTATAACCACCTACATGACAATTATTAGTACACATGCAGCATAATGCATTACATGATCATTTCACAACTTCTTTATTAAAAAAACCACAATGTTGTCTAATGGCTAAACATTTAACGGAACTGTTAACTGAAACTAATTTAAGTTTAATTAATTAAGTTTAAGTAAAGCCTTTACTTAAAAGCCACATAATTTTTTTTTTTTTTTTTTTTTTTTTTTTTTTTTTTTTTCCCATTACTAACAGGGAAAGCTGCCTGGATGAATTTCCCAGCGAGCTCTGAGCACAGCTGGACTGAAGTTTGTGCCAGCACCACTGTGAGGAAAGCCCAGGGAGCCAGCGACCTGCCAGGAGAGGACAAGGGTTTTACTACTGCTTTTCAAAAAAGACCAAACAACAAATTACTCCTGGAAATACAAAATTAGCAGGAATCAGAGCACTGACTCCATCTGTGCACAACCACATAAAGTGCACACACACACTGAAACATCCCAAAATAATCCTGCAAGTGATTATTTGACCTTTGGGACATTGACAAAAATAGGAAGCTGAATCCATGGTCCAGGTCAGGAACAGCATCTGACATTTCACCAGTTTCCAGCTGCCCTTCACTTATGTTCAAGGATGAACAGTGAAATGAGGCAGCTAAGCAACACCCTGGTCCATGAGTACATCTCAGTTTGTTTCCTTACATATTCTCACAACAAAAAGCAAAAAGTCGAAGTATTCTTTCAGTCCCGTCACTTCAAATCAAACTAAAAGTGATTTCACCTGAAGTGATAAATGCTGTGGTTCCTTATTTGGACCACAGAATCAAATTCCTTCCCTAAATTACTGTCTCAAAGCACCAAAACACATGTGCACTGATGTTCTTAAAACAAAAAACATCCAGTGACACTGGTAGAAGTCCTGAAGAAGAACTAGGAGATTGTTCAATAAGAAACTTGCTGCTGCCTATTTGAGGCATTCCCAAACGCTGCTCATTTGGCTGCCACAAGCAGCTGGTGCTGCTGTCACTGGAAAGGAGCCCAGCAGCAGAAATGCAGCTTCCAGCTTTGTTCTAGGCTCTACACACATGGAGAAATAAGCACATCTCCACACCAACTCCCCTGGCAGTTAAAAGGAAAAAAAAAAAAAATTCAGCTACTTCTCTGGTTTAAATGATGGCACATTCTTGAAGCTATGAAGAATCCCAAGTAATCAAAAAATAAGGTTACAAATGTGAACAAAACCAGGATTTAAAAGTGCCAATTGCTTTTGGACTAATAGTATGTACCTACACTATGGAACCCTACCACAGCAGCCTGCTGCTTTATACTAGAAATTGCATTGCAAATTCAAGTCTAACCATATTTTTAGATGAATTGAAGGCTACACAAAACAGAGCCAGAAGTTAACTGCTAAGAAAGGCAACATTTAGGAAAAAGTGAGTGAGGAGAAAAGCACTGGCAGTTGATGATGGGGGAGAGGGAAATGGGAAGAAGAAATCAAATTGTCATACTATATTTTCTTTATTATGCTTCTCTAGTCAAAACAATTTGAAGAGAGAGAAAAAGAGAAAGACAAGTGCTAGAGACTGCAGAGAATACAGAGCATTGCTCAGCCACAGAACACAACTCCAACATGTTGGCATGCTTTTCAAATAACTGTACAACTCTGCTTGTAAAGAGGTAAAAATATAAATACCCAACACCTGATACTTGGGGTGACACAAGTGCAAGTGAAAACCAAAACCCAAGCACCACCAACTTTTAGGAAAGCTTATGATGGTAGTTATTCCCTTTAAACACTCATCCAGCACTTTCTGTGTCACAGTAACTGGGCAACTGCTTATGTAGCTGAAGTTGACAGCAAGGGTTTATTTGGCTTTTAGGAGCACAAGAACAACTCTGGTGGCCAAGGCCTGTTAGGAAGGGACAGGTTCCACAAAAGGAGGACAAAGCAGTTGTGCCAACAGGCTGCTCACCCTGGAAAAGGAGCACTTTACACTGATGTGCTGTTATGGGCTGGAGAGAGTTAATTTTCTTCATAGTAGCCAATATGGGGCTATGTTTTGGGACTGAGAGGGAAATCAGGAGCAAAGCATAATGTCTCACCACTCTCACTGCAAAGAATGCCCAAACTTATGTCCAATCTTAACCTACTCTATTTCAGTTTAAAACTGTTGCCCACACTCTTGTCACTACAAGCCCTGGTAAAAAGTCTCTCTCCATCTTTCTTATAAAAGAGAAGTCCCACTTTAAAGTACTGAAAGGCCACAAAAAGGTCTCTCTGGAGCCTTCTCTTCTCCAGGATGAAGAACCTCAACTCTCTTTGCAGCAGAGGTGATCCAGCCCTCTGAGCATCTGGACTCATCCAACATGCCCATGTCCTTCCCATGTTGGGGACCCCAGAGCTGGATGCAGCACTGCAGGTGGGGTCTCCCCAGATCAACTCCTCCAACGAGTTATGGCTTCACTGGAACCTCAGCAAACTGCTGAAGATTGAAACTTTATTGTTGATAGTACTAAAGTAAGTTTCTAATTAAAATGAGCACATGGCAACGTATTTAAAGCAGTGGTTCCTGCATACCATGAGAATTTCCTATACTAAATGCTCTGGTAAAACTGCTGTAATATTCAAAACTCACTCAAAACAGCAATTTCAAGGAGATACCCAGGCTAGATTTAGCCTTTCCAAGGGTTGAATGAGTACATTATTTATAATATATATTGGCTTAGATATATGTGATGCATATATTCACACCCCAAACCTCCTGCCATATATGCACACATAATTAAAATGTGGTATACCAAAACAATTCAAATATATGTTCCAGTCAAATCTTTTACCACCATTCTAAAATCTACACTTCTTCTCTGAAAACTATGTGCATCTGAGACTGCATTACTGAGCCATCATTAAGTAGTTAAGATCATTTTTCTATATTTAATTCTACTGGAGTTCTTATTTTTCAAAGACCAAGTATGCAAGATACCAGACCAAGTTATTGCCTCCTGAAAAAATAAAAACCCAAACAAAAAAGCCCGATAAGAGCATATTAAGTTTTCAGTTTCATTCACTCTTGCATAAAATGCATGTCTGAGGTATCAATTTCCCCTACTTTAAAGTTACATATTTTTATTATTATAGCACACCAGCACAAAAACATCTGACACAATGGGTCAACAATGAGGTAAAACCCCAGTAATTTAACTGATATTAAATGTGATAGTGTTTGGAAGCCTTTATCAACAATGTAGTGCTGATCAGACAACAAATTGAGCCTTCCTGTAAAAGTTAGAGCTAAGCAAAATTCAGCAGTCACAGACCTTAGTTCACTAAAAGAGAGAAGTGCTCATGTCTGTGAAACACACCAAGATTTAACTCCGCGGAACAGGAGAAGCCCAATTCAGCAGGACTGACTTTGATACCTCATATCAGCTGCTAAAACCTCTTTCATTAGTGTCCTGTGTTCTTTACTCTTTTCACCATTAGCTAAAATCTGCACATTAGCACAAGTAGAAAAAAATTGACTTTTTCTGTTTCTTCAGGAAAGTTAAAGAAGTAAATCCCAGTCAAAGTGTAAACTCAGTGCACTGCTGAAACATACCATTCTTCCTGACAATTACTGATGTGTAATTCTCAAAGATCACTGTCTTTAGCACATGGAAAACTCCACTACTGCAAACTGCAAGCTAAACAGCAACACAAGGAGCCCATTCCAGTTTCATGAAGTTTGTACTCATGATTTATAATAAAGAGTTTCTTTAGTCCAGCACAGACCTGGATTTTTGGTTAGAATGCACAGTTATGTCCCATCTCCTCTGTTTCACTATCAATCTTTCCCATCTATTGACAAAGGTTTAGCTTCAGATCACAATCTAACAACAGGCAGTGCTACACAAATATTTTAATCAATATTTATATGTTGTGCATCAGATCTTTATCTGGGAACAACAGGCCCCGAATTTAAGTTAAAAGAAAATTCCTCTACAGACAGCAGAAGTGAAACAGAAGAACACATTTCAAATACAGACTATTTGCAACAGCTGAGAGTTACTTAAATCCAAAGACATAATATAACAAAAAAAAAAGAAGTAAAAGAAAAAAAGAAAATTATCTGAGTACCACAGCAGTCTCATTTCCAAAGTTCTTACAGAAAAGATGTGCTAATGGCTTTGAAAACTTGATATGCTTCCACAATGATAAGCACAGATATTGACAAGAGCTCACTGCAGGTTTGCAATGATATCTGGTACTCACAGCCCCTCTCCCTGGCTAAACCCTTGATATCAGCTACAGAAATAATAGGGGACATCACTCCTCCACCTCTTGGCTCTTCAGGAGCTGTGAGTGAAATGCAGAGCTACAGGACCTTGCCATCTGCCAACATGACAAAGGAGAGTCCCTTCCTTTCTTTTTCAAAATTTCCCTTAAAAACCATAAACATCTTAAAAGCCACATGATAGCCTACATAAATTAAAGTTTCCAATTGCTCTACTGAGAGCAAGTAAGGCCAGTTTGGGAGAAGAAAAAAAGCAGTTTGGGAGATGAAAAAAGCAGTTTATGGAGTTTTTCATTTGGAATTCAAGCAGTCCTGTATACCAACAGAGAAAAAGGTAGCTCCTGTGCTTTCATGTACACTAGCAAAGAAATATAAGTATCACAAATTTACCAACAGAGAAAATACAAATGGATGATGCTCCTTTTCTTACAGCATTCTAGTCTTCTGCTGTTTGCAAAAAGTTATGCTGAAAGTTATGAAAACAAATAAAGCTGTGACTACAGCAACAGATGAGAACCTGCTTGGACCTCCCTCTTATTAGAACTTCATAGTAAGCTCTTAAAATTCTTCTTCTCTCCAAGGTCATGAAGCTTAACATGACACTTCTTTGGTTGTCCCCCTTGCAGCACTCAGAACTATCACATTGTCTTGAAATCTTTAGAAAAAACCTCCTTCAGTAATTTACTAATAATGCCTTATTAATGAAGACACTTCCTATAAGCAAGAGCTACAGTTTCAGTATAAGTTTTTTCCCAATTTTTTCCCCACATATTTGGGAAACAATAAAAAACTCACCCTTGAAAGCTAAACACTAAAAAAAGTCAATTACTTGCAGGTTATCAACTGCAGTTCCTGGAAATTCATTGTTTTCCATTTTAAGCTGCCTCTGCCTTGCACAGAGCATTTCTTTGAACCTTAAGATCAACACAGGCCGCACCAAAATGCTTGAACATTACAGCTGTGACTGAATGACAAACCTAAATGCACAAAACAAAGCTTAAGGCACAAAAACATTCACATTGCATCTGAGCAGAAGCCTTTCAAGCCTTTCAAGCAACCTTCCTTCCCAGGAACACCCAGAGAGCAGCTTGGGCATTGGACAGACTGCAGGAGCAGCTGCCCTCAACGCATTAAAATAACCAACAGAGCACAAATTTACTAAAAAAGGAGTATAAACATTTTCATACATGCCTTAGAGTAATTTAAATGCAGTTTAGGTTTTTGACGGTTTTGGGTCAAAACCAAATACCACCAATAAAAAACTCTATTACTTAACATGGATTTCCAGCACAAGCAGAGAGCTTTCCACTCTTATGTACCTCCTTTACACGCAAGCAGATTATTTTGGCCAGACTTCAATGACTCTTTTCTGTGCTCTGCTGCACCTCTGGACATTTTACATGAGTAGAAAAGTTGGGGAGATGCCAAAAGTGAGTCCAGCTGCCACCTGGACTATGCTTGATGAGTGTTTTAAGAAGAACTATTATACAGGTAATCAGGAAATGGGGAAATCCTGTCCTTCCACTTCTGCCAGGTTGTTCCTATCAGCCTGGGCAGAGGTGTGGCCACAGGGATGAGACAGGTAAGGAATGGACCCAGAGAAAAACAACCCTTCACAAAGAACTGGGCTTTTATCAGTTGGTTTTCAGTTCTTTTCTGGCCCTGGAATGATCACCTCTTTCAGAAACAGATGTTACTTCAATCAGATTGAAACAAAGAAAGGAGAACACAACTTGAGTGCTTGCCAATGTTACAGGACAAAAGATTGTTAGCAGAATCAGGCAGGTCTCAAAAACATTGGAAGAATCTTATTTACAAAACAGGTTTGGCTTCTCTTTTATACTGATAGTCTTCTATTTTACACTAATTCAAATTACACTAAGATTACTCCAGCCAGAAGCTTAATGATGAAAAGTAAAGCTAAGATCTCACTCACATAAAAGCAAAATTGACATCCCATGACTTTTGTGTCAGAAGCTAATTCACTTTTGCCAAAAGTTTAGATTCAAAGAGTTAACCTATCATTCAAAACCACGTCTAAATTAGTTGAGAATCATGATACAAAATGCTGAAACAAAGTCTGTTTGCTGTTCCTATAGCTAGTAAAAATCCTGAAATTTTAATGTTTTAGTATGCAATGAGAAGATCACTAAAAATCTCTCCAAAACATGTATTTCATTATCAGTTAGATAACCCACACTGCTCTTCTGTAATTATGCAAGTTCAGAGGTTATTTTAGGCATAACACCTACCTGGAAAAATCTCCCAAGTCACAAGCCAAACAGAAAATAACTTTAAGTGGGCACTATTTGGCAGACTTTCCAATATGTACTACCATGTAAACAAGTTCCTAAATGACGTGCACAAACCCCTTCTTTTAGAAGACAACCAACTATTTAAAGCAATCCAGTGTTATTTCCCACAGATTTTATACCACTTGTATTTTCCACATTTGTTTCCATATTTGTTTTTTAACTCTAAAGTGCATTTCTCAGGTGGGAAGTGACCTCTGGAGGTCATTTGGTCCCAGCCCCTGCTCCAGCAGGGCCACCTAGAGCCAAGTGCCCAGAACCATGTCCAGGTGACTTTTGAGTATCTCCAACAATCAAGAATCTCCCTTGGCAATGTGTGCCAAGCCTTGGGAGCCCTCTCAGTTAAAAAGTGTTTCCTGGTGTTCAAGTTTGTGCCACTGCCTCTGGTCCTGTCACTGGGCACCACTGGGAAGAGCTGGGCTCAGTTCTCTTCAAACCCTCCCTCCAGGTATTTGTAGACATCAGTGAGATCCTTCCTGGGCCTCCCCTTCTCCAGGCCCAACAGGCCCAGCTCTACAGTAATGTCACACTATTTACATAATATAATGCACAGTACATTAAACCACATTGTTTTGTTCTGTTAACAGGACACATTAAGTTGTCTCTTCACATCTGTGTTGACGTCACTCCATCAGGTTTGTCTGAGTCTTGACACATCACAACCAACATCTGGGCTGTCACAAATCAAAAGCTGTTTGTCAAGAGCTGTCTCATCCTGGCAAAATTCAGTCACAAGCACACAGAGAGCAGAATAGTTCCCCTGGAAAAATCAGGGTAAGGTAATATCCCCACCAATTTTTTTCCAGATGATAAAACCCCTTAGTAAGATTTACCATATTTATGTCTGTCAAGATAAAACTTCAGGGTCAAAAGAACAAAATTCTGTGGTTTCTTTTTGAAATCTTGCCTGGCTACCACAGGATGCTGCACTGAGATAATGCTGTGAAGTCCAGAAACCCAGCAAAAGGAGAGTCAGTTAGAAAATTCTTCCCTGAAATTATAAAAGCATGTAAGAGCAGTTTCAAAGGTATTCTTCTAATTTGAGATATAACCAAAATGTGATAAGGTTTAAATTTGTCCAAGCTAACAAAGACAAACCCACGTGCTTTCCCTCTGAGTGCCAGAACTACACATCTTTTAAAACACCTCCAGGGATGGTGACTCCTCCACTTCCCTGAGGAACCTATTCCAGTGCTTGACAACCCTTTGAGTAAAGAATTGTTTCCTAATCCAATACAAATCTCCTCGGCACAACTTGAGGCCATTTCCTCTTGCCTTCACTTGTTGCCTGGAAGAAAAGACCCACTCCCACATGGCCACAACCTCCTGTCAGGAAGCTGTAAAGAGCAAAAAGATCTCTCCCAAGCCTCTTTTTCTCCAGGCTGAGGCTCCACAGCTCCCTCAGCTGTTCCTCATGAGATTTGTGCTCCAGACCCTTCCCCAGCTCCGTTCCCTTCTCTGGGCTCGCTCCAGCCCCTCAATGTCCTTCCTGAACTGAGGGGCCCAGAACTGGACACAGAATTCAAGGTGTGGCCTCAGCAGTGCCCAGTACAGGGGAACAGTCACTGCCCTGCTCCTGCAGGCCACCCCATTTTTGATTCAGTTCCAGATGCCATTGGCCTCTTTGCCACACTGACAGCTTTTTTTGCCCACCAGGCAGCTTTCCAGCCCCTCTGCCCCAAGCCTGGAGCACTGCCTGCAGTTGTTGTGACCCCAGTGCAGGACCTGGCACTTGGCCTTGTTAAACCTCACTCAATTTGCCTCAGCCCATGGCTCCAGCCTGTGCAGATCCCTCTGCAGAGCCTTCCTGCCCTCCAGCAGATCAACGCTCCCACCCAGCTTGGTGCTGTCTATTAACTTCCTGCAACTCCTGTCCAGTCAAAAACTCACTTCAAATTCTGTCCCAGAGCCCAAGTCTACATTAGCAGGATGTGCAGTGCAATTGGAACAGACTGGCAGAACAAAGTACTGAGAATCCAAACATTCACACTGAAAGTGTCTTCAAGGGTCTTGCTGTGAACTAGGGTTAGTCTGGTCCCATGGACTTAGCACCCAGTAGCAGTGGAGAGTATTATGTTCACCTTCAGAGTGCATTATTCAGCTTAGTTTAACACAAAACTAAATCAGTTCTCACACTCTGAGGTCACCCTACCATATGAAATGCAGCAAAGCACATTAAGGTTGGATGATCAAGAGACTTAATTGAAAAGAGCACTCATGACCTGAGAAAAAAAGAAAAACCAGCAATGGAGACACACCCATACTGCAGGTCTGCTGATTTAAAAAATACTTCTCTGTTACAAAGAAATCTAAATCTCACATTGGCAATGGAGAAAAATACATCACATACTTCAAACAACCTACACTGCAAACAGAAAGGGATTAACAGTGTTCTATCTTTCTTGCCTATTTGTTCTTGGGGAAAGGTATGCTCATTTTCAAGTACTAGACTGGTAAATTTTGAAGTGTTTTAAAATTCTTCGAAAAAGGCAAGAAAAGTCATATGGTTTACACAGTTCTGATAAAGCTCTGTGTTGATACCCATCCTCTTCTCTCAAACACCGTTAAGAATTAACTGTGATATATAGTGATGTGATATGGAAACATTAAGTCATACCATTTTTAGGCAGACATCTGGAAAAAACAGTAACTAAAAAGAAAAAATATCAGACAAATGAAGAATCTTAACAAATATTAAAAATTTAATTCTTTCCCTTTGAAGAATTAATATATGAAGCGACTGAAGAGTTCAATTTGCTCTTTCTCAAATTTACATTGCGTAATTAATCTCCTGATGTTCCTTTCTTTTTTTTTTCTGAATTCACAAATGGAATGCTAAATTAACTTCAACATTCTGATGCTTTGGCAGCAATCTTCTAAAAACATTCTAATAGGAGACACACCATGTAACCTATGGGCAGAAACAGTTACACTCCTTTTCACATTTCCAGTGTCCCTCGAACCTATTTCCTGGCTTTTTTTTAGGATTACAGGTATATGCCCTGAAATATAATAAATACAGTTGGAGCATCTGGAGGGCGAGATGCATGCAAGTTGTATGAAATCTATCCATGTTCACAGTATCAGTATTAAAACACAGATATATAAAGAAAATTACTTTAATTGACTCACATTCTCAGTACTAGTTAATAATGGCACCATGTTGGTAACTGTTGTGGGTTAACCCAGCAAGGAGCAAACACCACACAGGCACTCGCTCGTTCCCCAGCTCCCAGTGGGATGGGGGGAGAAAAAAGGAAAGTTGTGGGTTGAGATAAAGACAGTTTAATGGGACAGAAGCAAAAGGGGAAATCAGTATTAATAGTAATATTATAATTATTATTTATTATTATTACATGACAAACGAGTGATGCACAATGCAATTGCTCACCACCTGCTGACTGATGTCCAGCCAGTCCCTGAGCAGCAGCCTCCAGCCACCTTCATCCTCTGGTTTATACACTGAGCACCATATGGTCTGGGATGTCCCTTGGGTCAGCTGGGGTCAGTGTCCTGCTTGTGTCCCCTCCCAGCTCTCTGGGCAGCCCCAGCCTCTCCCTGGTGGGATGGGTTGGGGGGCAAAAAGGCTTTGACTCCCTGTAAGTGCCGCTCAGCAAGAATGAACACCAGTGTGTGACCAATATCCTAAATCCAAAACACTGCACTGTACCAGCCACTAGGAGGAAAATCAACTTTATCCCAGCTGAAACCAGGCTAGTGACCAATACAGAGAGAGGTTTTCCAAAAATGACACTGTAGAAAGTGGGATTTGTTTAGCTGTACACTACAGAAGTTTGTAGAAGTTTTGGTCTCAGGCAGTGCTGCTCAAGTTACAGATTTGATGTGCTTTTTTTTCCCCTCAGTTAACATCAGGATGTATGAATCTGCTAACAACAGAGATGTTTCAGCTAGTAAGCAACTGCAGTACGTGCCACAAAACCAACTAAATCAGCATACAAATCATTCTGTTCTTCAGTTTGGAAGTCAGACTCAAAAAGCAAAGAGCAAGCTGCTGTAAGCAGTGCTCAGAACAAAAGGTATTGCACTGAATGCTTGATCAGCTTTGAACTGCAGAGCTATGTACAGATAATACTAGAAACAAAATCATGTTAGAAATTTAAACCACAGACCTGTTTTGCTGGTAAAATCAATAAGCCAAGTTTGCCACATATAACATTTCTCAATTTATTAGTACCAGCAGGGCACAGTTTTTATTTAAAACAATGCAACTCATTGAAAGAATTTTTTATAATGAAAATGTCAATCCTAAGTTACGTTCCAATAACCTTGAGATACACGATATTTACTTCTATGTATTTAGAAAAGACAACACAGAATTCTATTTGAGCAAGATGTAACTCAATTTACTGTGAACTGCAGGTGTAAAGCAAGTCATAATCCAGAAGGGGTGACATCTCTTAAATGCCTGTACATCTGAACTGCAGTCCTACTGCTTATCTGAATGACAGGCTTATTGTTAATAATATTAAAGAAATTAAACAAACACTTCTAGAAACAGTGTAATATGTCCAGGCCATAACAGCTTTGGAAGAATAGTGTTTGTAGGAAGAAGTTATGCAAGTTTTACTCATACAGGTTAAAAAATCATATAGACAATACTTCCTCTACCAAGTTCTGAGAGAAGAGTTTAATGTAACTCTAATCCCATAACAACATGCATTTTACTGATTGTATTTCAGTTTTGTTAGACTATTTTAGCATGAACAAGCAGTTATTCTAACAATACTCAATTTCCAAAACACACACCAAGTCTAAGGCCAAAATCCTTGCTCCAACTATTAAAAATACGAGGAAACGAGTAGTTCTGTCTCAGAAACAAAATTAAGTAGCTCTCACTCACTCACAAAATTTCACAGACAGGAATGATTACATTAAACGACACAAAGAGGGGCACTCTCTCCTCTGGTCCAGCTGGAACCATCTGTCAGTGGCATGGACACGCTAGAAAAGCTACACACAAAAGAGGAGTTTGGAGAACAGGAGTCTGCATATCTAACACAGAAAATACGATGCTACTCTCAACAGTCACAACAAAATAAAGCCCCTTGCAGAGCTATGTATTTTAATTTGAGACACATTGAAAACTAAATACACAGAACTAAGTTCTGCACATATTCCTTATGGTCACCTAATTCACTTAATGTGATTTCATTACTTGAATCATTGCAGAGCTTCTGTAAACATAATGTGGCTCTTCAACACAAAATGCAGACTAGTTTAGGAGGACTGTATGTTGTGTGTGTTTGTGAGGTTTTGTTTTGTTGTGTTTTTGTTTTGTGGGGTTTTAAAATTGTTTTTGTTTGATTTTTTTAAACAGACTAACATTTAGGTCACAGTTTGTGAACAGGACAAATTTTTTTTTGCTTTTAGAAGATTATTTTAGTATTATTTTGAGATGTATTTCAGCCATTGAAGATGATGTATGGACATCAGTTTGTTATAATAAACAGTGCTAGTACAGCAATTTTTACAGCATGCAATAAAGTTACCTGGAAATTGTATAGGAATTCTACAGGCACTTTAGTGATCATTAGCTGTTTGGTACACATTCACATCTAGTTTTATGCAGTATCACAAATAACTCTTCAGTTTTGAAGAGAAAGATTAACAGATCCATAAGGAATATAAGTAAAGCAGTTACAGTGAAAGTTATAAAGAAAAATTCAGCGTTAAGAAAGTTGTCATTGTGTCTAACTTACACCATTGTGCTTGCAATCAAAAACAGTGGCACTGTTGGTTTCTGTTAAAGAACCACTGCTCACTGGTAGCTGAACTGGAAACTATTTCATTTCTGCTTTCACTTAATTGAGAACGGTCTCGCCATTCATTAGCAGCATCTGCTCAGGCCACAACCTTGGGTTCAGAGAACCTTAAACACAAGAAACAAAACCACTAAAATTACTGTCCAAGGACTATGCTGTAAAGCACTACCCCATGCAGGACAAACCCACTTAAACAGTGCCCATATTAATAAGTTACACCATTCCAAAACAACAGAACCTGATTAATTATAACACTCATTTGCCTCTGCTAGTGATGATCCCTATCAAGAATCTCTTAAACACAGAGGTACACAGAGCTCCCAAGACTATGCAAGGTTGCAATGACAAATGTTAATTTTTCTCCATAATGTTTAAATTTATATATGATATTTTTCAAAGAGACAGATTAGACACCCTATAAATTATGTTTACACATACTCAGTATACAACAAACACAGCTCTAGAATACTGTCCTTGGAAACAGCAATGTGGACCTGAGAAAATTGTATCTTTTTATTTCTCACTTATACTAGAAGAAAACTAGAGTTCTAGATAAAATGCCCAAATAATACATTCTCCAATTATTAGTGAAATTATTTTCTTTATTTACCTGAGTACTTGCCAAAGCAGGACTTGTCAGAATTGGCAGGGGGAACGTGCTCCTGAAATTAATTGCCTTTATGTACTGATATTAAAAGTATTTGCCACAATTATGTTACAAAACAGTTTTGTAACAGACTAATAGTATTTCCTATATCATGGCTGGTATTAAGGCTATAGCCATGTCCTTAAACCCCAAACAAATTACGTTCAGAGGAAATGCAAGCACACATTAATAACACTCACTGCACTAAGGAGCACGGATTAAAAAACCCCAACTTCTCCCAAACTGTAATTTGCTGCCATACTACTTTTCAGCTCACAAACATAATGAGATATTATTCATTTCCTAGCTGTTAGTCTCAGTAGTTTTGTTTTAAAATAAATTCTGTGTGACTGGGTTGCAAATCAGAAACAGGCCTTCATCTCCTAAGTGGTCGAGACTTCCAAGCAAGTGACTACTACAAGTAATTCCACTCTTTAGCAAAACCAGCTTACAGACAGCACATAACTGACAAGTTTCAGTACTGCTGGCAGCTGAACACAAATCTTGGCCCTGTTAATGAAGAAACTGCTTTGTCCCTCATCAAGTTCCTCCCTCTGTGTGTCACTGGACCATACAGAAATCAAGACAGGCTGCTTTGCACAAAACAATTACAGTGCACAGCATATCATCACAAATATATTTTTAATGGATAAGGCATAACAGACAACAATTCTGATGCACTTCAACCACTTTGTGTATAAGCATTTTAAGCAGATTCAGAAATTAATCTAAATAGTCCTTCTTTAAAGACCTAATTACTCATCAAATGCCTACAAGGTCATTTAAATGAGAGAAATAGCATTCTGCTCTCCTGAAAAGATTTTTAAATTCTGTCTCTCAGAAAGAAAATTATTTCTATCTGACACCCTGTTATGACCTTAACATTTCTCCAAAAATTTAAATGATGTATATAAACAGTTCAGGTGATCTCTGGTCTCCCATTCTTGTGTAACAAATTTTGAGGAAATTTTTTCCAATTACCACACAAGTCCAAGTATAATGTAACTATTGAAAAGGTATTTTACATTTACTCTTCCAGAGCTGCAAGTTTGGAGCAGGTGATCCTTTATGCTCTTTTACATATCAATTTTTACTTACATCTTTTTCAATCACTGAGGAAATTATAAATTACATCCATTGTGATGGGTGAAGCATGGTATACTCAGAGAAGAGCAGAACACTCCCTGGATATTTGACAATGAATTTATTCAACTAATTACTCAGGCATGCTGCTAACTCTTGAAGACTTTAAGAGCTGAAATCACTAGATGGATCAATCCCCCTCTCTCTTTTCCCATGACTAAAAATTTTACTTCTTATTTACTTTCACCACTGAAAAAAGGTCCATTTAAAAAGTGAGCTTACTCACCAGGTGGGTCTCCCAGACACACAGCTCAGGCTGTAAAGCACTCCCAAGCCTGTTAAGGGGCCTGCTGCCAAGGACTGGCTTTACATCTATTTATAGCATAAACATGGTGAAGGCCAGATAAGTCTTATTAGCCTATTTAACAGTTATTTGAAGATTTGTTTATTTAAGATGCAATAACTTAAAAATAACTGCATAAGCTTCAGTTTCTTCAAAACATTTTAAAGCTTAAGCAACACCCTGTTAAGTTTGTTACCAACACTACCCCTGAAAGCCTTTCACACCTTTAATAACTGCAGGGTATTGCTGCATTCAAGGACCTCATGAACTCCAACAAACTGAACGATCACAGCAAACAAGCCTTTCATTACATCACCTTCAAGTAAAAGCCTATATGTGCATACTAAATCAGCAAGACAAATTCAGGAACTAATACCTTTTTGTAACTGGATTTAAATAAGCTAATTTTGGTCTTTGGCACTAGGTCTCAGTAACAGGAGAGAAGCTTAAAATCACAAACCCACGTGGCTAAAACAGAGAGGAGTAAACATTACTGCTGCACAGATGTCATTGGAGGTAGAAAGATGCAACTTGGAAAAAGAAGAACGTGATGAAAACATTTTTAAAAAGAAAGAAAAATAATCTGAACTCATTTTATGTAATGGAGTGAAAAATATGGTACTTGAAGTGCATGGCAGAAAGGCAAACAAAGCTCTGAGAATCATTCATGGCCGCATTAGTGTAAATCAGTCTTAAGAAACAACTTCCTCTCAGGAAACACAAATTCCTGATTCACAATTAAGGCTGGGGGGAAGAAAAAAAGAAAAAGGAAAAAAAGAAAAGAACAAGCAGAACAAATAATGAACTGCAAGCAGCTGGGCACATTTTGTTACAGGAAATAAAACTATTAACGACGGTCCTTTTATTACACCTGACTTTCAAAGTAAGGTGTATCTTGGTATAACATCCCCCTGGTTTAAAACTTCAGTTTAAATTTCACTACCATTTGAAGGGGAGGAAAGGGGAAACCAATCCATAATTAGTGAAAATTAAATAATGGTTTTAGGTTAAGCTCATCTTTTCCCACTCCTGTGCAGAAGACTATTTACTTCTGGTTTAGCAACGGTGGTCCAAAGACTTAGTCAAATGTCTACGTTAATTTAGCAGAGTTTTAAGTGGAAAAGCTGCCTTGTACCCAGGTGTTTTACCTACTGTTATCGCCCTTCTTGAGAGAAGTCCACATGAAAAAACCAAGATGAACGTGCATGTTCATTCATGCTTCTGTGATGGATGCAGTGAAAGACAAGCTTTGAAAAACATTCAGTTTTTTGCTTCTCTTCACAATGCAAAATTAGAGCAGGCTGAGAAGTCGCTAAAACTTTGGTTTACTAGCACATAACTCCATGCAAACCTTGTCCATGCTCATAACTTCTACAAGAAATGTTAACTGGAATGTGGTGTTCAAAAGGAGGAAAACATTAGGATCCTTGTTAGCTGTAGCTTTATTGTCTTGTACCCTTTTAAAGAATGATTTATTTTGGTTGTTACCAGCTTTACAGAGTTAAACACAATAGCACCACACTGTGGGGGAAAGCACGGCCATATACACACAGTGAATGAGGCAGCAATTAGGAATTGAGACATCATAAGAAATGTTTCCAAATGTTTCGGAAGTTGTGTATGGCCCTCAGGTTTAGAAGGTTATGTAACTTTTAGTACTAAATGAAAGATCCAACTTAAGATTACAAACTTAAAAGGTGTATTACAGCCAGATTTTCAATGTATTTCTATCTCAGCAAACTTGAGCA
This sequence comes from Daphoenositta chrysoptera, assembly GCA_013397915.1. Taxonomy (NCBI): domain Eukaryota; kingdom Metazoa; phylum Chordata; class Aves; order Passeriformes; genus Daphoenositta; species Daphoenositta chrysoptera. The sequence goes on along the minus strand of VZRO01007591.1, from coordinate 137,391 downwards.
TGCAGAACTGTGAATCCCACTCCCACTGATTTTATAAACTGCAAGATATTGAATATAGTATCAGAGGCCATTCCACCTCAGAAACATCAAAAGCAGCTGCCACATGCAAACCTTGGTTGCATCCAATTAAAAATTCAATGCTTCAGCCTCCTGCTGAGAAAACTTGTCCCAGAGCTTAGAAAAACCATGAGGGAGTTTCTCTAAATCATATACACAGAGTAAGAGAATGGCTGAGGTTGGAGGGAGTCTCTGGAGGTCATCTGCTCCACCCCTCCTGATCAAGCAGGGCCACATAGAGTGAGCTGCCAAGAACCCTCTGCTTTGAACCATCTCCAGGGATGGAGACTCAGCAACTCCTCTGAGCAATCTGACAGTGCTCAGTCACCCTCACAGTAAAAATCCCAATATTTCCTCATGCTCAGTCCGTCTGGTGTTTCAGTTTGTGCCCATTGCTCCTCTCAGCCTCCTGGTGACACCCCTGCTAAGGCAGCCCAGGACACCTCTGCTCCTTTTTGACCACAAGGGTTTGTGGCTGGCTTGTGTTCACCTTGGTTCTCTGAGAATCTTATGGGACACATTTTTCAAAGGCCCTTCTGAAGTCCAGACAGACAATATCCTTTGCTTTCTCTTCATCTACCATGATATTTTTTTTCATAGGAAAAAAAACCCAAAAAGATGTGCCAGCTGTGAGTAGGGACCAAAGATCCTTGAAAACACTTGACAAATCAAGCATCTGATTAAATTTCAAACATTTGTTCCATGGGGACCAGCTGAGGAAAGTGAGCTTGTGTAGCCTAGAGAAAAGGAAGAGTAAAGGACTAACTGGCACTAATCTTTCAGCAACTAAGAGGTTATTATCAGGAAGATACAGCCAAACGCTTTGCTTTGATCCAACAGCACACACATAGTGATCATGCATGGCGTAACTCATTCATTTCTAAAACTTCATTCACTTATCTGAGTCCTCAAGCTTTTTTGTTTGTTTTGCCCAAGGAACAATGCAACACAAATCTTATTTATCCACTCTACTGCCTCTGGAATGATGGGTCACTAAACAGGAGAGAAAACTGCAACAGCAACAAAGGCTTACAGGGATATTCTTCTTTTTCCCACCCATAAATCTTCAGACACTGAAAGAGGCCAGCAGCAAGAGTTTGTACTGCATTCACACTATATAATACATTAAGCATCTCCAGTCTTATTAGTCTGAGGCAGAGGTGACAATGACCTGCTTCTTTCCAGCAGCATAAAAGACAGATAAAATCCACGGGGAGGAGGGACAGAGCACCATTTTCTATTGTTGACTGAATATAAATAACTGTCTGATTGACACAAAACCCCATCTTCTGACTAGATCCATACACTGGAATCTTCTTTTTCAGTGACAGATAAGAGCATCACACAATTCTATACAGACATGGAAAGCTGAATGGCATTGCTGTATCTTGCATATTTCTAAGAAGGAAATGTAAAATTACATTGCCTGATTTCTGCTAAGCCACTATACAAAAATACCATATGAGAAAGGGCTATTTTTTTTTATGTCTATACAGAAGGTTCTTTTACAGAAAAGCAGTGCTTCAGAAGGTAATTTTCAGGTCTATGTTTGTAAAATAAGTATTTCTACATGGCAGCATCTTTCCAAGAATGTTTAATCAGGCTCTTTCTTTGTAAAATACCAAAAGCAGCTGAAGGTGAATTCTATCTGTTGGTGACCTTGTACAATCCCACCCTTACTCAGGAACGTGGTGAGGACAGGATAGAGGAAAACACTGCCAGTTTAAAAGCCCTATGCTGATTCCTGTGCAACTCATTTAAGTCCAGACAGTAGACTTAAAAAGCCAGTCTCGTTACAGTATTCACACTGCACATCGCAGGAAATGGAGAAAGTGTCACACCCGCTAATTTTAGAAGTCACACTTACTAAGTAGTCCTGGATAAGTTTTTTAAGTTTGCAATGCTAGCAGGATTATTTTCTTTTTTTTTTTAACCAATGACTTACATTCATCATGTGGAAATGTTAACGAAGAACAAAATGCAAAGAATTTCAACAAGTGGAGAAACTTATTCTTTCAGAAGAAAGACAAAAGAAATACCAGTAGGTAGATAAATGAAATCCACAGGACTCAGAATTTTGATTTTAATACTGAATACATTGATCATTCAACTTCAGGAGACTAAAAAAAACCCAAAACCATCACACAAAACCCCACCTCAAAACACAAAAAAAAAACCCACAAAAAAACCAAACCAAACCCCTCCCCCTCCAAAAAAACAAACCCAAAAAAACCCCAAAACAAACAAAGGAAAGGTCTGCTCTGACAGCAAGATTTTAAGAAAAGTCTTGTCAAGAGGTACCGAATTCTGTATTTTCTGCACTGTCTCAAAGTAAGTCTGTCAACTGAGCAAGAGCTGCCAAATTTTGTCCAGTGAATGTCTTCAAGGTCAGTTGTGCCAATAACGTTTTCATATAATGTTAGCACGTTTGTATTAAAACCAAAAGGCCCAAGTGACTTTTAATTGAGAAATTCTATGTATTCACAAGACAGCTGCAGTACAATGCATGTGAACAGGATCAGGGAATCCAAGCTGGCAGAGAGCTGTCAAGCAGAGCTATAACCAAGTGCTGTTTCCTCTACTGGAGATGAACACTCTTCCATCCCTCACCCTGGGATTCCTGCAATTGTTCCCTAACCTGCTTTAGTCTGAGCCAGCTAGGCTAACAACACAGAATATTTGAAACATTTAAATTAACCCAGTTAATTTAAAATGAAGGGAGCTGTGCCTCAAGCACTGGAGACAAGGGAAGAGAAAAAATGAAGATTTAGAAGGAGTAATTTAATCAGTTAAAATATAAAGATTAAGAAACAGGGAAAATATAACTTGGGATGGCTGACAACAAGCAACTATTATCACACACTATTACCCCTGTGATTCAGCTCAGTACAGTTTCTGAAGTCAACATTTTTGTTCATAACTTATTTTAACATACTAAGAACCTCTACTGTGTTTGCTCTTCTGGCTAAATGACACACAAATAAAGAAATAAATCACTGCAATTAAAAAACATTCAACTTAAAAGCCATTGAATACTGAAGAATTGATGGCAATAACCTTGTCAAACATTCCATCCCTACTCATGAATCAGTCTTTGCACCATTCTGCATACTCAGCTTTGCTAAAATGGTCTCTCATGTTTGATTATCACCTCACTAATCCTAATCCTGCCTTTCATGATTCTCATCTTGCTTCCATTCCTCTTCCTCCTTCTCCGGCACCAGCTGGGTCTTTTCCACAACCTTTAGCTCATCTGGGATGTTTTTCCTCTCACCTCTACAAATATTCTGTTATTAACCAGCAAATTAATTTCTATTTGCTGCTGCTTTTCCGTCCCTCAACCCACTTTGTCTATCCTTGCAGGCTGGCAATCACCAGATCTCCTCTGGTTGTTTGTTCAATTTCACTTTCCAAACTTTGTTCCTTATTCCTTCCCATAAATCTACTTTAGTCATCTTTTTCCCTCTCCCTTCCTCCCACAGTCACCCTCAGTAGGAATCTTTCCCTCAGCAGCCTCCTATTCCAACTTCTGTTCCCCTTCTTTCTCATCCTGCAGGACAACCAAGCTGGACTATGGTCCAATTAAAAAACAAGCTTCCAAAATCCACTTGGCCAGGTTTCAATGATTCCTGCTCTCTCCCCTTCAGGAATAACAGAAAAAAAAGAAAATGCGTAACACTGAGAAGTTATAAATTTATTTTAAACTAGGATTTAGTTTTTAAGCAAAACATATACATTTTTCAGAGATTGTTACAGAAGCCCTAAAACTTGAAGTTCACTTGAAGTTCACTTCACTTACCAAAAAGCATAAATAATAAACCAGTCACATATTTAAAAGCTGCTGCAGGAACTCTTAGAATTATTATTTTTCCAGTGCATTATCTGTACCAATGACTGCTGTTTCCTACCTTTCCCATAAAACATTATAATACTGTCATTCTTAATGAGAAAACAAGGGTTTTTTTACACATTAAATTATATGCTCTAGAACATTTTTGCTTCTTCTTTTCTACAGTCTTCATTTCGCTGTATGTATCCTCCTTACAGAAGTTTTGTATGTTGGATCTAGAATGCAACTATAATCAATTTCACAGAATTCTAAGGACTGAATAAGTCTGTTTTCTTTAAATATTGGCATCTATTCTCCATCTTCCTTTTCCTACCATTTTTTCTGGATTTGTTAAAGCTCTCTTTATAACCCTCAATGATATTCTTCAATTTTTACCTCTACTACTTCTGTTATGATATACCTTTTTGTCTTTTTATACGAACTAAAACAGAGTTTTCTGTTATTGCACAAAAGCTCATCTGGAAAATTTAATAAACCAAACTGACTCTTCAAAGCAAAAAAAATCCCAAACCACAGAACATCAAATCAAAAATCAGCATTCCTAAGATGAACTGTACACAAACAGCCAGAAGGAGCACATCACACTTTCATGGACTGAAGTGCTCTTCCCTACAGCAGCATGGAACAAGATGAATAAACAACATTAGAAGCTCGAATCTGTACACTGCAGTTTCCTTCAAAGCCAAGAATACCACCTGAATTCCCCACTACCTGTAGAATTGTGTATTTTTGGGCACAGAATAACCCAGCTAGAACAACAGGATTGTAGAGCTCCACATCTGACTTACTGCTCCAGAATGTACCTATCCACTATTTTCAACACAATGTGAAATTAAGGTACGTAGGAAGCTTTAGAAAAGTACATAATAGCACCAGAACATTTACAAAGTGAACCACAGCCCACAACCAAGGCTCTGCCAGGCTTCTCAAAGTAGAATTTGGGCAAAACCTTTGGTCTAAACATAGCCCTGAATCAATTCCATTTAATACACAGATGTAGATTTTTCTTTGACAAAAGCAATGACTGGATTTCACCAATGACTTTAGCAAACACATTATGACTAAAGCTAATTCTGCACGGGGAAAAGAATTAAATGACATTTTAGAAATATTAAGCTCTTTTTTTTTTTTTAAAATGTAGAACTTCATCCCTAGAAAGTGCCTATTTACTCATATCAGGAAAAAAGCCCAATGACTAACTCAACGTCATTAAACCACAGATAAGTGTCCCTTTAGCTTGTCACAATATAAAAGCTCAAACTTTTAATTTGCTTTTATGTGTAATAACCCATAAGAGATGTGAATCTGTTTCAAAAACATCTGCACTGGGGATATTTGGAAAAACATAATCATTTTATTCATCTTAAAGCAGCAATGGCAAAATACTAATTAAGATAAAACTTGGCAGCTCAGTGTGGGTGATAGGTCCAAAAAAAGCAAGAATGACATCTTTTGCCTGGACAAAACAGCATGAAAGTATTTCAGCAGGTGTTTTTCTCTGAATATAAATTACTTTTTCTGATGCAAGGTACCTGACAGTTCAGTCATTCTTGAGACCTTCAGATAAGTTGAGGTGGGGAAAGCCCCAGAAAAGACTTAAAACAAATTCTCACAAAGTGTAACGTCCAGTTACCTCTTTAATAATAACAATAATAATTAAAGACAAAAAAAAAAGGCTTACAGATACCACAGTAAATGCATCTACCTGCCTCAAGTTTGGGTGCAGACAAAGCTCAGTCTTGGCAATGAGAAACTGGTAAAAGACAACTGAAATATGCTCCATGACTGGTGGTAAAAGCCTTCTGCAGACATGGCAGGAGATGATAAGTCTGACATAACCTTCAGCAGAAATGCAGCTTCAGTACAGTTACAACAAGTAGAAAAAAGTTTCAAGGCTGTACCACATGAACCCTCACAGCTGGAATAAGGTTGAATGCTGAAAGGAAGGTTTACTGCCAAGCAGTTTGTATAAAACTCAGGTTTTTTCCCCCAATATACTGAAAATTATGCTATGCACATGCTTTAAAAATAAGCAAATGAACAAACCCATTTTTGCCCCCACAGACAGTTATCAGCTTATTATAAAACCCTCTTGGGTAAGCTTAGGCCATATTTCAGAATTTAATATACTAATTAAAATAAGGACTTGCAGCAGCTAAGCAAGGTTTTCTTTAATCAGCTTGTTGAAGCATTCATTTCAATTCTACCCTAACCTTGCAAAAAAACAAGTCTGATTTATTCTACCTGAAGACCCAGTGACATGTTAGAGGGAACCAGGAAGAATGATGGTCACAATTACCTGCTTTTCCTCTGCACATTCAAGTGAGAAGCAGCTGAAGAGGTGTAGAACTGCCACCTGAACTCCCCTACTGATGGAGATCCCATTCCTGATTCCCAGTGCGAACACATCCTACAGACTGAACAATCAGAGCCCCCTTCCTCATTTTTAGGTTGAAGTGCAATGGAAAAGACCAAAGCAATACTCCACACCTCTTGAGATTCAGATCTTGCTTCTTCCCTTCCCTCTGGATGCAGACTTGGAATGCAGAATAAACCCAATCTCCTGTACACCTCGGATCTGTTCTCTCAAATAAAGAGAGGGTGATTCCCACCCCACCAATTTATTATGGGAATCTTCCTCAACACCAACTGCTAGAGCCAAAACCAGATCATATGGCCAGAACCAGAATGAAAACAATCCATGACAAGAGTGCTATAAAGGTATCTAGAAATCATTTTAGATAGCTCACAGATGTCACAGTTCAATTGTATGTCCAGGGTAGCAGCATTTGGGTTGAGCCACACTTACAAGATGGATTATTTCCATCTGTTTGCTCATTTTATCTCTTAAGGAGAAAGGACTCCCTTCATATGGCTAGAAAATTCCATTTTTACAGTCTTGTCCTTTCTGCAGGTATCTGTCCCAAACAAAGCTTTAAAACAATTGCTTTATGATCAAGGGTCTAGTCCAAATGTGACTTTAAATACAAGCTGGAGGAATACTACACCAAACTAAAAGAACTTTTAAAAAAAAAAGTATATTCAAAACAGCTAATGACCTCCTGGTCCTCCTCTAAATGCTTTATGTTTTTGATCATTCAAGAAAGGTGCTGGTCTGGTTCTCAACAAATGAATTTCTGCACATGACACTCAAGGGATAGATAATTGTGTTTATTGTGATACCCCTCTGTGACAAACTAGATTCCAAGTACCACTAAGGCAGCATCACTGAAAGGCCCCTTCCCCCACTAATGTTTTCCAGCACGTGACAACCACAAGTAATCAATCCATTGAGAAACAGAAAATACTTGTCTGGGATATAAAAAAAATTGTATAATTTGTGCTTTCCTTCCAAAGATAAAGACATGTAATCTTCTTTCTGATAAACTGGTTTCTTGGTTTAACTGTTTTCACTATTTTCATTATTTCATGCTTTCTGTTGCTCCCCAATTCCTATCCAGGTAAAGATTAAAGTTTTAAGAGTAATTGCACTGTAGTTGGAAAACTGGGCAAAATTACTGAAGAGAATGACCAAGTGAGAAACTTACGAAAGGGATGAGGGGAGAAAGACTTTTTAATCCTGATTTTTTTCTCAGTCTAGTTTAGGCCCCAAAAGAGCAAGAACACGAAAAAAAATGACAAAGCGGGGGGGGGGGGGGGGAGGGGACGACAACACATCTCAAGGAACACTGCTTGATAATATTTTTTTTTTGTTTTTTTAGAACTTCATTCTATACATTTTACTACATAAAAAACTTTGAAAATTAACACTTGCACAGAAACTCCTTTCTCTACAAGACAAACTTGATCTGCAGTATTAATATTGTGAATATTTTCTACTATTTGCTGTCAACTTCCTCACAAGGAGATAATTCCCATTTTTCAGAATTGCCTATAGAAACCAGTAAGATTTTCATATAATGCATAAGCATTACAAACTGTTTATGTAAATAAATATGGACTATAATTTAAAGAACCTGTTTTTATGAGAAGTATCTGACTATAGTTAGAATCTTCTACTACTGGACGCATTTTCTCAAGAACTTAAATCAAGAAACCATTTTGATCAGTTAAACAGCATATGCTAATCAACTTTAATTAGCAATTCACCTTCAACATAATACTGAGAAGCTTAGCTCTTTTTTAGTCCACTCTGAATAGCAGCAAACATCCATAAATACACTGAGAATTCTGGGCACTGGGTCATTCCAAACCATACCAGCATTTTTACCTTGCTGGTTACTAGCTCCCTAATACTGAGCAATGGCCTTTCCCAACCTCCCTGCTAAAAAAGAGGAGTAAGATAAAAATTGCTCTACTGAGAAACAGGACTAGGGAGGACTGTGAAAACATCTGAAGCTACTTGGGGTACAAAACAACAACCAAAAAAACAGAGGATACTTTCACATCAGCTCCACACTGTCCACTTTCTCACTCCTACTGCATGCAGTAACTGTGCCAGGATCAACAATTTGCTCCTGATACTGATTATTACAACTCAGCTCCCATCCATTAAAGCAGACAAAAACATTGGGGTTTTGTACAGTCTGCAGTGTCTTAACTCTAAACAAGTATAATATTTAACTGGCACTTAGTCAAATGTGATTTTGGACTTAGCACACCTCTGTACATTTGAGCCACTCCAAGGACTGCTGATGAAAAGATTTTTGCACATCATTAAAGAACAGCATATTTTCTGAAGCTTTATAAACAACACATTTCCAAATAGCATTTAGGCTGATAGGATGGAAGATCATATTTATGTTTGTTAGAAGTGAAGGAGAATGGGCAAAAAAAATGAAGTATTTTACCAGCCCATTTACATGTAGCTAAATTTAAACATAATTAAAAAACCCAACCAAACATACAGTGTTGATATCATCTCTGACATACGAACAGGGCAGGATCACACCCCTTCAAACAATGATACTGCTGTAACATTTTCCACAGAACATGAACTCCTGCACAAGACTTTGGATACAGCTTTCTCCTTTCTCTTGGAGATTTGTATTTCTGGAAGTCCCTTAACTTGAGCAGTAGGCATGTAAGTTTTCCTGAGATTTCAAGAGTTATCCTGTAAGACAGCATCAGCTTAATAAAAGTAGCAAGGAAAAAAAAAAAAAAACAGCATCTTTTAGTCATTCTTTGAAGACCACCCCCCACTCCCCGCAAAATCACAGAGATGAGACAAAGTAGAAAAATGTGAAAAATATAAAAAGCATTTTCTGCTAGTTAGAGGGTACAGGAAAGAGTGGGGCAGGTTCATAGTTATTAGGTATAAAACACTCATTTTATAAGTGTTGTTGCTGAAAAACCCTTCTTTTCCCAGAAACTGATTGGGTAGCGAAGCATGGTTGCTAAAACAAGAAGGTCACGATCTTATTTCCCCCGGTGAGAAAAGATTAGATAAACTTCCTTCTTCCACACATGCTCACAGGAACACAACTCAATTACAGAGAGCCACCTCTCTTCCTTGAATTCCAGGCAGAAGCAGTGAAGCCACACAACTTTACTTTTTCCATGCTGCAAAATCAACCTGTGAAAAGAAAAGCACTTTCCTCTACAGCTTCTACAGCTATTTTGGGGGGAAAAACCCAACCCAAACAAACAAACAAGTCACTTATTAAATACCTGAACTGTCATTGGGACTTTGAGGAGACAGTAACAGAACAGGTTACCCTGCACCTCTCCCTCTACAGAAAACAAACACAGGTCTCAACACTACAGGCCCAGCTGGCTGCAGACTCAAAGATAAAACCGTAATGATGACACTTTTTCAAAGGTTCTCGTAACTCTGAGGAGAAACCTTTTGTTAGCTCAGGTTTCAGAAACTGAAATTGTAGTTTGATTTTGCAGCAAGTCAGTTTCCATGGGAGCAAAACTCTGATTGACAACCATCCTACTGCTGGGAGCCCAGTGAGTCTGAAGAAAACTAAACAAGATCTCAGTCCAAGCCAGAATACACTGAAACAACATATACAGGTACTAACAGGAACAAAAACGTGAGGCAAAGGGGGGAAAAAAACCCAGAATGAAGCTTTGGCAGAGCTACTGAGGAGCGTCACATTACAAAAGAAATGCTAAAAGAATGAAAGCTGGCAGAGAAACATTTAAAAACCATTCAGGTGTATTGACACTCAGACTAGAAGTAAAATGCTGGTAACTGAAGAGACCAGCAAACCCCAAAACTGTTCTAAATTCACTAACCAACCAACAGAATATACTGTTTTTGTCATAGTAAATACAGAAAGAGATGTGTGACTTAAAAGTTTTTAACAGACAAGAGAGCTTAAAAAGGCAGGAAGTTTGCTTATTGACTACAGCTGCATCTGAAGATGAAACAAGGAAGAACACACGATATTTCTCCTTAGAAAAACCCCCTAATGTATTCTAAGGGAAATAAACACGAGACAGCTATTTTCTTCACTGATACAAGCTTTACAAAACCAATTCTTCTAACAGCAGTCGTGAAATCCAGCCAAAATTTGTCTTTTTAAGAATACAGATGAAAATGTAGGACCAAATAGCAGCTCAAGATAAATTTCATCAAGAAACTAGAGATGGCAGCAAAGTCTCAAGCTAGCATCTGGATGTAAGAGGAAAAGTTAAATGAAAAGGAAAGTTCCAAATAATTCTCACAGCTTTGCCCAAATGGTAAACATTTCAAGTTGTTTTTTTTTTTCCCTTTTTCAGTGACAAAAAAAAGAAGCAAACCTATCAGTAAGAACAGCTTCAAACCACTGTAAAGCTCTATTTTTAAATGCAAAAACTTCACAGATCAATTTTTAGCACATATGAGAAAAAGAATTTTAAAGCAGCTTTCAGCAAAATATACATGTTTAAAATCTAACATGCATCAATAGTCTCACAAGTCACTGCTGATTCCTGAATGCTCCAGCCATATATCTCAAACCACATTTCAGGAAGGTATTATTCTTATACTTTTCCTTGTCTTTGCAACTGTAACAGATACTGAGAAGCTGGATACAGGCTGGGTTTCAGGAAGAGAATTTCCCACTGTTAGTTTTCAAGAACACTTTAAATTAAAAAAAAATACATTAGAAATACGAGAAACTAAGTCCCATTCAGAAAAACAACAAACATTCCGGGAAAGAATCACCAAAGTTTCACAAAGTGACCTCACCTTTCTGCTTAACTGCATCCCTGAGAATAATTTCATTTAACACTTCTGAGTTTGCTGTTTAACACAACACCTAAAGGATCCTGGATACTGAAAAGCACAGTCTCAAGAGACACTGTAACTCAGCAGCATGGAGAAGACCCAAACCAACAGTTTGGCTGTGGATTTTGCCTCGCTACTGCCTGGGACATGTTCTCAGAACCTGTCAGTCCGTGGCAGTGCAGTGGCAGCTGCTGCTCATCAGTGCCTGGAACAATCCTCCCAAAATCAGGAGATTCGCATTAAAATCCTTCCCTAACACACAGTGCCTGCAAAAACACTCACCAGGCCAGAAGATACAGGAAATAAAGGTATTCTTAACACTCCCAGCTGATGTTTTATGGAATTATTTAATAGTCACCAGATCCACTAAGAAGGGAAAAGAAGCATCCATGATGATCATATTCATGAAAAAAAAAAAAAAAAAAAATCCGATTCCCAGTCCCTGTTTTGAGTGAATTTTAAATATTTCATACACACAACACAAAACAACTCTACAGTCAGCAATCTATTTGAAAACATCCCTAATCAACACAGCAAACAGACAACTCGAACTTTTGAAAACTTCAAACAACTAAGAAACTAAGAATCCAAGTAAGAAGATTCATCTGCAAGAGTTGAGAAAGTATCCTCAAAGTGTATCTCAATGGCAGCTATGAAGTTTTGAATACTTTACAAGTGCCTGCAGCTGATAAAAAAAAATTGACACACTTGAGATCTAAGATTAGGGAAAGAACTTCTGATATTTTAAGCACCCTGTTTACTTTATGCTTTTAAAGATAATTGAACCTTAAGGGCTGAACATCCGAGAAACTCAGCCAACAGATAACCACTTTTTCCAGAAAGGAAAAAGTAAGAAAAATAATCTTAATCTAATAGCTCTAACTGAGGAAAACAGTTCTGTCTGACCTTCAGTTTTGAAAGCCCCTTTTGTTCCTTTCATGTCTGTAGTGCTGAAGATCTGAAATTAAGATACTTGCAGAAACACACTAAGAAAGGGATTACTTCTCGTTTGGGGGCTGTAGAAAGGAAAACAGTGTTTTCTGTAAATGGAAGTTGGTACCTTTCAATCTAAACTTGATCTAGATGCACTAACACAGACCTTTTCCTAAAAAGACCTGACACAAAAACCCAAAACAAAACCCCCAACAAAACAAATAGAAAAAAAGGGCAGATACTTCAACTAAAACAAATTCTTGATCAATACAATACATTTTACATTTAAGTTTAGAGTAAAACAAAATCTGAAAATAGGTTGCTCAGGAAAACTTTGCTTTTGAATTTCTTGAACATTCCTAAATATGCTAGCAGAGCTTCTGCACACAATCACACCAGAACCAGAAGTAACAGATGTGGTTTCTATAAAGATTAGAATTACTCACAAACATCAAGCATGCTTGCTGTTCAGAATACATCCAACTGTGAACATTTTAAGTCCTGAAGGACCCAACAAGGCACATGCACATTTGAAGAACATCTAACCATGTCAGAAGCTAATATGCTTCAAAGACTTAATTCAAATATTCAAAATATAAAAATCCCAGACTTAGTTGCCTTCCTAATTTTAATTGGCAGTGTCACCAATTAAAATCCTGAATGAAGTGAGGTCCTGATATAAAGTTAGTGCTTGGTTTTAATTACAGGGACTGTCTATGTGTATAGGAAGAAGGAAGAAACAAATTAAGACCATAAAAACAACTGATTTTTTTGTGTGCGTGTGTTAATAATTGCATGTTAATTTGGAACTTTTTTCTTTCCCCTCAATAAAAGTAATCTCTTTCCCTTTTTTATTGCCCTTTCCTTACCATTGTCTGGATTACTGAAGAAAAGGGTTTGGAAGCTAGCTTCCTGATTACACAAAAAAAGCCAAACATGCTTAAAAAAAAATCCCTAACAAAGCATTTTATGATATGGTCTTAGTAATTCACTGTTGTCAAAGGTGAGAAGAGGGCAAAGGTGCCTGCACCCTTTATCTCTCTCCATCCCTGAGTCTTCTGCCTTCAGCAAGCCCTGACTGCACTGTAGGTCTGGTCAAGCCAGTGAAAACAGCAGAATAACCATCCAACAAGTGAATATTTTTGTAGTGCACCTGGCTCATACAGATGAGACAAAGATCAGACAAATACTGAAGCTGGCACAGGGGAAGGGTGGATCACTGGGGGCATGGAACCACATAAAGAGAGCAAGTTCTCCCTCTCCCAGCAGCAGCAAACTTAATTCAGCTCCCGCCGCCAAGCTGCCCTCACCCTTCAGGAATCATGATACACTTCGAGAGGCTGCAGGATCACAAAGGTGCAGGATTTCACCTCAATTCCCCCACCCTGGTTCCTGCTCTGCGTGCAGCCAGACCAGTGCTGAGCAGACAGATCTCCTTTCCAAACCCATCCAAACTCAACCTCTATCTGCTCCCACTGAATTCAAGTTCAACCCTGGCAAACATAAAGAGCTCCACAAAGCTCTGCTCTTTTCTAGGAAAAGTTACCACTTCAGATCAGTATTGATGTAGAAAAGAGCCTATCACTGTAATATATAATTCCCTAAATTTTCTGTAATCTTCACAGGCTATCCTCACCCCCACCTTGTCTATTGTCTTCTCCTAACCAGAAGGAAGGGGGTGGAGGAGTGGTTTGAAGAAGGGAGATAAGATTACCTCACTTGCTGCTTCACTATCCCTTCCATTTACAGGTGTATTGATCCCTCTAATTGAGTGTAAATTAGTGCTTTCCCACGGTTCAGAACTGTTCCCCTCTGTTCAGTATTAGGAACAACATCTGAAGCCAAAAACACTGGAGAAAAGCGGGCAGCTGACAACTCCATTTGGATTATCAGGATTTCCCTGGAGCAGGGTGGAAGTAAAGAATTAACACACTCTTTTGGCTGGCTTCTCTAAGCTGGAACATCAAGGACAGCCAGAGGTTTCACTCGTAGACCCTCTCCCCAGAATGAAACTGGGAGGAAAAAGAAGATAGAGGAACATGCCTAAGTTCTTGTCCTATGGTCAGGACAAGTTGAACTTTCTTTTAGGAGAAGTACTAAATTCTTCAGTTCTTTTTTTTTTTTTTTCCCTGCTTGTGATGGTGGTATTTCTACTTTACAGACCCATATAACAAGACACCTGGAAAAAGATTTCATTAAGTTCTGAATATCCTAAAGACCACTATACCTGAGAAGCCTCAACCTCTCTACAGTTAAGACTTCCTTCCTTACTCCTAGAGATCCTGGGATCAAAAATTTCCAAAAGTCAACTACCTTCCCAACTCCGGTAATTGAATTTAAATGAAGTCACGAGTTACCCAAGAATAATGTGTTCCCTAGGAAAGGCACACTTGGGAATTCTAAGGATTTCTCAATCTCAGATGCAGCAGAACTGACACTTTGATAAGATAAAACTAGTTTTACAACTTACCTTAAAGTGCTTCCAAACAACTGAACAGAACACATTTTGAACCACTGTAAATGCCTGTACAGGACTTACACCCCAGCTTTTACTTCCAAAAAAATTTGTTCAGAGACAAGTGTTGTACAGCTTTCTTAGTTCACATATCCCAGGAACTGTACTCAATATTAAATGCTAGGAGTAACTGCTTACATCCACACTGTCCAGAAAAGAAAATGGAGATGTTGGTTAAAAATGAAATCAGAGTAGCTGCAAGCAGTTACCTGCCATTGGGTAGCCAAAGAAAAGGTGAAGGAGCCAAGTGAAAATCTATTCAAGCAAGTGTTACTTAGAATCCCTGGTGGAAGGCAAATATTCAGAATTTCCTACACAGACAACAAACTACCTAAGTTTGTAAGAACTATGCATCAACTATAAATGTCTTCAGCTGCTGAAGACATGTTCTAACTACTGACTTCTGAAAAAGTTAAGTCCATACAGAAATTGGCAAAATATTGACAACACAAGAATTCTGACAAATCCTAAGCCTGGAATGAAAGCACAGCCTCATCACTGCACCTCAAACACTGCAACAAAAGACAGAAGGTATGGACTAAATTCCTGGCTACCCCTTCTTATCCTATTCTAGAAAAAAAGGGATGAAAGTAAAAGAGAAAGGCACTTGTTAACCATTCAATTCTGTCCTGTGAGAATACATCAGGCAATAGTCCTCAGCCCTTTTAGTCCTAAATTTATCCTGTAACGGTTTTTTAGTAATATCTCTGAAAAGATGCCTTTGCTTCTCATACAAACTGAAGCAAAAAAATAAACCCTTACTACAATGTAAAGGTCTTATATGGTCAAGCTCCAAAAATGATCTGAACCTTATTTCACCTCCAGAAAAAAAGACACTGGTAAGAGGGGGCTTGAGTACCCAGTAACAAAAAGGTAACTGAAATGCCATAGTTTGCTGGGCACTGCTGTTTCCAACAAGGGCAGCATTCCCTACACCAACAGATGCCTCCCAAGGAACACTTTAACTCACTCTGAATACAGCAGAAGTTTATGAAGAGAAGGGACTGAGCTGGCACACTAAAACACAGTTCAGTTTACAGCTATGCTGAAGTCCAGGTGCTCTCTTCCCATGCTTTGGATGCCTTACCAAGGTATCCTCTTACATGCTTATCTGATGTAGGCAAAGAAAAAGAAAAGTTTCTTGGGGTTCTTTTGATGGTAATAGCTGATTAGTACATTATCTTAAGAGGTAAGCCTAATTTTTTTAACAGGTAGGGATGATAGTTCTGGCCATGCTGATAGTCATGCTGCATACTGAAAAAAAAGTACTCCATTCATGAGAGTTATTTTTATCAACTCCACAATTCGGCACAAAATACCTACTTATAACAACCACTCATTTCTGGAGTCATCATTCTTTAGATGACACATTTAATATGACTACAAGTTTCTGAGAGGTGATCTTTGGAAACATCATATTGAGGTTAATAATGCTTGATTACCGTTCATAGTAGTGACATCTGTATAAAAGATTATAAAGAAGTGCAGTGTATCAGACAGAGGGCTAAGTAGGTGAGTGGCTGTTGACATAAAATGTGTCTTTCTTCTTTCCCTAATATTTCTTTATCCTAAAGTATTTTATCTTAAGCATTATGTTTGAATTGAAATTATTATCAGGTTTCACTTGGGTACTGAAGCCTAGCCCCCGTTTTTTTGACGGCAATGAAGCTTCATACTATTTTATTAAGAAGATCAAACTCCTAACTTAGCAAATCTTCAAGACAAGGTCACTTTTTTTAATCCCACAACTTCTCACAGACATCTGACCCACAATCAGTAGTAAATTGGTCTAAAATCTTCAAACTTTCAGCCTGAAATTACACAGGACTAGTCTGCTCAGATTTGCTCATCTTCGAGCCTTCCTTCTCTCGGGTGTTTAAACACATAAACATATTTGCAAAGCCCTTTGCAATCTTTCTCAGCTTGTATGTTCCTAGATCAAGTTCCTCCAAACTCCCCTCTTAAGCAAGCCTCAACTTCCCAATCATTACAGCTGTCCTGTTCATATCATAAGAATCACAGAATCATTTATGTTGGGAAAAACCCCCCGAGACCATTGACTCCAACCTCTGACCCATCACCACCCTGTCAGCTCAACCATGGGTAGCACTGAGTGCCACATCCAGTCATTTCAGGAACAGCTCCAGGGATGGTGACTCCTCCACCCCTCCGGGCAGTTCATTCCAATGATTAGCAACCCTTTCCATGAAGGAATTCTTCCTGAAGAAGGATGTACACAAGAGTGCTGCTGCTTATCGAAACAATACTAGAAAAAGCCGTACAAAGAGAGTAGGGATTGAAATGTTGTACTCTGCAACCAGGTTTATTCATTCTACTCTGTGTTCAGCTGCTTCTCTTAAGCAGGCAGAGACTCTTAAGTAGAAACGGGTCACTACTACAGCTGAAATCCATGGCAGAATAACTTAGCTGAGGATATACTCTAGCAATTATACATCATTTTCCTGAAGCAGTGCACATTATGACCTCATGCTTAAATCAAATATTTATTATAATCTGTTACTCTTACACACTGTAACAGAGACAACAGCCAAGAACGTTTTATTAGCAGAGAGTTTCAAACAGCACTAAAAAAGTCAAAAGCTAAACTACACAAATCAGTTGCCATATCCCAGAGAACTTCCCTTCCCCTTCCCCTCCCCCCTTTACAAACACGGAG
Organism: Daphoenositta chrysoptera; assembly: GCA_013397915.1. Taxonomy (NCBI): domain Eukaryota; kingdom Metazoa; phylum Chordata; class Aves; order Passeriformes; genus Daphoenositta; species Daphoenositta chrysoptera. Next base: position 120,176 of record VZRO01007591.1, on the reverse strand, counting down.
TACATCCTACAGTTGTTTCACATTTTCATTTGGTTTGTCATTAATTATACCCATCAGTTATTTGCATGGGTTTTACAGGAAATGCAAAATCTCAACAGCATACTAGAGAAAAAGTATGTTTGAGAGGCAACAGCATTCTAATTCCTGTGAGTGAAAATGGAGGCAATAATGAAAAACAATACCACTGAAACCATCAAAATAGCTCTACATAGTTTCCTTACCACAATAGTTACAATTATTAAAAGTTTTAAGTATTTCTTGGACAAAGAATCCATGAGCTCAGTCCTCCCTTTCCTGAACACTCCCAGACTGAGGCATAAATCTAAAACACCTCCAACTCCAGGTAACAGCTTAGGATGGAATTTTGACCACCACCCCTTGTCTGACTTCAGTGAGCTAGAAGCCTTCATATTTTAATGAAAAAAAAACCCCAAAAAAAACCCCCAACTCTGCTGTCCCACGACTTTGCATCCTCAGCTCACATGTGTGGTGCTCCAGCAGTGCTGACAGTCTGGAAGGAGAAAGGAGAAGGGAGCAATGCCTGCTGGCTCTTGCACTTTAACTACTCTTTACTAGATGGAAAGGCCCAAGCAGAGAGGAAAGAGGGATGAAAACAAACTAAAATCCTCACGCGTGCAGTGCAGAAGAGGATTAGCCTTAACCAAGCCATACTGCAGAGAACGTCCCGAAAGCTCTGACAGCATTAGCACCAAACATCATGTCACACTTTGGTACTGGAAATGCCAACAACTGCAATACTGCACACACAATGATGGTACATATGGCCCACAAATGGAAGAAAAAATTACAAAAATGTACAGTTTAAGCGATTATTAGCATCACAGAATGGATAAGACTGGAAGGGACACCAGTGGGTCATCTGGTCCCACCTCCCTGCTCCAGCAGGGCCATACCGGAGCACATGGCACAGGATTGTGTCCAGACTGTTCTGGAATATCTCCAGTGAGGGAGGCTCCACATCTTCTCTGGACAATCAGTTCAGTGCTCGGTCCCTGCACAGGACAGAAATTCTTCCTCATGTTCAGGTGGAACTTCCTGGCCATCAGTTCCTGCCCGTTCCTCCTGTCCCAGTGCTGGGCACCGCCAAACAGAGCCTGGTCCATCCCCTGCCCCCTCCCTGCAGACAGGGACAGACAGGGATGAGGTTCCCTCTCAGCTGCCTCTTCTCGAGGCTGAACAGGCCCAGCTCCCTCAGCCTTTCCTCAGGGAGATGCTCCAGTCCCTCCATCATCTTTGTCATCCTCCACTGAACCCAATCCAGGAGCTCCATGTCTCTCCTGTCCTGAGGAGCCCCAGAAGTGGACACAGCACCCCAGGTGATCCTCACCAGGGCTGAGCAGAGGGGCAGGATCACATCCCTGACCTGCTGACAGTGCTCTTCCCAATGCACCCCAGGATTAATGACTTTGTGACCAAAGCCCTTTTAAACACAAATAAATGTCTATCATCTTTATCTCATTGTATTTACAACTTAAACATTAGGAGAAATTTTTAAGCAACCTCCAATCCTACTGTTAGAAAGGTCAGATAATCTTTATGGTTCTCCTCTAGTGCTAACATAAACTGATATGGATCTTAAGAGGTACGGAAACGTAAAACCAGGTAATTTAAAATAAAGTCCTTGCAGAACAAGGCTCTATCATAAAAACCTTGCCTCACTCTTCTAAATTCAACACCTACCAAAGACAGGCATTCTCTCTTTGGCATAAAGAAAACTCCTGCTTTGTGTACGTGGAGCTCCAATGATAGAACAGTCTGCACCTCAGATGAATAGCCAAGATGTTTCAATTTTACACCTACTACGTTTTATAAACTACTCAAAGCATTTTGAATGAAAATTCTAATAAAAAATAAACAAGTACACTTAGCACTACTATCTGTGAGCTGTCAATCAAACACATGGTCTGATCCACACAGTAACAGGCTTAAAGATTTTAGTTTGTGTACTTCTCAACCAATACACAGGGAGAAGAATCTCTTCAAAGTTACCTGGAAGAAAGTTTGAAAACAATGGCACACCTGTATTTTTAATCACTATCACTTATCCTGAAATATGTTAACACATTTTTGAAAGCTAATACAGAAATCCCCAATTTACTTCTTGCTGAAGTATGTTTGTGTCAGCCAAGCTGAAAATGAGAGAGTAACCTCAAACATAACATGGCAAAGTAAAATACAGGACTAATGCTAGAGTCATAAATGCCACTTTTAAAAGTTCAATGAGGAATTGGGATTGTTATTCCAATGTGTATTTTCATATAGCTTTCAGCAATGACAAGGTATACTGGAAATATATGCAAAGTAAGGTTTTCCCTAACTTTTTTTTGTAATGAAAACATGAACTAGAATTTCTCTTTATCCCTCCTGGCCTTTCTTTCCACCCACACCCCTTAAAAATGAAAAGTGCATGCTCGCAGGACTTAAATACACTAAATGTCACATAATAAAGAGTTTATCATTGTCATTCCCATCAATTCATTCATATAGTATTGCCCTGTAATTGTTCCTCACCAAAAGCTATTATTGCTGCATTTACTCAAAGTCAGTCTTATCAGTTTATTGTATTTAGAAGTGTTTAAAGCTTATCCTAAAGATCAGAATATGCCTCAACAAATTGGACTGTCTACTGTCAGCCAAGAAAGTATCTCCTGATTTCTCTAGTAAATTGTATGGGAACTTCGACTAAACACTCAGGCATTTTACAGGCAAAGATCTCTTTCCCACACCCTTTGTGAAAATACCTTTTACTATCTTAAGTGACAGTGGTAACTACCTATTTAGGAAAGATAAATTACACATTTTAGTATTTCATGTGTCCAAAATGCAAATCAGAGCCAGATGTGCTATTTGCAAGAACTGAATCATTGTATCAATCAATAACAAATCCCAGCAACATGCAGATACTTAGTGCACGTTTCACTGAAAGATGTTTGGTCAGATACATATGTAACAATTTAAAGCAGATTCACAGCACCTTTCCTCAAGTTTCTTAGGGACAGGCAAGGTGGTGGTACCCAAAATCTGTAAGCTCAGTAAAGATGCTGCACCTCTGGTCCCCTGGAATTTACCTGTGTAGCGTTGCAAAGAAACAGGAATACATAAACTGCACATGAAAGTTGTGTATTTATTTTAAATGTTTGTGGTTTTTTAGAGGACTGACTTGACATCTGCGCGGAAAAGCCTGAGTAATCACAACCAGCTATCAGCCCTTCACACCACCACTGCTGCTATTTTCAGTGATACACCCTGTTTTTGCTACAGTGCTCTTGGCATCATCATGCTACTGTGATTCAATATTTATCTGTTAGATCTAGTTACATCACAACACTCTCTATACTACCTAAATCTCATGTGCAACTCCTGCGGCTACCACCTAATCCACCGGTTTTGTGCTCTCCTTTCAAAATTCTCCAGCCACAAAACAAAAAGTCACTGGAGATGTGCAAACATCTGGCCCCCTGTGAATCATCCATCCTCCGAAAGGGTGTGCAGTCATGCATAAGCACTGCACCTTCCTTCTAATGGCAACCGGGCAGGAATAAAACCGAGTGTGAACTGCAGTGGTTAGCATAAAACCACTTGTGAAAGCAGTGTGCCAAAAATTGTCTTCAAAACACCTTTAATAACAGGAGTTTTGCTCCTCCAGAAGCTCCTCACCAGCATCAAGTTTAAGCAATCATATACCATTTACGATGGCAAACAAGGCCCTTGGAGCTTAATATTTTTAAAAGTTGTGTTAGGAACAAGGTGGTAGTGTCTTGTGAAACGACAGAACTGAGTGCTGAAACTTCTGCTGACAACAAAGCCACCTGCTATGTCCAAGACCAGCATTTCAGTATAATCCTGAGAAAAGATTAATTCTAGAATATTTTTAGCCCTAGCTTTGAAAGCAGACAGCACTCCATATAAACTGAAAGGCATCCGGGTGGAGAGTGGGCAAGAGAATACATGCAGGAGAAATTCCTTGTTTATAATCAAAACATGGTCAATTATTCTCATAAAATCCATTGCCATGAAGAAAAAACTCTGAGCACACGAACAGTGTCACTACTTAAGGCTTGCAGATCAATCTCAGCTTCGGAATCAGACACATACAGAAAATTAGGCAGTCCCGGTATCACTGTATCTTTCGTGTCCTTTTTCCAACATAGACACAACTACAGAAAATACATGAAAGCCGATGAAGAAATAAAGAAAGGATTTCAAAACTGAACAGTCACAGAAATATGGGGGCAGGGGAGAATGGAGTTGAGGTTTAATTCTTTATCACCATCTGATTTGGGGGAGTCTCTGCATTTTGCTGGTGACTCCAATTGTCATTTTCATCCAACAGCGGTAACCCGAAACAGCAGCTGGGGAACGCCAGCCACTGCCTCAACTCCCAGGTTTCACACAAGCCTCGAGCATCGGTTTAACAGCAGTTGCATAATAAGACTCAAAAGGCCAAGCACTCCTCCTGCCTTGTACATCTCCATTTCCACAGGAACGAGAGTGATGGATCTGGACGAAAACCGAGCACTACCCGAGCGCCACTACCAAGCCGGTTATTATGCAGCAGAGAAGAGGAAAACCCAACACCTGGCGCACAAATATGCAGACACCCAGTGAATAGGTGGATCTACGGAGAGCTATCTTCCCTTTCCCTTCCCCAATAGGCAATCCTTGATGGGTGTGCCAGCAATGGGATATCGGGGGGAGGAGAAGAAAAGGGGTGGGAAGTGGTTGCCGCTTGCTGCAGCCAGGCTGAGCGATGGCGAGGTGGTTAATCATGGTGGCTGAGGAAACACGGGGTCACTTCTCCCCCTTCCGCCTCCCGCGTGACGAGGACGGTGGGCACCGGCCACGGGGGGGACCCGC